>CAWUHX010000228.1:0-103092 GCA_963922205.1 Romanomermis culicivorax | reverse complement strand
CTTTTCATATTAGTTTTTTCTGTTCTCCTCCTCCGTTCATCTTTTTCACATCATGTTTTCTTCGTTGTTTTCTTGCGGCTTTCTCTATGTTGCTTTTTCTTTCTTACCACTTTTCTTCATGTGTCCTTTGTTTGTCTAGTGCGTCTATACCTATTTTCCCTTATTCTTAATGCCTTCATTTTTATTGGTTTTTTCTCTTGATCTTTTGTTTCTTCGATCGTTCTTTTTTTATGTTTTTAATAAATGTTTCCACACCTACAACGATGAACTGAACTGTATAAGAATTATATAGGAGAATATGGTTATTCAAAATGACAACGTATAATGTATTGTATCAGAAGCAAAAAAAAGCTGACAAAAAGAAAACATGAGAAAAGTAGAGACAAGAGATGAAAACGAAAAAGATGAATACATGAACGAAAACATAAGCAACACACACACATAACGAAAGAAGGAAGAAATACATACAAAGAAAAATATGACGTAAAGACGTGTTATTAAATTCTCGATCGCTCGTTTGAGAATCGCCCTACCGGGGATTCGCTCATTTGGGAGTAGACCCGCTTTAACCTACGATTATTTAACACGGAAGTTCACCTGCAGGCCTACAAAATTCATTAGTTTTTCTATGGGGTCTGCATTCAGAAAATCCATCATTTACCGTTGATCGGTTCCGTTTCTGCCGACGCTGCGGTTCCGCAATAATTAATGCCGTCGCCCGTTTGACCCTTGGGGCACAAGCACATGAACGAGCCTTGGGTGTTGACGCACGTGGCGTTTTCCAGACATTTGGACATACGCATGGTGCATTCGTTGATGTCTGAAAAGTAGTCTTTTTGCAATGAAGTATATGCCGTGGAAAAAGGTTGCAGCTCACCATCGCAAATGGTTCCATTGCCGATAAAACCGCTGTAACATTGGCACTCTTCTTTGCCCACATTGTTAATCAGGCATTCGGCGTTTTTGCTGCACGTACTCGCGAATCTCGAGGAGCATACTGTAGCTGAAAAAATTCCAATAAAAATAATGAACTGTGGATACGGCAAGAATATAACAATTCGAATCGCTAGCAATTTGGTACCATTTGATAGCATTTGATACCATCTTTTGATTTGATACCATTTATACCATGATAACATACCATGATACCATGATACCATTACAATTTGCCACCGTTTCTTGGTGAATTTTGATCAAAAATTCTAGCGTTCTACAGTAGTCTGTTTTCTCGCGACACACATACATGTCGTGAGATGTTAAACAGAAAATTCTGAGATAGTATTCAGAAATAAGTTTTAAGTTCCATCAAATACAAGCGAAGTTGCTATAAGTGAACTATCAGTTACCTATAGGGATATTGGCTTCTGTAACGACAGCTTTGGTCGTAGGTTCCGTTTCTATTTTGACGCTCGAAAATCCGGCGTTGACTCTGCCTGCAAATCAAAATGTATCTCATGATATTCTATAGCGATTCGAAGAACACTATACTATATTCTATATTTCTAGAAATGCTAACAGTTGGAGAGAATTTATAATTTATGATTTCAAGATTTTCTGCTGAACTATATGTCCGACCATAGACCGGTATTAATGTATATTACATGTATAACATAAAAAGAACAGGCGATACATTCTTGGTAAAGTTATGGACGATTTGAATTTGACGCAGATTCTACTGACTCCCCATATCTCCAAATTTTCGTTTTTTGTCGGTTACGTGGCAGGTAGTGTGTAGAACAGCTGACGAAGTCCAAAATCTTTATTATTTAATGAAATTACTGTGTTTTAAGTGAAAAACAATTAGTTTTGACGTTTTCCTGAAAAATCTCAAAAAATATTTTTTTAAATGAAAATCCAATATATCCATCGGATCAACCAACCTCTCATTTTTCTAGCACGTGTATAAATTGTGGAAGCCTCCTCTAGCAAGCCCTGACCTCAGAAATTCGCTTTGAAGACTTTCGGTATATAGAAAAATAAGGGGCGGTGCAAGATCTTTGATTAATTCTAAAAAATTTCATTGGCAGGTATGGGCAATATCCATTGTCAAACGGGCTCGGTTTTTTCATCTTTTTATTCCTTGACTTCGGAAAGAGTAATCAAGATAAAAATCATCCAAGTGATTACTGATTTTGTAATCAAGACGTACGATGATTACTTTTTTGCAAAAACGATAGTTACTTTTTTGTATCGAGAGAATTTATCGTGCGTAAAAATTTTGAAGTCGAGTGTACAATTCAACTCGATTTTTTCGTCACAATCTTGAATATTGCGACGTAAAAACTTGATTTATCGCGTGCAATTTTTTGATAAGTTGTGAGAAACTTCAAACTTGAAACTTCAAGTTAAGACAAAAGAATCAAGTGGCGCTCCTCGTATTCTGCTTGAAAATCTATTTAGCAGCCTGACAATGAACCTAATATGCCTGGGCACTTCTTTCAAGCATTCATCGATAAGCAAAGAACAGGCATTCTTCCGATCTGCCTGTTCTTTGCTTATCGATGAAAAGAAAAACAGCGAGCTGAATGCTAAGACTTAACTTACTCGGTGAAGATGGCGAAGCTATAGATTTTGTCGTGTCGATCAAAGCGCCCAACAAAGTCTCGTTACCTGTAAAAATTGATAATGTAGTCATAACGAACTATCGTACAGTCAGCATCAGCAGCTAAGCTTACAGATGAAATTCTACAGACGTGAAGTCTGATACCATACCCGGGTAACTGAAAATAATATTAGCGGCAATAAAATACACCCGCCTTAACTTTTAGAAACAGTCAAAAATAACGTAGGTTGTCCAGCTGAAAATCTTGTCGTGGTTGAAACTTCGGTACTATAACACTAATTATCCTGCTATTCGACATCATAAAAATAAAAGTTAACACAAGAAAATTCTGTCCTCTACACATTCCTTCATGTAAAAGGTGAAATTTTCTAAAACTCTATATTTTTGCATTAGTGACAAATGCAAAATCTATTACCTTATGGGCTAATCTAGATTTCGATTATCAATTATTGTGTAATCAAAAACATCATTCATTCTAAAAACTTCCAAAAAAGAGATTTACATTGTAAGTCTTTCGTCCTCGGCTAGTTTTCTCGCGTTTTTTACAAAGAAAAACATTTGGGATGGGCTTTCATGGATACTGTATTTTTTATCGGAAATTTAACGACCTGGTTGATGACGCCTAATTTTGCGTGTGATCCGGATATGATGAATTAAACTTTTTTGTATCCAGATCCAGATCCACTGTTGTCAAAAATTAAGCTCCTACCATAATCAGATCTATTCATTTCATTTTGCATTAAGTTTCACAATAATTTCAAGTCAATGGTAGCTAAATTATACTTGACAAACAAAAATTTTTCAACAGTATCACCCTTCAAACGATTTCCAGTGCGATCATAAATTTGACTAGCACATGGAATAATTGTTCAGAGGGAACACTGCTGATATCGCCAAAAATATTTTGGCAATGAATGGCAGGTTCGGCAGTGAAGTTTTGTTTAGGTGGTAAAATTCTTTTCATCTATATTTCGATTTCCTGTCAATTCTACAAATAAGAATATATTTACAAGCAGACAATACAAAAAATATTTGCTCTCTGGTGCGATTTGATCTTCTGCTGGCAATTAAGTCATTAAATGAACCAATGTCCCGCTTATTTTCAGTTTTTTTGTTTTTAACTGACCTTGGAATTATGATCTGGCTTTGATCATTGAGATTACTAACTAATATCTTTCAACGTTTAAGACACAATCTGCTAAATATTTAGCTTCAACTTTATCAATTGAATTTGCAAATTGGAATTGAGTCACTGTCTCTTTGATGTCCTTCAGTGTCTTCTTCAACTGCTCATAATTGCTACCTTTCCTGTCATAAATGTGATTTGTGAATTTCTCCTGTAACTTTGGATGGATTGGATCACTAAGACCATACCATGAACATTGATCAGAAATATGTGATTTTGGCTTTATGTGGAGTCACTAATCATTTTTTAAATACAATTTTGCTTCTTTAAGCTTTGATTTAGTTTCTTGTGTCCATGTGGGTCCCATTTATCAGAGAAAGATCCGAAAATCTTATGTTGTTCCACTACTTTGTCAGTTTTCGTTAAAAATTTGAACAATCTTTCATCTTATTGTTAACCAAAACAATGTAGCTTTTCTAATTTTTAATATGATGCAACTTAGTGGGTATGTGGCCACATACTGTGGCTGCACTGTAGTCGATTTTGACTAGAATTAATAAAATTCCAACTAAATGGAACACCAATTTTCACCTGAAGTTTTTTCAACAATATCAAGAATGCGTTTTACTTTGTGTAATTTCCCATGTAAAGGATAACGATATTATGACCAAACCTTATTGTATATAGCCAAGATGTCAGCCTGCAATGTGTAAAAGTTTTAGTTGAATAATCAGAATTTTGGGTGAATGACTATATTTTTAAACAAAAAATTTTATAATTCGATTCGAAAATGGCTTTCACTTGTTTCACTGTAGCACACTCAATGGTTTTTTTTATTTTGATAAAACTTTGTGGGTATGTGGCTAAGGGGTTCAGCCATAACATAGTGCAGTTTAATCAATGACACTCATTATTTGACTTTATGGGGTACAAAAATGTGTGAATTTGAGTTATTGATAACTGCTGAAAATTTGAATTTAAAGTATAGTGTAACCCATAATTTTGATGCTACATATATCTATATGTGTCAGGCATATACACTAAACATGATTACCATCAGTGACAAAGTTTTATTGACCGACATTGCATACCTGTTTACTTATAGGCCTCCAATGATTGTGACCTAAAATTTGGAAAATTGCAAAAAATTTGAACCTTTGGATTGATCTTGCAAAACGAATTTTGATTTTTAGATCAAACAAATACTGGCATGTTGTTCTGTGCAAAAAACTGTGCAAAATATGTTTTTTGGGGTATGATTAATTTTTTACTCATCACACTTAACTACAGGCCTTGGTCGATTCTTACAGAAATTGTGTCTTAAGCTATATTTGACATCGTTCCAGGTTTTTCGAAAAAATTGTCTTTGTATCTGAGATCAAAAAAGTAGTGATCATAAATTCTCTATCAAAATTGAGGATGTGTTCCCAGATTATATAATATTTTTCCATTTATCAATTATCGTACGGTTTCGGGATTTCCAAATCTGAGATCGATGTTCACCTGTAAAGCTTCAGCAAATTAACCGATTCCCCTATTGTCCAAATTTTTGAGCATATTTTTGATCATATATGTATAATCAATAATTATTTAACACCGAAAAAACATTAATTCCTATAAAGTAATTTTAGAATAATTAAACGTAATACATATTTATTCATGAGTATTTATAGTCCGTTTTTCTTCAAATGCTTCTAAATAATAAAAGTGGAAAGCAAGTACTATTTCATTTTTTCACGATTTGCTGATGAACAATATGTCATATAGGACTGGAAATTTGTGAGAATACTGAACTAACCTTTAACAATTTTCCTACTGAAAAATTTTACAGTAACAGCTCTATCTAAACGATTTTAATGACAGTACTGATTTTTGTCACTTTTCTATTTGGAAACATTTTATAAAAAACAGACTACACATATATTCTATGATACAGGATCGAAATCTGATTTGCATCCAGTCGGATCTGTCATTCAGGATCCGGAGCCACTGAAGAAAATTTTTTTGATCCGGTTTTGCTGAACCACGTTTTTCGGATCCGAATCCGAATCATCATCAAAAAAGTGGATCCGTCCCATCCTTAATTACTGCTTAGGTGAAGCTCAGCCGCAGCGTCGAGGAAGTTATGCTGCACCGGAGCTGCACCTTAACTGCAATAGTATAACATACAGAGTTAAGTTACAGCTCAGCTACAGCCTAAGTCTCTTTGACAAAACCGGGTCGTCGACTTTGGTTGTTTACTGTAGTCAACAGGATAATATATTATGGATAAACAATGAGAATGAAAGATTTTAAATATAATATCAGTTGAAGTACACATTTATACATTTCTCAAGAACCAAAACGATGATTAGACTGATTTGAGGTTTATAATTTACTGAGGACGGAAAAAACCAAACACACAGAAGATAGAATGCAATATGGCCATAGAATACGCAGGTTATAATCAGTGGCGGACGCAGGAGGGGCAGGGGACGGTCGCCTCCCGAACTCTTGTTCGAAAAATACAAATTATCAAGATCATGGTTAAATGTAAATTAGAAATTTGCAAAAGTTTATTGAATACTGTAGCCCTGTCATAGGTCGAATTCCTCAAGGGTCCATTTTATTAGAATATTTAATAATTGCCTCTGAAATTTTACAATCGGATTGGAATTTTTTAAATATATGGTCAGCAAACTAGCAACAAATGTTCAGTTTTACATATAGGTAAAAATAACCCCAATAATAATTATTCCCTGAATGAACTTTTGATTTTCAAGGTTTCTGAAATTGAGGACTTGGGTGTCAACATTGATGGAAAATTACCATCGACATTCCACTGTCTTTAATATGGAAATGCTTTTATTCTAACTTGAATGATTTTAAAATTGGGGTATTTAAAACATATATTAGACCCATTTTGGAATATGGCTACTACCCTGTTTGGATTTCATATTCAGAAGGGGATAAAGGTTAGGAAAAGTTTGTAGACTTTTAAAAAGAAGGCTATTAGTCTATCAAGCTGTAGATTATAAAGCAATATCCTGAAACTCTAACCATTAATCCCTTGAATTTCGGCGCCTTTGGACAGATTTCTGCTCATTATTCGCTTGAAATATTTGCATTCAACTGCCTTTTCTGTTTCTCAAATAATTCTATAAAGCTAAACTGTGTTTAATTCAAATTTTCTTAAATTTTCTATTCGATGTATTGATGTATGAAATAGACTATCGGAATCTATTATCTCTAATCCAAAAATTTATACTTTTAAAATTAAATTGTTACTTTTTAATTATTTCTTGTTAGCTCCTTACTCCTCAAC
This sequence comes from Romanomermis culicivorax, assembly GCA_963922205.1. NCBI lineage: Eukaryota > Metazoa > Nematoda > Enoplea > Mermithida > Mermithidae > Romanomermis > Romanomermis culicivorax. The sequence goes on along the minus strand of CAWUHX010000228.1, from coordinate 96,099 downwards.
GGTCTGCACGTTATTCCGTCGCCGATATAATCGAAATTGCATTGACACCGGCGTCTGAAACACGAAGCGTGCTCGTGGCACAAGTCCGGATTGACGAAACAATCGCCGTCGTGGTCGGTCAAACGTTGGCACGACGCGCAACCGTCGCCTTTGTAGCCCAATTTGCAGACGCAATAACCGTCGACGCAACGGGCTTGCGGGTGGCAGACGCCGGCACCATTGCCGTAGCATCGGCGCCGTCCCGTGCTCGTCCAGACGGCTGGCGTTTGAACCGCCAAGGTGACGGAGGCGGGAATCTGCGGGCATGAAAAAAAATCGACCTAACGATTGTGGTACATTGAAATTTCTTATATTCAGGCCACATTTAGATTTTTCAATAAAACACTAATGTCTTGCTATAATAGTGCGTTATAGATTAATAGAGAAACTCTTTAACTAGTGATCGACCGATGGGTAGGGGTCGGCCGAAATCAGGTTTTCTCGCGATCGGGATTGGGATTGGTGACAAAATTTGATATAAAGCAAAAGAGTCACTCAAAATTTACAGGTCCGACTCCTTCCATAACCTCAAGTCCGATTTCATAATTGAAACTAATCATTGTTGTTCCGGATGTTCTATGCAGCAGGGCCGGTTCCATCAAAGAGACTTAAGCTCCAGCTGAGCTGCAGCTTAAGCTGTAGCTTTACACTGTATGTTATACTATTGCTGTTAAGCTGCAGCTGAGCTGTGACTTAACTCTGTATGTTATAACATTGTTGTTAAGTTGCATCTCAGCTTCAGCTTAACTTTCCCGATATGTTTTGTGTGTCTGAATGAAAAGCTGATATGTCTGTGTGTCTGAAAGCTGAGCTGCAACTCAGCTGGAGCTTAAGTCTCTTTGATGAAACCCGCTCCAGATTTTTCGCTAGTGTAAGCTGGATAGTCTCATTGGTCAAGAAGAAAAACAAATGACAGTAAGGTTCAGGGTTTTAGTCAAAGACAAAATTTGTGTTATTGTCGATTTTTTTCGACCCGACTCCTGTGCCATACGTTAAAAGACAGCACTGCTAGGTAGATATTACTAGAGCACAAACTAGGTTTTGTCATGCTTTCATATCCACCGATCATCTACACTCTTAACATCTACTACTTAGACAAAATCAGAAAATTTTTTAGTATATTTAACAGAAGTTCTTGCTGGGCTCGATAAAGAATCCAAACGTCTGGTAACTTCGGTTATTTGTTTTCAGTCCAAAATTTATATGATTTTTGTTGTTTTGCCACAATTCATGAAAAATGATTAATTTATAGTTATTTTTTGGTTTTCCACCTTACTGTAGCCGGTTAATAACCTGGGCCCGGTTTCACCACAACGTTACGAGTCTTACGAGTACTAGGAGTGTCGAATTCTAGGAGTAAATGAGTTTCACCAGCTTCACTCGTGCTACGGGTGATGAGCTACAACCTACGGGTGACTAACTGCAAGCTACGAGTGATGTGCTATGAGTTACGAGTCCGTAATAAGAGTGTTTCACCATGTTTTTCGTAGGACTCGTAAAATGATCATTTTATGGGTGTTTTTTGGCACTCGTTATACGGGAATTCGTAATGTGTTTATAATCGGATGGTGCAATCGGATTGGGAAATTTGTTCTGAAAATTATTGATTTCTAAGTTATTCTGAAATCAAACCTTGAAGACATTTTCTCAATTCTTGTAAAAATTTGTTAGATTTTGTTGAAACATAAAAATTTCGAAAAATTTTTCAATCTCTATGGAAAATCATTTTCCTCACATTTTTGAAAATTCGCCAATTTTACAGAAATTTTCTAAATTTATTGTGAAGATAAGTTAATTTTATCAAAAACATCAAAAAAAAATTGCAAAAAATTTTTAAATCATTGCAGATTACTCTTATTACTGTTAGTTGTTCGTACGGAATACAAGAAGGACCACTTGAAAAAACTCGTTAATGCTTGAAAAAATGTGTTAGCACTTGAAAAACTTTGTTGCCATTGAAAAAAATCGTTACCTTCGAACATGATACACAACATTTTTTCAAAATGCACGGCTAAAATTTCAAGATGCATAGCAAAAAAATCAAGATGTGAGAGTTTTCAGATGTTCGACTTTTTTTTCAAGTGCATCGAATTTTTTCGAAATTTATTTGTTATGGTGATTTCTGGTTATTTTGCACGGACATATTGGTTTTTCTTAAAAAAATTTATTTTTTGAGGTTTTTCAGGCAAATGTCAAAAATGCTTGTTTTTCACTCAAAATGTGATAATTTCGGAAAAGGATCCAAATTATTGTTTCTTTGTCGGGTTGACAAAAAACAAATGACAAAAATGCTCAAATACCACTAAGCTACGAGTCCAACGGACCCAATTTTGGTCCGTGAAAATCTCATCAAATTAATGAGTCATTTCATTATCGTAATGATGGGTAACTCGTTTGGTGAAACTGAACAGTCGTAAATTATAAAAAACCGTCGCTTGTAACACTCATAACTCGTGGGCCCGTACTCATAAACTTTATTTTTTGGTGAAACGGCCACTCGTAGCACTCCTAAATTCGTAATTCCTTGCTTGTAAACTCTGATTTTTGGTGAGACGGCCATTCGTAGCTCTCTTAACACGGGACTCGTAACTCGTGACATTTTACTCTGAATACGGAGTTTTGTGGTGAAACCGGGCCCGAGCACATCAGCATACTGTTCAAGTCTGAAGTTACCTCATTAAATAAATAATCAAATACAGTTAGCGCATCATCAGTTCATCACAAATATATAATCAGCCATTTCATATTAGGATGTTCGAGAGATCATTTACAAATGTTGAAAAGGAGCAGCTCCGTCATAAAACAGTGCTGGAAAATTCCGATCATGATCGGTTTGTTCGGATGCGGGATGCCGAAAAAATGGATGCTTTTGTCGGCTGATGTCTGTGCATCGGCCAAGACATGTACAAAATTAAAAAAAGTTTATTAAAAATAGAAAAACGTTTTCAACAAAATTTATTTTCAAAATAGAAACAGACATTATCAAACATCCGACAAACCTACTAGCGACAGGACACCTAGCATGTTTTCTTCATGTAAGTTGTAGCCATACATGCACAGCATATAAATTCTGCTGGGGGTCAGCCAGGGCAGGGGTTTTTTCATTCTTGATAACGAAAAGAAAGATCTTAGAAAGGTTTTCTAACATACAAGCAACATATTCATCTATATTAGTCAGATATGTGAAATTATTTGCTTAGACTGCACTTTTCAAGTTTTAATTTTACTTTTTTGGAATCAAGTATGCTTTCTTCAAAAATTGTTGAACTACAGCATTATACCTATTTTTATGGCCACTTTTTCTTCTCTCTAGCTCATTTTCCTTCATCATCTTCTCAATCATTGCTAGGGTAGTCAAATCTGTTGGGGGTCAGCAAGAATCTGCTTGGGGGTCAATCAAAGTCTGCTGGGAATCAAACCCCACAAACCCCCCCCCCACACGTGCATGTATGGTTGTAGCCTACCAATGAAGCGACAGGATAACAAAACTTGGAATCGACCGAAGGTCAGAAAACCAATTAAGGCTCCACCATCATCTGAATAAACTTCGTTAGGTCATTTGGTACCGACTAGTCTTGTGTTGTTATATGGTTCACCGTCCGATTAGTTGGTTTCCCTGGTTAATCGTTTCTCGTGTCGGTTTATTCCGTAATAATATACTATCCTTTCTATTATATTTTTTACTTCTTCCTTTGGTTGATCATCTTAAAATTTTTCTCACGAAACATAATCTGGTGCTGGAACCCCGAAAATCTTCTGCGGTCGTTTAGCACCCGGGTCTATAGTCCAGATACGGGGTTGACAACCAACCAGAGAATATTGGAGATGGTTACGCTATCTTTTTTCTTTCTTTTTTTTCTTCCTTTCCGTTTCTCTTCTTTTTTCATTGCTTTTCTCCTTTCTACATAATGTAAGGGCCCCGGAGGAGTTGAACACTATCTACAAGTTTAGTGTTTCTTAAAGTTTCACTAATTTTCGAAGTAATCTTAAACAGCAGGCATCTTCATAAGAATATTAAGTTTCCCAAAAAACAACTTTACAATGTAATGTGTATAGACTACCCTCCACAGTGCTGCTGAAATGTCCGGCCGCACTTTGTAAAATGGTGTTTTAGCATTCTAGTACACTAGCGATTTTTCGAAGTGTAAACCGCGGGCAGATAAGCTGTTTTTTTGTTTTTAGCAAACCTTGACAAATCTCCTTATACTTCTAATAATTTATATTGTTTTGGTTTCAATGCCAGATGATCAATCACAAAAGTCATTCACCGAAAAAGTCATACATGAGCCATGTTCAAAAAACTAAATTTATCAGAGGGATGCCCCATCACCTGAAGATCAAGGCTGTCCTTTGAGTCTATTTCCAAATACGAGTGGTCGTTGTTCATCAAATTCTATCTATGACGCAAGGAGATACAAAATGTCATCCTATTTTTGTTTGTGGAAAAAATTTGACCTTGTTTTATTACAATCAAACCAAAATATTGCAAAGAATATCAAACAGCATAAGTATTGATTAGTCACATTCTGCTAACCGAAAACTTCTTTTGGGAAAAAAATTCGTAAGTTTTCTAAAACCTTTGAGTGAAATTATACACACTGCACAGTTTAATCGAAAGACATGCTGAAGAGGAAAACTTTTTCGAAAGATTCATTTCGGGTGAGAACACAAACACATTTATTCTAAATGACAGCAATGAACTATGAAAAAACTATCGGTCATTGCCTTTTTGTGAAAAAATTCACAACTAGTCGGTCTTAATCATTGACCAACATTAATATTAGCGTATGTGTCCGATCTTCCCCAAAATTTATTACTGTAACGGTTTGGCTTCAATCACAATCAATGTTCTTCATTATTTTTTTGGGGAACAATTTGACAATTATCAATAGAATCTATCCAAGAACATAACTTAGAGTATCGTGCTTAATTTTGAAAGAGTTATGGTAGGCTAAAGTTTGATAAAAATTTGGTTGACCTCTTCTAGATTTCCCTTGCTACAATAGTATGGTGATCAAACAGAACATTTCACTGCATGTGTATGGCATACTGTAACCATACATGTAACGGGGCCCCAGAGGTCCGGGGGGGTCGGGCGATTTTTTGGGTTGGTGCCAGATTCGCTACCTAGTGCACAACCGCTGCCTAGTGCACATCCGCTACCGTAGTCAGATCCGCTACCTAGTGCACATCCGCTACATTTTGCTGAGGTATATAAGTAACACGTTACATTTACTTTTTGCGTTGAATAACCTAGGCAGGATTTCATTATGGAAGAATATACAGAATGCATTTACAAATTATTAGGCTCATTAATTTTTTTTACCAATTAGACGGCGCATGTATCGTGAAAATTAAAAATTGCATTCGTTAAAAGTTGGGAAATATGCGGTTGCAACCGATGCGCATCAAAATTTTCAATTTTCCTCGTATTTTCAGAAATAAATGCAAGAAATTGTGTTCTACCAAATGTGTGTCACAAACCCCAGTACGATGCAGTGATTTGTTGTTCTTGGCCCAGGGTTATCCCAATAATTTTAGATAGAAATGGGACAATTGCCATGGATCCACGTTTGCTGAAAATAACCAGTCCTTGGTCTACTCGGGAGGTATATTCAACAATGTTTTTTTTTTAATTTTGAACTCAAAATTATAAAATAATTGAAAATAATTTTAAAACGTCTTTAAAAAAGTCTTGAAAAAGTCAAAAAAGTCTAAAAAAAAATTTAAAACAAAACAAAAGCGATATTTCCATCATCCCGATTGGTATAGATAAAAAATGAAAAACGTCCGTCTAGGCCGATTATTCTGTCACTCGAAGCGCTTGTGTGGTCACTTTGTTATGTAAATAAAAATTTTTCACTCATTAGAATGTGGTTGCGTGGTCATTTTTAGGATTTTATTACATACCTTCACTCATTAGTGACTTATTTTTAGGTCGACTATTTGCAATATTACGGTTTTTAGCCATTCTTGCGGTTCAATAAAGATGGCAAACAAAATATTTTCTACCTCGCAGAACGCCTACCGCATCCCATTTTCTTTTATTCTTTTGTCTTTGGAAAACCCTCATGAAAATAATAGCAAAACCTTTTTCACATTTTTTGCTGTCTAGTAGCGGATGTGACTATGGTAGCGGATGTGCACTAGGTAGCGGATGTGCACTAGGTAGCGGATGTGCAGTAAGTAGCAGATCTGCTATCCAATCGATTTTTTTGGGCCCGGTTGTCACTGATTGCCCAAAATTTTAGGTGATGTGTCTGTAAAGATAAAAAATTCGATTTTTTCAACAAAAAAAGTAAGAAAAAACGGTTCAAAGAATAGTAATTCTTGTATAAAAAAACCGTAAAAATTGCATTCATGACGCGAAGAGCCGAGAAAATGGATGTTTTTGATAATTTCTTGCTAGAAATTGACATTTTTTATCAAAAATTGACATTTTCCAGTATTTTACCGTTCAAAAGTATGAGGGGCTAGCTATAGGATTGGAAAATCTTTGGGGGTGGCCCAATGGCTAGCCATATGGCCGACAATCTCTGGGGGTCCTATGGCACTCCCCTATATTACATGTATGACTGTAAATAGTAGGCTTACGGTTGTTGATTCTTGCTTCTCCGCCGTTTGCGATGTCAACGATACCGATTTCGTATCTAATGATCTAGCCGGTGGTTCACCGTCCGTGACCTTTTTCAAATCCGTAGAAGATTCATTGATCGAATTTGTAACAGACAACGTCCCGGCAGGGGTCAACGACGAAATTAGCAGCTGATTGAATTTTTCGGGCGCCACGGTCGTTGGACCCCAGCCCGGACCGATCGGCACGACGATGGGCACCAAAGAAGCGATGTTGGACGCCGCTTCGCATTTGAGTCCGTCACCGACGAATCCGGGCGCGCATTGGCACGCACCGTCGAGGCACAGGGCGTTTTTGTGGCAGACGGCCGCGCTGAAGCGGCAATCGGTTTCTCGAGCTCGATAGCACGAAAATCCGTCGCCAACGAAGCCGGGCAAACATTGGCACCTGAATTATGAGATGCGTGACATTTTTAACGATGCTAACTCTCATGGGCCAGTTTCTGGAAAAGGTTTTATCGCCAAACTCTGTTTGGCGACAGTCTTAACTAGGTATGATATTCTTTTGGGTTTACCGAAGGCAATTTTCGTTAAATTGAGTTTTCAAATTGAATAAAATTTTCAGACCTTCGTTCGGCTAGGTTTTGAGAAAAAAAGCACAAGGTGAATTTTTTTCGTTTTTTTGTCTTTTTTCGTGAATCGATAGCGCAGCTCAAAAAATTACGCAGATTTGGTATCGAAGTGTGAATTTCTTGTACTACAGTAAACTTGTCACTTCCGGGGCATTTTTGCCTAAGCTTGAACCTAAACCTAAGCTCAAACCTAAGCCTAAGCCTAATCATATGCGTTTATTTAAATAAATGATTATAATGACGCCAAATTAAGACAGCAGTCTGCTTTTGACGACTTTAACATTGGGCGCCAAAGAGAGACGTGCTCCAAAGGGAGGCGAGGGCGGCCAAAGTATAGGTAATTTTTTCAGAGGAAAAAATGATTATTTTCTTAGAAAAGAAGTATGCCAACGCAAAAATTCTGTGAAACATTACAAAAGATTTCTACAGTATGTACTCTTATTAAGGTGGCACAAAAAATCACAAAAAATTCATACCATGCTGTATTGAAAAATTAAAAAAAACTGTAGTTATTGCAGGATTTATCATCACAAAATCGTATTATTTTTGACATTTCAATTCAAATCGTGCAACCAGAAGCTTCGTCGGCGTACTGAAGTAAACTACAAGAAAGCAACGATGATTACATAAACTATGGAGAACACAGAATGAACTACCTTACAACAGGGTGTCTCTAGACGACAGCACAAAAGACACCAGAAAGAAAAAATAGCATCCAGTTTCTTCGCTGCAGATAGCTTTGTCGAAACTTTGCATGAAACTTGTTTGTCACTTTGCTGCAGCGATGCACTCCAAGAAAATGATGGCTTCTAGCCAGATTTGCACGGCAAGAATTATCCAGAGGAAAGCCCTCGGAATTTTCGTTTAGGGGGTAAGGGTGGATGAGCAAAAAAACAAAAAAAAAATCCACGTGCATGTTTTCCATTCAAAATATGCATAAAAGCATAAAAAACTGTCTTCGAAAAAGTTCAACAGGGGGTGTTTGCTGATTTTTCGGATCATGGAGGTGTCCAGGGTTTCCGGTAGGCGGCGTTACCTCTTACTCCTTATGTGCATGTATGCTTCTAATTTTATTTCTTACTTTCGCTATTAGATTGACAAATATTTGACGGTTTCCCAGAATTTTTTGATCGAGACAAGTAGACTTGTTGCATTTTACATCAAATGATATTAGTCAAGTGATTATTGCTATTGACGTGTTGAGTAATGGATCAAATAAAAAGATTGCAAATTTTTATGCTAAATTTCATATTTTTTTAGTTGTAGGTTTGCATACCCTCATCCTTGGGTTACAATTTCGTCATGCAGAAACCTATACACTGTTGTGGAATTAATTGAATGCGTTATCTGCCGATTGAGATACAGACAATATGTGACTCATGCAAACATAAAAATCACAATTTTCAGTCAGAAATCTTTGCATTCCTCGAGCCAGTTTCATACGGAAAGTAATAGCCTGCCGTACAACATAATGCCATCTCCCCACCAGCAGTTCGCAAAAGAGATGGAAAAAATCAGCATGACGGTACACGAAATATGTCAAGAGCAACATCCAGAAACGATGATTTTCAATTTTTGTACAAGAGCATAAATGCCTGTATTTCAATGCTCAAATTTTCATTTTATTGACTTTTCAATCCAAATATAGAGTATTCTCTAGGGAATCTATAGCTGAATTATTATAGTTAAATCCTACGGCACGATGAATTGCGGCCATCTCAACGATGAAGTTGGTACAAAAATTTGAAATACTTCGATTCAATCAATAAGCAATAAGCAACAAGCAGTAGAAATTCACGCAGAGGTATTTTCATGCTTGAAACATAGTTGATCATTTAATCAGGAAGCAATGCCAAACGAAAACCCCAATTGATTTGCACAATGATAGTGAGAACTTTGATCGAATGAATATCGTGAAGGACGGGTCAAATGCACACCCGGGGCCGTTTAATGTGATGGATGCACCATGTTTTGCGGAAAAATTGAAGGAATTGGCGAAAAAATGAAAAAAGTTGGGATAAATTAGAATAAGAAGTAAAAATTAAGATTAATTGAGAAATTACGAAATAAAATTTGTTGTTTAGAATGGAAGAAATGTAAATAATGGAATAATGACATGAAAAAAATTAGAAATAATTTGAACGAATCATGCATTTGAATATCTTTTTCTAGCAGATTTTCAAGAAGTCAACAATTTATGAGGCGGATTTTTAGAGTCAATTTTGTAATAAAAACGATTGTATAGATATATTTTTACAACGATAGTCTGGTTTTCTTATACTCAGTTTTCTTATAATGCTGCTTGAAAATGAAACTGGAGTAAATAGACTATTTTATATCTTGATCGTTTTCTGCTAACAACACGTCGAAGAGCTGCACATTTTCCGGTAATGCTTTCAGTAAAAGTGACCTACAATTCTCCAAAATTCATGTATTATTCACATATTTGTGAATAACAAACAATTATTGAATAACGCAAAAAGACATACAAAGTTCGAATTGATGACCAAAAAGATGCGTGCATTTCGAGGGTCATTGAAACAACAAACTTAACATCATAAGTTTAGAGATCTATCGATGAGGCAGAAGTAATTTGTTAATACAGATTTCAAGCAACTAATTAGAAAAACAAGTAGTTATATATATTCTGTGAAATATCATCTCAGAGGTTGAGAATAAATATCTCTCGTAGGCCTGATTTCCCTAAAACCGTCGTGATTTTGAGAAGTATTCCAAACAGACCTACTTGAGCGTACAAGGAATTTCTCCATCTAGTTGAGTGCTTGAGAAAGCTTTTCAGCACTATAAGCACCTAACCATGCTCCCATAAAAGTATGGATGTGAGTTTTCCAACGAAGAAAAGCTTAATTTCTGTAAATAATACGAATCTTATTATGATAATAGAAGTTCTAGAGTAACCACTTAGGTGAACTGTATCCACGCTGCACCTGATCCATCACATAAAATGCTGAATCCGATCTATTACATAAATACAAGTAGGAAATGAACAAACATGTTAATTTTTTGATGAACAATGGTCGTTTTTAAGCAAAAACGGTCAAAAATGTCAATTTTATAGTCGCTTAGCACCACAAATACAGAACGATCAAGAAAAAGTGACCGGCGCTGATTTTTATAGCTTTCGAATCGATGGAGCTTATTCAATGCGGTTTGCTGCCGTCGATAGATGAAACATCTGGCGTGTAAAACGCAAAGTTTCAGTCAGATTTCCCAAATATTGACTGACTAGAATCAAAAATACTAAACATCGATTTTTTGGTAAGTAAGAAAAATAATTGACAAAAATCAACATATTTTACAACAGAATAAAAGCAAAATAGATTCAATCAACCATATAACAGCTGAAAACTACAACAGAGCCGTTTTAATGAGTTCTCCTTTCTGTTTCGTCACCAATTTTAATCGTTTTCCGAACTGGTCAATGGCAGAATTGATTTTGCTTTGACTTTGCTTTTTTCCAATTTCAAAACAAAAGCTCGTGACGAAATTTTGCTCATATTGAAGCAAGAAACTGATGACTTTGTTACGTATCAAATAAAAATCTGAGCGTGTTTTAAAGTATTCTCGTGTGTAAATAACCTTATAAAACCCTTTTCACAATAGGACAACTTTTAGTTTGATTTCACAACTTTTACTTTCTAAAAAATGACTACTTTTACGAAATTTCTTTTCATGTGAAGACCAAAAAGGCTAGGAGCATAAAACTATAGTCTATTTTTTTACAAAATGCTTCCAAATAGAAAAGTGACACAAATCAGTACTGTCGTCAAAAGCGTTTACATAGATCTCTTACTGTAAAATTTGTTGCTCGAAAAATTAGAAAAATCAAACGTTAGGTCAGTATGCTCTCAAATTTCCAGTCCTATATCATATACTGTTCATCAGCAAATCATGAAAATCTGAGATACTACTTGCTTTCCACTTTCGTTATTTAGAAGCATTTCAAGAAAAACATACTATAAACACTCACAACAAAGGCAAATAGGGGATTCTAATGCAGCCATCCGCATTAAAAAAGCTTCATCCGTCCGAAACTTATGGAGGTCAGCACCGGTCGCTTTTTTTGACTCACCCAGTATATTTTTTAACGGTTTTCAAGACAAAAATTACTATTTCGGAACCACTTTTTGGCTGAAAAATAAAATTTTTTCTCTTCATTAGCTCCGCCTTAGAGTTTGGTCGATTCACGATCCTCCAGCCCCAAAAGTCGTTTGACACCCCAGGGGCCGATTCGTATGTACTTAGAATTTCAAGTTCCAAGTTTCAAGTTCTTAAGGACTTGGAATTCCTGGTCTTCAAGTTTCGGTTCGTAGCCTCGGTTAAAAATTCCTAGTCATTTTCTTTTTCCGACTTGGAAAATGACTAAAATTTCACAAGTCCCCAAGTTTTTTTTCCAAGTTTCCAAGTACCGGTTCGTATGCTCTTTCCAAGGACTTGGAATTTTCAAGTCCAATTTGCATATGGCTTTTTTTTAGTGCACCAAATATTGAAATTTATAAAGTGTGTAGGTAACAGGTTATTTCATTTCCTGTTTATTCGGGCTTAGAATGAGTTGTTGTTATTAATTGTATCAAAATCAATGGACCTTGTTTTTTCGGCAAAATGCCTTGTCAAAAATTTGCCAAAGCAAATGACAAAATGCGCAAAAAAATAGTTTTTGAAAGCGTGAGGAACGAAGGGACATTAAGTTTCGAGATTTTCTGGGAAACTATTTTGTAAAGAAGTTCCGAGCAATGTTAAATGTTTAACATGAGCATCACCAATGACATAATAAAATGAACTCGACATCAAACATTGCAGTCCAATCAAGATTCTTTGATCGATAGACAAATCAACATTTCGTTTGCCACATAGGTGGAAATAAGGGGAAATCCTATCAACCAGTAAACGAATGTTAACTGGACTTAATCAATACCATTCCATTAAAGGTTGGAGGGTAAAGTAAAAATTAATTGGAGATGAAAATTGCCTTGTTTGTTGATGAAGCGCTTCATCAAACATGTAATCCATGATAATAAAACAAGGACATAAACTGTCAATGATGCAACTGCCACACTTGGAAACAAATTTCCAACTGAAATTTGACCGGGAGAAAGTTTCCATATTTTCCAAGTAAATTCTCCAAGTCTTGGAATCCCAGTCGAAAATTTTCAGAGCATACGAACTGATACATGGAAATATGCAGTTTTACTGGGTAGAATCATTGGAAATTCCAAGTCTCGGAACTTGGAATTTTTTTGAGCATACGAACTGAAACTTGGAAAGTTGCCGATCTTCCGAGACATGGGACTTGGAAGTTGGAAATTGGAAGACTTGGAAAGTAAAAAATCATACGTGTTGAGAGTGGCCAAAGCAGCCACCTCAACTACGAATTGTTGCAGAAAGAGAGCTCCTTTCCCGCTGCTCGGTCGGCTCAGTTGGTTAGAGCGTGTGGACGGTAGCCGCACGGTCCCGGGTTCAAGTCCCGGACCGAGCCTAACTTTTACTGAAGCCCCGAGTAGCGGGAACAGGTTGCCTCAACACTGGTGGCCCCTAACTCCTGTTAGGGGCCACCAGTGTTGAGGCCCGGACTTGAACCCAGGACCTTGCGGCTACCGTCCGCACGCTCTAACCAACTGAGCCAACCGAGCAGCGGGAAAGACGCTCTCGTTTTTGCAACAATTCGCAGTTGAGGTGGCTGCTTTGGCCACTCTCAACATACGAACCGAAATTGGGAAAAATCACTGATTTTCCAAGACTAGGGACTTGGAACTTGGAATTCCAAGTACATACGAATCGGACCCAGACTTCGCAGTATGCATTTATGTATACATAGGTGAAAATTTTCATCTCCGACAGCTGTGTTGAAATACTCACCTTGTCTCGATGCAACTAGCATTTGCATTGCACAACATGGGCACTATGTTGCAGTCGGTCGTATTGATAGCGCACCAGGTCCCGTCGCCGATGAAACCTTTTTGGCAAACGCACTCGCCGTCCTGCGTACAATCGGCCATCGAATGGCAGTGGAATGGTTCGTGGCGGCAATCCACGGATGGGGACGAAGGCGTAACTTTCGATAACCGGATGGAAGTAATCGCTCTAAATCAAGAAATCAAGTTAAAGTGACAACATAGCCTGCAGATTACTGTAACTTTACAAGAAATGTGGTCAATTCGTGCTGCACACACAATTTACAATTTTTTACTCTGTGGATCGTCCAACGCTGCCGCTGCCCGATGTCCGAGATATCGGCGTCGTCGACGCAGCTGTTTCCGAAACCGCCACCCGGTAGCAATGGTCGCGACCGTCACCCTCATAGCCGGCCAAACAAGAGCAATTGCGGCGCCCCAAGCAAATGGCCTTGGGGTGACAAAGCGTCGGGACTGCGATACAATCGTTCGGATCTTCGACGCAAGTTTCGCCGTTACCCACGTAGCCGTCCAGACATTGGCAGCGATTTTGGATGCAGGCGGCGTTGGAATGACATTTGGCTGCAACGAAGGAAGTTTGTTTTCGAGAGGATTCGCACGTGATTATCACGATAAAGGAAAACATTCAAGATACAGAGCATTTGTATCTGGAACGATGAAACCCAAGTCTCTAGCGTACATGTACTGTATAAGCCGTAGGCATCCTTGACCGGTTTTTTTGCGGTCGCAAATTTTGCGGCCCGCAATTGCGGGTCGGTTGCGGCTCTCACAATATCATACTTTTCTGCGGTTCCGCAAAAATGCGGAACCGGAAAACCGCAATTGTAAGCATAGTTAACCGCAATTTCGAACCGAAAATTACTTAAGAGATGCAAGGTTGTAGGTTTCCGAATCCAAAAGCGTCAAAATGCTTGGGTATGCTCGTAATTGCATGGAAAAGCATCCGTAGGCACATTATAAACGTTTTTAAAAATGGCGAAAATTTTTGGGAAATGAGGAAAAAAATTTTGGGTCCGGTTCTCATGTGGAAAAAATCAACCGCTCTAAAAACATCATGTTTCAAAAGCTTAAAAACACTACAATAAACCGTCTATGAGCATTTTTAAGCGAAAAAAGACTTTAGAAAATTGGGGAAAAATTTTTTACCCCTATCGCCATTTGACGAAAAAGCCGGCGGGAAAAACAGTGTTCACCAAAATACATCTTTTCAGTTTCCGATTCCCGAAAATTTTTTCGACAATGAGAACCTTGCATAAATTTTTTTCTTTATTCCCGAATTTTTCTTCTCAAAAGATTCCTTTGCAGAAAAAAAACACTGGACAAAGCAAATTCTGGAAATAATTAAGTTTTCTAGTTGATAAAGATCAGGTATTCAGTGTTATTCAGCGCGAAACGGCATATACTGTATCAAGTGCGGCTGCCAGAACCGCAAAAAGTACTCCACCCGAGAACTTTTTGCGGGTCTATAAACCGCACTAAACCGCAATGCGGTTGCGGGTTGCCACCCGCAACCGCATTGCGGTTTTGCGGGTGACTTGCGGGTCGCAATTTTTGAAAACCGCAAAAAAGTGTGCGAGCCGCAAACTTTTTCGCCCGTTGCGGCTAAGTATGCCTACGGCTATAGAAAGTTTGGCGGGGTGTCAGTTAAATCCAAAATTACTTTGTTCAAAGGTGCTCACAACTCAGTCAAAATTAGTCAGAATCAATTTTGATTCTGATTCAATTTAAACTTCGTTTTCTCACAGTGCCAATAAGATATTAGGGTTTTCAAAAATTTGAAGTGAGATTTCCAAGTCTCTGTATCATAGATTTCATGATATAAAGAAATTTGTTTGATCCTGCAGCGAAGTGCATTGTACCAAATACAGCGTGAGCCAAAAAAAGCGGTCAATGCTGACCTTAACAACTTTCGATTGGATGAAACTTTTTTAATGAAAACTGCTGCATCAGAATCCTCTATTTGTCCTTGCTGTAAGGGCTAAATTTAATGCTTCTAGCTTCGATGGTTTTTGCATAAAATTTTTCTTGTAAAAGTGGTCATTTTTCAAAAAGAAAAGGTTTGTAAAAGTTTGAAATAAAACTAAAAAGTAAAAATCACAGTAAAAGTTGTCCTATTGTGGAAAGAATTCTGTAATATTGTTCAGATAGATAAATACCTTTAAAAATAACTCAGATTTGCAATTAGCAGGTCATTTAAATTCATCAGTTTATTGTTACAACATGGGCAAAGTTTTCTCAAAATCAAGAGGTCTTTTTTGAAATTATAACGGGTGTCCGGTAAAAATCTGGACTTTTTTCAATACTGCACTGTGACACCAAATTTTCGAAATAGTGTCAAGTGAGTTACTTCATTGTAAAGAAAGAACATGAAATTTATATCTTATCAGTGTAATTTTTTTTTCTTGTGCTCACTTTTTTGCTTCTAAAATGTCCTCCAAAGAGGAAGCTCTATGTTCTGGTGTGTACAAGTTCTATTCTAACCACTTAGGAGAAGGAAAATAATTTACGTTTTCTCATTTAAAAAACGAAGGCATTCCAAAAAGTACGATCTATTGTATTCTACAAAGGTATGCCGATAACCAACCATCTTATCATTGTCCTGGATCTGGCAGAAAGCAAAAAATTATTACAAAAACCAAACTGAAGCGGCTCACTACGGCATTCAAAGACAGTTGCTCTGTGTCTATTCGCCTGGCTGCCATAAAATTTGGAGCTTCAAAGTCGTGCATACACAAAATTGTTCAGAAAAATTTAAAATTACAGTATAGGAAAAAAATTCGAATTTCCTCTAGATCTGATCGGCAAATTCACCTGGCAAAGACGAAGTGTGGCTGGCTTCTTTGAAGTTTTGGTGAAAAATATTTTATCATAGATGATGAGTCATATTTTAATTTTTCGCACTCCTTCATAAATAGCAATGGCGGGTTTTACACTCAGAACATATCAGGCACACCTTCAGATGTTAAATTTGTTAAAAAAACAAAGTTCAAACAGAAAGTTTTGGTTTGGGTGGACACCAGGCTGAATGGCTTCTCACAAGGTTTCATTTGCAAATCTGCCTATGCCATCAATGCTCAATGTTATTTGAAGGAATGCATTAAGCATATGTTGATCCCATACATCCTCGCCAACTACACTCAAGATGAATATGTCTTTTGGCCAGATCAAGTAAGTGCACATTATGCCAAAATCGTTTTGGATCACTTTCATGTTGAAAATGAGGAATTTGTGGAAAAGTCTTTAAACCCTGTCTGTGTTCTTGAAGTTCGAGCCATCAAGGATTTTTGATTTTATCTGAGAAGTGTTTGGCCTATGCCCAAGGTTGGCAAGCAAAAACTTTATAATAACTGATAACTCACATGAAGTACTGTTTAAAGGAAGTTGATAACAATATTGTACAGAAGTTGGCTGTGAGTACTCGCAAAACAATTGATACTGTATGACGAAATATAATTATTGAAGCTTATAATTAACCCTATCTTCTAGAGTTTTTCTTGCTCTTTAACTTTATGTATTGATTGTCCCATAATTGAAATTGGCATTGTAAAGAACGACATTTTATGGTAGTCCAGATTTTTACTGGACACCCGTTAAAAAAAGCAAAATCGAAGCAAAATTAATTCTGCCATTGATTAAAATTAGTGATGAAACAGAAAGGAAGACACATTAAAATGGCTCTCTTGTAGTTTTCAGGTGTTATATGGTTCTTATGATTGAATCTATTTTACTTTTTTCTAAAAATCAACGTTTAATAGTCGCCTTTTTTGGCTCACCTTACTCACCGGAGCCTTGAAATCAATAGGGCTTCTGCAAATTAAAAAAGCTATGCAAAGTAGGCAAAACATCCCCCTGAAATCTCGAAAACTGTTGAGCACGAAATTTTAATATTTTGTAGGTGTGCATGGGGTGGAGCTTCATTAGCAAATTTATGTGGAAATTTGATTCAGGTTACTCTGCAAACTCGGCCAAAAAGTTTTTTAATCCAAGAGTGGTGTTGTCGCCTTTTTTTACATGTTTTTCTTCAAATTTGCAGAAACCCTGTTGACTTCAAGACCCGAGTTTGTATAATTATATTGCTTATTTCAGGGTACCTTACATCTTTAGTACAGTGCACTTTGCTGTAGGATCATAATAAATTTTCCTTGTATGATGGTACCTCCCTATGCAGATGTATGTTTTGTATGATCAAGTCTCCAAAGAATTCGTGTTGAATGGTTTTCTCAAGCAAAAACCTTGCATGTGAAGGTTAAAAAAATCAAAATTTCAGTTGAAATTGAGAAAAAATAGGCTGGGCTAACTTGATTTCTGAAGTTACTTATCTTTACGTCATTAACAATGAAATTTAATGTCTCTTAATACGAGTAACAATCATCAAGAAAAAAGAAAAATCAACAGAAAAGAAAAAATCATAAATAATCATAAAAAAAGAGCCGTGATGGGACGAAAGTTTGAAGGAATTGGGATAATGTACTAAAGGATTAGTGTCCGCCAACCTGACACTATGGTTCATCTTTTGCAAATGAGTTACGCGAAGAAAAAATATGTTCATGCAAATAATAAACAAGTAAGTTTTAGTTACAACTTCGAAAACAAATGCTGGCTGATAATGACTGGTTATCTGCTCGCAGATTTTTCCGAACTTTTTTGCTTTCTAAGGCTGATTCGAATAGAATTTTCATAATTGACGACCAAGACTTTTCTTCAAAATTTTGGCAAGGGCCCAAGATCTTTCGCGACTTTCTGCATTTTTTCCGCTTTCTGCTTCGAATGTAGAGGAATTGATTGATGATTTTTTTATAAAAATAAGAACTCTAATTTTCGAAATTTCAAGTTTTGCACGTATGTACAAGAGCATCAAATAATGACTAATAACTAGCAGGCAGTACAGCATAGAAATTTTGGGGGCACCGACCCTAATTTTTATTTTCAAAAGTGCCTTGAACTCGGTCAAAATTGAACAGAATGCTTTAAAACTTCGGTTTCCCAGTTTGATCTTTCAGTTACAACAAACAACCTTCCTGATAATTTTCAGCATTTCTACACGAAATTTCCAAATCTTTAAATGATCAAGTCTTCACAGAGCACTGAACTATGTTAAAATCATATTTATTTTATGCTTAATATATTTGTTGGCAAAACTTTAAAATTCTGGGGGATCAACCAGGATTTTGCTGGAAACCAAGTAGGACTTAGCAAACCATCTTCACCTAAGAAAATGTATGATCTCCAGTACACCAGTTCATCGCAAGATGTTCATTCAGATCATTGAAGCATGTCCTTCGCAGAAACTTTACAGGAATCGATAAAATCTCAACTGACCAAAACATAAACCACTATCTGGACTTTGAGTAGCCCCGTCGTTTTTGACGTCATTTCCGCCCAACGTTGTGCCTTGCAATATTGGTAAGCAAATCGGACCATGGCTCCTGAACCCTTCGATGCACTGACAACGTCTTTCTATGCAACGGGCATTGGCCGGACAGTCGTCCAGACCACTTGCCAAACAGTCGTATGGTTGACAGCGACCGTCGATGCATCTGATTATTGGAGAAAATATGGTTCAAAGTCCAAATCTTTCAATCATGAACAAATATTTAACGTTAGAAAAAATGCGACAGTTGTAGATTTGTCGGGATGTCTTGCATGAAAAATGTGAATCTCTAGAGTTCATAAGACTCGTTTACAGTTTGTAAAAGGCTTCTTGAAGCTTCTGATTATATAAATATTTTACGAATTTTCCACTAGTTTTTCCAAGACTAAATATCTTGGACAGATCATCTACTATAGCCTATGCTACTTGAAAAAATTTACAACTTAACCGGGTTTTTGACGGAAAATTTTAGTTGTTCTATTTGCAGCTTACTGACGAAAATATTTTTCATTGATTACAGTAATAAGCCTACTAGTTCTCAACGTATTAAACTTACTTCCATGAGATTGTTGCATCGGTCAATTCAAAACGAATGGAATTTAGAACATGACAATTGACACAAACAAGAGATTTCTATGGAATGGATCTTACCTCTGCCCGAGAAGGCAAATGCTGCTATCCAAACTGCAACTTTGTCGATAGGGGAAGCATAAAAGACCGTCGCCGTAGAAACTTGACCGGCAAATGCAACGATTTTGCACGCAGTCTGCATTCGGGTCGCACAAGAAAGGGTTGAACGTGCAACCGACGACGGCTGTGAAATTGGCGCCCGAATCGACTGGATTGGGCTGTCGCGTACCGGACGACTCTAAAATTATAGCTCAATTTTTCAACAGTTGATCAAGGAAAGGCGATGATAGGATGTGCAGCGAAACAAATTTTCCAAGTGGGCAAGGTTTTGACTATATGCTCTGTTGAACAAAACCTAAATTGCAAAGATTTCAGTTCAGTTCATCACGATTAAAGGTGGTTTTGTTAAATGGGATATAACTCAGGGACGATGAGTTAGGATTCTGCATGAGTTGCCTACAGCTGCCCCAGCCATGAGTGGACAGGGTCAAGCTTGGGCCGAAAAAAAGGATTGATGGACCCGACCGGGTCAATGTGTCCAAGCTCATAAAAGCCTATCAAAGATAAGTTAGTAAATACATCTAACTTCCGGTTACATACATATGTACTGTACGTCACTATATTTTATTAAATTTTTATTCGTTTTGTTGATCTGCTCTACACCATCCCCATTATACCGATGTCAATTTCATTTAAAATAGTTTAGCAATCATCATCATGATGATCAATTTTCTCATTAGTTCTTAAGGTAGTCAACAGATGAGCTAAATCTTAATTTTCTATTTTGGTGCAATCTTTTTCTGATTTTTTCACAAGACTGTATTTATCGATTTGGCAGACTTTCAAGCTAGATTTGAAAATATTTAGACATTATCATCAATGTTTCCCAAATTAAAATCTGGTGTGTCTATTTTAATGTATTTCTATTTCAATGTATTATTTATTTCAAATCTATTACAATGTCTATTTTAATATTTCAAATCTATTTCAATGTCTATTTTAAGCACAACAGTTTTTGTTTTGTAATTGAATAACTCAATTGAATGACTTTGTTTTGACTAGTATGTTTCCATGCAATGATCGACAATTATTGTGGAGATTCTGTTTCAAAAAAAGTATTCTTAATTTTCTGTGTTCAAAATTCAAAATTAACAAATTTTCATAAAGCAGCGTAGTTATTGTAGCCCAAATGTAAAAAATATTGATGTTACTTATTCTAGAGCATAAGATTTAACTGTTTGTTCGAGATATTAGAAGAACAGCTTTTGAAAATTCATATGTTCAAAAAGTCCTCAACTGATAAAAATGCATTGCTCGTACTAGTGAATTGAAAGAATATTCAATTGATGATACGTTAAATTGGCAGGAGAGGATTATTTTCCTAAATTGGTGATTGTTAAATGAAGAATTCTATGGGTTCTTCAAGTGATTCTCCTTAAATTCTTCAAGTACTGCTAGCGAAAGCACAGCTGAGCATGATGTCACAGATTCATTCCAAAGAAACAATTGTGGAAAACTCAATTATCTTACATTTTTAATTAGAGACATTGACATGCTATGATTCTACAGGGTGTCAAATAACTTCGATAAAGAGAAACCGGTATAATAATGTTCGATAACATATAATACATCACTTGGAGGAACATTTAGTTCTGTATGTAAAAGTTCAATAAAGAAACAATCTGGCTGCCAATAGCTTCGTGAACAATGACAAAACGGCATTGAAGGGAGAAAATTTTCGAAAAAATTGGAAACGATATCTTTGGATTCTTGAGAAAGCTCAAAACCAGCCGACTTATCAATCAGATATCGGTCAGCTGACTTCTTATAGTTCATTGTGACCATGTGGGATGATCTTTTTAAACGTTTGGAAATCCATGATCAATTTATGAACGTTGCATCAGCTTCTATTGCAATGTGCCAAGAAACCGCTATAATTCTATCAGTTTCTCTTCTCAGTCAGAAACCCGATTAAAGGACATGACGAAAGTCAACAAAAACTTAACTTCTTCAAAAATGGATGCTCTATCTAAAGATGCAAACCAATTTAGACCATGACTCTACACTATTGCTGCAACTCCTGTACTAAAGTTTCTGGACAACCTGTATGATCTGTTTTCTTTTCATTTTTGGGACTCTGAATCATGTAGTGATTTAAGCATTGGGAGATAGGCTTTTACGAGTTGGGCCGGACACGAGTCTTACGAGTACTACGAGTGTCGAATTCTAGGAGTAAATGAGTTTCACCAGCTTCACTCGTGCTACGGGTGACGAGCTACAACCTACGGGTGACTGACTGCAAGCTACGAGTGATGTGCTATGAGTTACGAGTCCGTAATAAGAGTGTTTCACCATGTTTTTCGTAGGACTCGTAAAATGAGCATTTTATGGGTGTTTTTTGGTACTCGTTATACAGGAATTCGTAATGTGTTTATAATCGGATGGTGCAATTGGATTGGGAAATTTGTTCTGAAAATTATTAACTTCTAAGTTATTCTGAAATTTCATCAAACCTTGAAGAAATTTTCTCAATTCTTGTAAAAGTTTGTTAGATTTTGTTGAAACATATAAAAATTTCGAAAAATTTTTCAGTCTCTACGGAAAATCATTTTCCTCACATTTTTGAAAATTCGCCAATTTTACAGAAATTTTCTAAACTGGTTGTGAAGATAAGTTAATTTTATTGAAAACATCAAAAAAAAAATTGCAAAAATTTTTTAGATCTTTGCAGATTACTCATTTTTGTTATTTATTCGTACGGAATACAAGAAGGACCACTTGAAAAAAACTCGTTAATGCTTGAAAAAATGTGTTACCACTTGAAAAAATTTGTTACCATTGAAAAAATCGTTACCTTCGAACATGATACACAACATTTTTTCAAGATGCATGGCAAAAAAATCAAGATGTGAGAGTTTTCTGATGTTCGACTTTTTTTACAAGTGCATCGAATTTTTTTGAAATTTATTTTTTATAATTATTTCTGGTTATTTTACACGGACAGTCCGATGGACATATTGGTTTTTCTTAAAAAGTTATTTTTTGAGGTTTTTCAGGCAAATGTCAAAAATGCTTGTTTTTCACTTAAAATGTGATAATTTCGGAAAAGAATCCAAATTATTGTTTCTTTGTCGGGTTGACAAAAAACAAATGACAAAAATGCTCAAATACCACTAAGCTACGAGTCCTACGGACCCAATTTTGGTCCGTGAAAATCTCATCAAATTTATGAGTCCTTTCATTATCATAATGATGGGTAACTCATTTGGTGAAACTGAACAGTCGTAAATTATAAAAAACCGTCGCTCGAAACACTCATAACTCGTGGGCCCGTACTCATAAACTCTTTTTTTTGGTGAAACGGCCACTCATACCACCCCTAGACTCGTAGTTCCATGCTCGTAAGCTCTGATTTTTGGTGGGACAGCCTTCGTATCTCTCTTAACACGGGACTCGTAACTCGTGACATTTTACTCTTAATACAGAGTTTTGTGGTGAAACCGGGCCCAGAACGTACGGGACAGCACTTCTCCAGTCTGGTTAGATCCCTACAAGAAATATGAAACGAGCAACCGATTTTAGTTACTGACACAATATTTTCGAACAACAGTCACAAAATGTGCCAATTGTGTCGTTCAATTCAAACGGTGATTCATGGGTGCTATTCTACGTACTTTCAACTTTTCCGTTCACAAAGTACCTTTGAGCATGTGTCAATTTTATCAGTAAATCAACTTATACTTCTGGGTCCATCTCACTACAGCCACTGTCTCGTCACAGCCACCGTTTCACTACAGCGATCAAACTATCAACAGGTGTCCCGCTATAGCCAACTGTCACTTGGTGACTGTCTCGCTACAGCCGCTATCTTACACCAGCCACCAACGATTTTACGGGTGTTCACGTGTCGTTGGATGTATCGTGGTATGAATAGACCACCAGTAGATTGAACCAGAGATCCTGTAGACATATTAGACAACTTTTGAAGGAAGTCTCCGTTTGCCTCGAACTGTACGTTTCATGACTGCAGAGCCGAGCTTTTACAGCCCTCCTTCCTGATACATCCAGATTTCTGAAGTTGCCTATACCTGTGGTGGACAACTGTTCATTGTGAGCCTCTGTACCACTAACAGAAAAAAGCACAGTAGAAATTAACGAACAATGTCCTTCTTACAGAAAATGCTGAAGTACTACAAGGCGATCTTGTCAAAGTTTATGAATGGTCATTGAAATGGCAATTATCTATTTCTCTGGAAAAATGCTCTGTTTTGCATCTTGGGGGTAATAACCCCAAAGTTGAGTATTATATGAACGATTTTCTGATTCCTACTGTTTTAGAGTTGAAGGATCTTGGTGTTATGTTCAATGAAAAAATGTCAGCAACTGCCAACTGTAATTATGTGGTTAAGAAAGCACCTAGGGTGGCAAATTTGATTTTAAAATGTTTTCATTCTAACTTCAATGAATTAAAAATCAGGGCTTTTAAATCCTATGTTCTCCCTATTCTGGAATATGGTTCACCACTCTGGAATCCTTGTCTGGTTGGGGATACTAAATTGGTAGAAAAAGTTCAACGAAGGTTTACAAAAAGACTTTTTGGTTATAAAGATTTAAGCTATAAGGAGCGCCTCGACAAATCTGGCCTTGATGACCTTGCATTTAGACGTACGTGTATCGACTTATCGTACTTTTTCTTAATTTTGAAATTGGAATGAAACACCCGATTTATTTTTCACCTTGAGTCCGTTCAATTATCGCGCATCCAACTTATTTAAATTGTATAAATCGGAGTATAACACTAATGCTTTAAAACATGACTTTTGCTTGCAAAATATTGATGTTTAGAATTCCTTACCCGACGATATCATTCGTTCGAACAATATGCCCTGATTTCGATCTAAATTGAGTCATTTTTAAAAGCTCCATTCGCACGTGCTTTTGTCACGTCCATGAGCTTTTCTGTATTATTCGTATCTACTCGTTTCTTTGCATTTAATAAATTTCTTTCTTTCTTTCTTTCTGTGCTATTTTAAGTTCGTTTTATTGTTAAAAAAACGCATTAGGTAAAAGCCTAGAGGACTTATGTGGGAATTCTGGAATACTTGTATGTGTTTGGATGCCTGTATTTGTTACGCAAAAGTCGGGGATTTCAACGAGAGGGTGAGAAACGTGTAATTATGTGAAACTCATTTGATTACTAACAACGACAAGCAAGAAAAAGTCATTACATATTCGTACAATTAGTTTTACCAATAAAGTAGTACCATTAGCAAATTAGCATTGATGAAAATATTGAAAAATAAATATTAGTTTTTAATTTTCTAAATAATCTTCCTGGCTGTAGCGAGACAGTGGCTATAGGGGGACATTCTGATGTTGTTTGATTGGTGGCTGTAGTGGGATGTCTATACATGCTTCGGTGGCTATAGTCAGACAGCAGCTATAGTAGTATGGTGGCTATTGTGGGACGGTGGCTCTAGCGATACATAATCAACTCTTCTACGAAACCTCGTCTACGTTTTACTCTGTCAAAATTTTCATTTTGCGCTTTTTGTAAACGGGAACGGTACACTTGAAGCTGTGGAAAAAAGTTACCAAACAAAGGGGAACATTGCAGGCCATTGCCGACGTAACCGTGCTTGCAACAACACCGGCTTTCGATACAGTGGGCGTGTCGGTGGCATAGATCCTCTTTTAGCGAGCAGTCGTTCGGATCCACTGAAATTTTTAGGGTATGGGTTAAGATGGAGGGGGTAATTCTTTTGTTACACGCAACGGATAGACACCATGTATTACCTGAGCATCTTTGCCCGTCACCAATAAAGCCAGGGTTACATGTGCAAATGAAACTGCCGACCGTATTTCTACAGGTGGCGTCAGGCGAACAGATATTTGGTATATAACATTCGTCCACATCTGAAACGACAATTAGTCACTACAGTAAAAAAAGGGATAACGTGTAAGTATGGGACAAAAATTAAGAATGACTCACCGTCGCATTTGTGGCCGTCGCCGATGTAGCCGGGCTTACAAGTGCAGGAGTGGCCGTAGGGCGATAAGTCCAAGCATTTGGCATTCGGGTCGCAGTCGGTAGCGTTGGCGCACGGTATGGCTTAAAAAAGGGGGTATTCAAAAGTATCAATAGGTAGTGAAAGAATTCGAACGGAAAATAGATTGGTTTAAGGTGAATTTCAATGATCGATGAAACCATAGTTAGGTAATTGAAGTCGGAAAATGAAGGGATCAATGAGTCTGCAAAGTACCAAGCTTGAATATTGATTTTTACAATTACAGAATTTCAAACTTTGGATTTGATTTTTTACAGTTGTGCCCATTAACTTATGCAAAGGTTCCTTTATAGCCTTGTTAAACTATTCAGCATGATGAACTTTAGTAGGCTGAAAAAATGAGAATAACGTTAGTTGCTTAATTAGCAGTGCATTTTAACTTTCTCTTGCTAAATCGAATTCTTTACTCAATCAATTTAATCAGTCCTTGTTTCTCTAATAAATCAGTCGACTTATGAACATGATGTTTCTCATTCATTTCATAGCTCTGTAAGCTTGATCAGAGGTGATATAATGATTTAACGTCGCATGTCAATGTGAAAAATCTGAGACGCTTTTCGCAAGACTTTCCATTATTTTGCTTTTATACATTATCCTGCGAAAAAAGCTTATTTCATAAAGCAAAATCAAATTGAACTCTAGAAATGGTGACTCGCAGGGGTCTCATGGATTTTTTGTCTGTTTTCCTTGAAATAATTTTAAATTATGGATGTGAAATGCAAGTACTAATCAAGTTGTATTGGAAACTTGTGAGCATACTTGTTAACTTTAAACAAATTTCGAGTACAAAATCTTACTGGAAAAGAATTGTCTAAAAGAGACTAACTATGGCACTAATTTTTTTCATTTTTCCAAGCTAGCATCCTTACAAGTCGTAAATTTTAGTTTGTTCGAAGTGGGTCAACTACTTCCGGAATATTCACATGAACATATTGGAAAGAACGTGAATAAAATGCAAGAAATTCATACTTTTAGATGTTGTGCCAGTAGGAATAGATCGAAACTCCGAAAAACAAAAATTTTTAGACGAACAGTTTTCTCAACATAATAAACTGGCATAAGCGACGTAAAAAAGACAATGTTTTTGCTTCTGTTCTATCAAATTTCGGACGATTCTGATTATCACTTTAGGGCAGCATATTCATTTTAAGATTTTCACAGCTAATTTTGAAAGGCACTCAAATTGTCACCAGAACTCGGTTTTCTTAGGTCAGAAAAGCCTACCGCCAGCCTACGATCCCCTAGACTATATAAGCCGACTACGCGAAGCGATTAAGGATATAAACTTTTTTTTGCACTTTTTGTACAAACTTCAACTCAGCTTATTTATATCCGGATTAAGCTCTTTTTATCTCTGAAAAAGAATTAAAGTATTTATTGCTATAAATCTTTTAACCAAATAAAGCAGTACTTGAGATCAGGGATGAAACGAATAAAAATTTATTTTAAAGTACACATCTGCAAATTTTACTGTAAAAAATAAAGATTACTGGTAACAACGAATGCATTATAACAGTAGTCCACTGGAGGCAATTATTATGTGCATCCTGAATCTGTTCAGCTCAATTTTCAGTAAGTCAAGACAACTAAGAATGAACTGAAATCTCAAACATCATTATTTTTGGTGAGAACAATTTAGATCAGCTTCTTCGTTCCGATAGCGTTCTCAGAGTCAAGCTTCCAGATTACTCCAGAAATCAAAAAATGAATAAGTCAATATTCGAAAATTAGTGAGGCTTAATTTTTTGACGAATGGAACTTCATGATCCGTTCATAAGAAATATTCAGAATAGTACTTAGCTGAAACAATTTCTTTTGAGATGCACTTCAATCGGGCATATACACACAAAAACTAAATTTTTTCAAACATAAGTAATAAAAACAATGCGATCAAAATCTTTATGGTCCAAAAACCATTGTTGAAACGGTCATATCTCATACAGCAACAAAAATCGTTTGGGGTTGGCATCAGCTGAATGAAAATTTTCCATTTGTGTGCAATTTTCCAAAATATTTTTCATAATTAATCCAGTTGTTAAAAATTTGATTGGCCTTAAAAAACGAATGAAAGACGTGCACTGTTTACTCCGGGCTCAACCATATACAGCAGAAATCACTAATCTGCTGTCGTTAATTTATTCCACCGGTTTTATCAATTTGTGCGCAGTTCCTAAAGGACCAAAAGTTTACAGAATCAAGTAACATTTCTGAAAAATATTTATAATTCCATTCATGTGTAAAAACAGATGGGTTGCTGAGGTAAGGATATTCAAAAAGTTTTTGGATGTCAGCCAGAATCCTATATGGGGTCCTTGTACAGCCTGCCAGTGATCCAAACGCAGCAAATGCCCCTACAACAATGTGGAGTCTATCTCAGAACTTTTTGAACATCTGTCGAATTTGACTTAAACTGTTAGAAATGATCCAAGATTCAGTCAGTCTTTGTTCACTGATAGCAATTATAATTCTGCTGGATGCCAGCCAGCACAAGGGTTGGGATAGAATTTTTTTTGATAACAAAAAGAAAGATTTTCTAGGGCCATATTGTTTAATCTACATCAGTCAATTATTTGGAAGCAAATTCTTGTTTAGAAAAATAAGTCATCTTCATTATTGTGACAACTCTTTATTCTTATCTATTACTCATTTTCGTTTATCGTCTTCTGAATCATTTGCAGTTGGGTCCCCTGAAAGTCAGCAAGAATCTGCTGAGGGTCAATCGAAATCTGCATTTTTTGAACGAATATTAGGAAAAAATCGAACGCTTACATTCTACGCAAACGCCGCTTTCGTTTTCGAAATAACCGTCTATGCACCCCGTACACCTTGTTTCGCCGCTCCGAACGACGCAATTTTTGCGGCGTAGTTGGCAAAATTTCGTCCTCTCCAAGGAACAAGCGCGGCGCGTCGTAGCCGTCCATGGCGACGACGACGCAGTACTCGACAGATCGTTCACCGGCGTAAACGTGTCGATCGATGACGAAGTACTTTTTTCGCCGGATTCACATTCGTCGGTAGTCGTGGACGGGGAAGTGAGACTGGCGCTGGTCGTTGTTGCTAAATTGAGAAAAAGATGTACGGTTTGAGACTCAATGTATGTATATACGATGATAGTATTTCCATACATATATGACCTCAGGTCGGTTGGGGATGGTGGGGGCTAAACCTCCATTTGTGGGTTCGGGTCATATATGCACAGCATGGAAATTCTGCCGGGGGTCAGTCAAGGCAGATACTGGGATAGAATTTTTTTATAACAAAATAAAAGGTCTTTTAACGTTCTAGCAGCATATTTTCCACCAATATTACGTAGTTACATATGTGGAACTAGTCGCTTGGTCAGAACTTTTTAGTGTGTTTTTGTTTTCCTTTAGAATTATGTATGCTTTGTTCAGAAAAATCGTCAAACTGCAGCGTCCTTTTCATTCTTATTACATCATTCTCTTAATTTTTTCTCATTTCACTTCATTATCCCTTTAATCGATTCTAAGGGGTTGAATCTGATGGGGGTCAACAGCAATCAAACTATGCCGGAAGACGATACCCCATAAAACCCTCATATGCATGCATAGTTGGGATGCCCAACTTTACCAAGCCAAAAATGCTCTCTTTTGCCTCATTTTTTCGAGTTGAGGGTTTGGGAGGAGTTGGTGGAAAGCCGGGAAGGGTCCGAAAATTTGCGTACCCTCCCAACACAGATATGTGTTTCTAGCCCAAAACTGAGTGGATGTGTCGAAGTAGTTAGATTAATTTTCACCAAGAGTCCGAAAACATGCATCAAGTTCGCACGCATTTAGTAAACTAGTTAATATGCAGGGACAGAAAAGTCCGAAATTATGTATAATAATGATTTTAGCGCAAGTTAATATATATATACATAGTAAAATGCATGCATCTGGTTTGTTACTGTAGAAAAACGCTAAATTTCTTCATAAGAAACGGCAAGGCCAAAATCCTCGATAAAAAACCTTGAATTTTAGCTCATCTAATGCTGATTTGGACGGTTGATACGGAAAATTTTAACCGTTTAACCAGGTTACTGAAGGAAATTCACAGATGCTCTGTTTGTTCACTGGCGAAAAAACTTTTTTCACTGATTAGAGAAATAAGCTTACTAGATTTTTCTATCTCGACCTTATTTTCAAGGAGTCGCTCCATCGATGTGATGAATGGAGTATACCATACATGTAATTGGGGGGAATGCGACATAGGAACGCGTCCCCCCAAAATCGTCGGCCATTTTAGGCGATCTGTAGCCATTTGGTAGCCATGAAGATCACCATACTTTTGGTCAGAAAAATACTGAAAAATGCCAATTTTAAAACAAAAATGCCAGTTTTCTTGGCGCTTCGTGCCATGAATACATTTGTTACGTTTTTTAGACAAAAATTACTATTTTTGAATCATTTTTCAGATTTTTATGCGAAAAAAGCGATTTCTAAGTTAATTGACCGCTCCCCTAAAATTTTGGGGAATCGGTAATCCCCAGCATAAAAAAGACACTGGATCCCTGCTTGATCTCGGGGCTCCGATACATGTATGGAGTATGTGATTTCAAATATGGCCAAGATATTTTGAATTTCTAGAAGCTGAGTATGCTGCAACTTTTTCGAACACCTTTTCGATCACGTTCTATAGTCTGTTTTTCTTGGAATGTTGCCATCATGACGATTGGGAAGCAGACTATTGCATATTTTTATTATTTTCTGCTAAACAAAGATTGAAAATATGCATGCCTAGTCAACATACATGTAATTGGAGGGAAATGCTATAGGAACCCCTCCCCAGAAATCGTCGGCCAAGCGATAGCCACTTGGCGACCCCCCGGATTTTCAAATCCTATGGCTAGCTATAAGGTAGTCATAGGGAACCCCATACTTTTGGTCGGAAAATACTCAAAAATGTTATTTTTTGGCGAAAAATGTCGATTTTTGAACATAAAATGTTCTAAAACATCTATCTTCTCGACACGTTGCGCTATAAATACATTTTAACGGGTTTTTAAGTCAAAAATTACTATGTTTTGAACCGTTTTACGGACGTTTTCAGTGAAAAAATTAAATTTTTTCCCTTGAGAGACCCCTCCGCCTAAAATTGTAGGAATCAGTGAACCCGAGTCTCGAAAAAATTGTCTCAACCCAGACCGCAGGGAACCGTTACATGCAGGCCTGTGGGCAGGAATTTTTTCAGGGGGGCCACACATTCTTTTTCACTTAATTTACTATAAAATTGGCATTTCTGACTTGACTTTTTCTAGAAGTTTTTGCCTTTTTTTAACACTCGAAACATTTCGGGGGTTCATGGCCCCCCAAACCTTACTGCCTAGAGGCCTGGTTACATGTATGCTACTCAACTAACTGCTTCTATTTTTGGGTAAAAAATACTACAGTAAAAGCTTTGTGTAAACGGCTCTCACGACGATGTTTATTTTTTGTCAGTTAAAGATTTACAAGCATTTTATAAAGAAGCACACGGTGAGAGTTGAAGAATCATATGCTGCTTTTGGAATACTGATAAATTATAAGTAAAATAATCTACTATGAACACATAAATCAGTGTGTAGCAAAAGGTCTCACTCGGTGCAGTGGACTCCACATTCGTTGACGATGACGACGATGAACCTGCAGTCACCGGTCCCGAAGACGTTTCTGTGAGCAAGGGCAGGGATGACAATGCAGTGAAATCTGAAAAGGAAAGAACGTGTTCAACGAGAATATACTTAGAGGATCATGTCATTCTGCTACTGTAATTTTTTTCACAAAATTCTGATTGGACACCTGGTCATAATTTCTAAAGTCAAACAATCCAGTTCCTTACTCAAAGGCGTCGTATCTTTGGCGATTATCGTGCTAGTATTTTTCGACGGTCCGACTGGCACAACTACGATTACCGGCGTCGTCCGGGTTGGGGACGTCGCGGGTTCGGTCGAAATGGCGATATTACTGCTCAATCCACCGCTGGTTGACGATTCAAAGATTTGCGAACTGCTTCCGGATGAACTTGCAGACGTCAATTCGACGCTTGCAGCTGATGTGGCTGCATTGGTTGATGTTTCTACGGTCGTTGAACTAACAACGAGCGCTGCAGAGTTTGACGTCGACTGTGGAGTAGAAAATGTGCTTGTAGCAGCTGACGTCGTGGTCTCAGTAGCTAAAACATGGACTAAGTTTCACAATCATATCATAAATCTCAAGAAAAATTTTTTAGCAAAGATAGCTCTTTGAAGCCAGTGACAAAAAAGTCTATCTAGATCAATTGGCTAACATTTATGATGCTCAACAACAGGAAAAATTATGGGGTCCACGAAATAGGATGCATCAACTAGGGAATTTCTGTTTTTAACAAAAATATGCAAACATATGCTATTTTAAAACTTTTTTGAAGTAGAAGTCCATAAATTAGCCAGGATTCTTTGAATTGGATATATACGGTGAAATTACTTGTTTCCACTTCTGAGGTTGTCGACGCTGATGCGCCTGTTGATATGGATGCTTTGCTCCAAGTAGATAAACCTGGAATAGATGACACATCAATCTATGCACATTAATTTCAAAAGCTTCGTGCGACTAATGAGAATGCCGCTATTAAAGACACAAGAACTGATTAGAAATCGGAAGAAAACAAAAACAAAAAATAGCATCCATTAGAAATGATACGTTTCTCAGCGAAGCTTTTACTCAAAATGTGGAATATCTCTGTATAATTTCGTTTTTTTCAATAGTTTTAAATTTTTTCTTCTATCAAATTTTTTGTTCATTATCGAAAACAAGCTCAGAATTTGTCTCGAATTAATACTGGACAATTGAACGGACCGAAGCAAACTACTGACCCGAGATGACTATGCAAATGTCAAGGACTTCGATTGAAAATTGCCACGAAAAAAACATCACTGCTGGACAGCTTGAATTAATTTCAAATCTTTTCTCCAATCGTGAAAAAGCATCCGGAAATTCTGCGATGCTTTACATTGATATTTATCCATTCTTCCACCACAAATAGAATATTGCAAAATTTTCGTCCTCATTCCACTCAAAATGGAACGAGTTTTGCTGAAACTCTGCAATTGTCGCTTATTATGACCCCATTTTCCACAAATGTAAAAGAGTGCTCAGCAAAAAACTTCCATGGTGACGGTTTCGGTCGGGTCTCCATGTCTAAAATCCGATGCATGTCTTAAGACCGTCTGGAGAAGACACTGTCGGAAAGACCTATTTTTGTGCTGAAAAAAATCTTCATATCCAGACCGCTAAGGGTGTTCAGTAATAATGTGGTCAAGACCATGCTTTTCGTTCTATAAGAGGGACTACACAAATGACCTGCAAGAAAATCGGTAGGTGTACCGATTGGCCTGGGTGTAGTTTATACGTAAGACAGTCTCTCACGAGTGTTCTAAGGTGATGAGTAGAGATTGTGATAGTCAAAGATGACTAGAAGAACATTTTGGGATGAGACCACTTTCTAGTCGTCTTTTTTTAGTCAATTGCCTAAAAAAAAGGTCATTTCGAACTCTTAGAAAAGATGGGTTCAGATGGTGACCGAGCTTCAGATACCGAGAGCCGGAACCAAACCGTAACCGGGCTGCTTTCATCCAGCTATGCAGAAGTCAAGATGTAGAAAAAATAGAGATTGGACAAATATACTTTTTTGACCGAATTGGATCCAGAAAACTGTAATCCTCGGATTTGGACCAGGATGCAGAACAGCAGATCCGTCCGTATCCAGATTCGCTATTCTGGATCCATATTATTCGAAATCAAATTGCGCGAAGTTTAACTTTACAGCCCTGCCAGATATCGCGTAAAGGGCAATACAGATATTCTGTTCGTCAAGTATAATTTCTTGGTTTGAAAATTTTGAAAAAATTGATGCAAATCCCAGTAAATATAGTTCTCATTATGATCGGATCCCAATATTTGACATCATTGGAGCCAGATTCAGATCTAGACAATTGTAGAGGTCGGATCCGGATTATTTTCTGAGTCATATGATTTCAGGCAAGTTCTCCAAAAAAGGATTATTATTGCATTTGATAAGAACTTCCGCATTATCACCATCGTATTTGCCTCGATAGTATCAAAAAACAACGATAAAAAATAAGTTAAGGCATTGGAGCCTGCTACATTTCGGCTCACTGTTTTTCATAACGAAATTTCTATAGCACGCCTCTTTCGACCATGCTTTTCAGTAACTCACCTGATTCTTGCGCTTTAGTTATCAATGAACTGGTAACCGACGGCTGTGAACTCGATTCGTTGAAAATGCCGACGATAATGCCTTCTTTTGAAGTCGAGGAAACTAAAGTTTTCATCAAATAATTCCATGAATTATTATACAACTGTATTACTGCGTCTGGTTCACACCCATCTTATAACCTTATCCACACTTGAGCATAGTGGGTTATTGGAAGGGGATTAACAGGGCGGGGCTTAGGCTTAGCCTCAGGCTTAAACTTATTCTTAGGCTCTGACATTATTTAGCTTTGCGACCTAAGCCTAAGCCTGAGCCTAGCCTGGACCAATGCTAAGCCTTAGCCTAAGCCTTAGCCTAAGCCTAGGTCTAAGGCTAAGCCTAGGCCCAAGGCTAAGCCTGACTTTAAGCCTATGCACATGGCTAAGCCTAAGCCTACGCCTGAGCCTAAGAATAAGCCTAAGTCTAAGACCTTCCCCGTTAATGCCATTCCAATAACCCACTATGCTCAAGTGCGTATAACGTTATAAGATGGGTGTGAACTAGACGCAGTAATACCGAATATCTTTTACCGTTTGATATTATTGGCTGGGACGATGAAACGAGATTCGATTCCGTGGCTGTGTCGTTGAATTCTTCGCACGGTGTCCCTGCTTCGGTCGTTTCTGCTGTCGAAACTAGAAATATATCGAAAATCAGATACTTTGGAAGCTATGCACGTTAAATACATAGAAAAAATATGAAAAATGAAGCCTACTCCATTTTTATCATTTTCGTCCGTCAGACATAGAAAACAATGAGAACACTAAACAAAGGCTCAAAAACTCTTTGGGTATAAATTTTATATCAAAACCAGAGTAAAATTTCCAGACGTTTCACATTAGAAAACGGACTGAAGAGCTTAAACAACTTGTCGAATTCAAAAGAGTTCTGGAACAGGTAAAGCCTTACTTTGGCGCTCGTCTCACCCTGGTGCCCGTTTCACTTTAACGTCCGTCTCACTTTAGCGTCCCATCTTATGTACTCCTGCAATTTCAACTTATCCTAATCAATTGTTGTAGTAAGAGCTGATTACCAAAACATTATTTTATTGTCACACTGACTTATATCCAACATCATGACTATCCTAATGAGTACTCAACATATAGTAAGGAAGACTCAGTTTCCAATAAGAGAACAACAAAATTAACCACATCTTCCAGGCCAGCATGACGTTGAAGAAAATTATATTTGTAAAGAGAAATGTCGGCTTACGCTTCAGCTTAGGCTTAAACTAAGGTCCTGGTTCAGATTATTCAGAATAGTCTGAGCTATTTATAGGATTGTGTGCCCTTTCACCGACCATTCCTTTTCTCCGACCATCTTGTTTCCTCGACCATCCCTTTTTCGCGAGTAATGCTAAAAATAAATTTCAAAAATCTCCGTTCCCCGAGCATCCCTTTTCCCCGACCATCCCTTCTCTCCGATCATCCCTTTTCCGCGACTAATGTTATAAATGAAGTAAGAAAAATTTATG
This sequence comes from Romanomermis culicivorax, assembly GCA_963922205.1. Classification (NCBI taxonomy): domain Eukaryota; kingdom Metazoa; phylum Nematoda; class Enoplea; order Mermithida; family Mermithidae; genus Romanomermis; species Romanomermis culicivorax. Next base: position 61,150 of record CAWUHX010000228.1, on the reverse strand, counting down.
CCTCTTTACAAAAACTTGCCTGCAAGAAAATTTAAACTGAGCTACACATTACTTTCCCAGGAATGTTTTCCAATGGTGCCTTACAAAACTTCAAGCCCACAGCAGGCATATAAAGCAAAGAATGTCTGATTATTTTAGTCTTAGTTCTTTAATTTTTTGTCAAAAATGGAAGATTATGGTCCTGCAAGATTTATTCTTACCAAACATCGAAAATCGAATTTATTAAAATGGGAGAGTTTGGCTAATCCGAATCATTTTTATCTTATTCAAGAAAATTAATCTGTTAGACTGGCGGATGACTCGATCACGAATTGCTTTGAATGCCAAAACTGTGTCAAGCTTGGCGATCAATATGGAAGAATAAAGGTAAAAAATGACAGGCTTATCAGCAATCCAGAAGCTGGCCACAATCAACTTTGTGCTCCAATTGATACCATAGCCCTCGAAACATTATCACTGTCCATGGACATGATAAAATTGACCGAAAATGGTAAAAGACCAATTCGAGCTTACAGGGAAAATTTGGCTGACATACCAAATCGTTGTGCTAATCAAAATTTTCGCAATCAAATGCGATTTGCTGTGTGTCGGGGTTGCCACAGGTGCACGTGTTCAGCTTCTGGCGTCAGTGCGCAGGCGGTAGGATGCGGCAAAAAGTGGCGGAAAGAAGAAGAAAATTTACATAGAAAGATGTAGCCACGGTTTCGCGAGTTTTGTGGGTAATTTTCATTATGAAATATATTGTGATTTTATGGGAGCGTCGCCGCCAATCGTCATTTATTTTATAATTAATTTATTATTGTTTTTGGTGTCACCCGTTGCATTCCCAATACAAGTTGAACTGGTAACTTGTATTGTTTTGTGACCGTAGTGGAGGATTCTATAAGGTTAGGAGTGCAGACTTGGGTAGGATCTCCGGAGGTACGTGCCAAGGTGTTCTGCCTGAGGTTTGGTGAAGTACTGGCATGTATCTGGTGAAACGTGTGAGAGAGTTCTTAATTTATTGTTTTTGTTAGCCTGTGGTCAGAACTGTTGCAACTTCCTTTGTATAAACCCAAAGGTCGGTTACAGCATCTTTAACCCACAGCAGGCTAACATGTGCCTGCATTCCAGTCAATTTGCTCATCCCTGTACAAGTAAAATGTTTTTGATTATGTAATATGCAAATTCGCTTAGCATGCCTATTTTTAGGGCCAATGCTATTAATTTGATTCCAATCCCTGATCCAAAAAATCTGCCAATCGATTATCAGCTGGCATTTATTGGAAGGGAAGCCCGAGCTCGAGATCCAAACGATATAAATGCAAATGAGCACTTTATGTCAGCTAACGAAAATGGCTTATTAAGTGTCGTCCAAGTGAGGCAGGCGCTGAAGTGAGACGGGCCCCAGAAAGAGCCGGGCGCTAAATGTGACACAATCCAAGAAACTAAAAGAATAATTTGAAACCAGAACAAATGAGGCAGGGGCACTTGCTTTCTGGAGTCGTCGACGACGCAGCATCAGAAAAAACGCCGACGATAATGCCTTAAAATAATGAACAATCCTTTGGTGAGGAAAAGAAAATATGTCAATTTTATGAAAGTTGTCGATTGGCGGCATAAAGTTGTTCTCATATCGGATCAGGCACTTTGATTCACCATATGGTTTGTACAGGGTGGGTCAAAAAAGGCGAACAGTGCTGACCTCAATAACTTTTGAATGGATGAAGTTTTTTTAATCCGGATTGCTATATTAAAATGCTGTGTTTGTCCTTGTTGTAAGGGGAGAGTAATATGCTCCACGCCTTAATGGTTTCCACAAAAACCGAAATTTCGTAAAAGTGGCCATTCTTCAAAAAGTAAAAGTTGCGAAATCGATGTGAAAGTTGTCCTATTGTGTAAAAAGTTTTGTAATGTTGTTTACATACAAGAATGCTCTAAAAATCATTCTTGTTTGTAGTTTAATACGTAATTTAAAGTCATCAATTTCTTGCTCCAATATAAGCAAAACTTTTCAAGATCAAGAGTTTTTGTATTGAAATTGGAAAAAAACGAAATCAATTGTGCCATTGACCAGTTCGCAAGACGATCAAAAATATCGGTGAAACAGGAAGATAGATTCACTGAAACGGCTTTATCGCAGTTTTCAGTTGTAATATGTTTCTTATGACAGGATCTATTTTACATCTTTCTGCCATAAAAGATGATGATTTTAGTCAATTTTTTGTTATTTGCAAAATATCGACGTTTAGTATTTTTGATTCTAGCCAGTCAATATTTGAGCAATATGGTTTGCAGTTTTGTTTTTTTAATTCATCGAGGGCAGGAAATCGCATAAAAAAACCTCTAACCATCCGAAAGCTATAGAAGTCATCACCAGTCGCTTTTTTCGGCTCACCACGATTGACAAATTTTCACTGGATACTTGATACTTTGAACAGTAAATAATGAATGCAATTTTTACCTTCTTTGACCGTACTTAACCCTGAAGCTTCGTCGACAGTGGTGGCAGGTTCGAAAAAATTAATCGACGAGGCTTAAGTCAACAGGGTTATATAATTGGAATATCAGGTGATTAATATATCCTACTTGTACTTCTTGTTTTATTACGATCCGGAAATATGGCGACTAGAAGTCCTGAAACAAAGTGAAAATCCCGGTACTTACGTACTTTGTGGTCTATGGAAAGTTTCCCGGTTTTTGATACATAGGTGTATAAGCCCAAGTCTAAACCCAGGGCTAAACCTAAGTCCAAGGTTAAGCCTAAGCCAAGCTCAAGCCCAAGGCTAGGCCTAAGCCAAAAGCTTAGCCTAAGACTAAGCCCACGGCTAAGCCTAGGCCTATATGCAAGGCTAAACCTAAGCCTAGGGCTATGCTCAAGACTAAGCCTTAGAATAATCCCTAGACTTAGCCTAAGCCTAAGGCTGAGCATAGGTCCAGAGTTAAACCTGAGCCTAAGGCTAAGCCTAAGCCCAAGGCCAAGCCTAAGCCTAAGGCTGAGCAGAGGTCCAGAGTTAAACCTAAGCCTAAGGCTAAGCCTAAGCCCATGGCCAAGCCTAAGCCCAAGACCAATCCTAAGCAAGCCTGGTGTGAGTAAACCATACAACCTACGCGTAAAAAGCTTGGAAAAATAAATAAGTAAAGTAAAAGTGCAAAAGTGCTAAAATCAGGACTATAGAGCTGTGATATGAATACGAAGAAAATGGAATTGATCCTTAATTAGCCGTAAATAATCTTGAAATCAAGTTTAACTATCGAATTGAGAAAACAAAATCGGATATAATCAACTTCAAATGGAGAGCATAAAAAATGAATTGAATTGGAAAAAATAGACAACATCTCCTGAATCTTGAATAACGTTACTGATTTCCCACAGGAAATACCTTGGCAATCTGACAATTTTGAATTCGTATCGCAACACAAAAAGCTTCCATCTAGGTTGACGCACCAGCTATCCGGAGGACATGTCGTTGTATTGCTGGCGCATTCATTGAAATCTGCAAAATATCTTAATTAATATGTAAAAAATCTTTTTTTAAAACAATGCAAGATTAATGTCCAATATGATACTAACACATTCACAGACTTCACAGAGACAGGTTTTTCACGCCAGAAAAATTACCCATGCATCCGTGTAAGGGATCGCCGACATATCCGGATTTGCATTGACACTTGCCAAATTTGCATTCGGCATTCACGGCACATTGAGGATCACATATTAGGCCTTTGTCTGAAAAATTCTTCGAAAGAGTCAACACAATCAGCTTAGAAGCTTTTTTTCTGAAAACATTTTTAAGCATACAAGTTCTCTAGTGTAGAAAAAAATCAGAACAGAAAAAGGAGAAAAATAGATTCATGACAAGCACTACAAAATTACAGTAACAAATGGAGCAGAAAAGAAATGGAATCACACTTACCACTTTTGCACTCTTCGGTAGTTTGATTTTTGTGGCAACACAAGTAACTACCATTTAGGTTGAGACACTGCTGATCGGATTCACAAATTGTCGGATCATTGGCGCATTCGTTAACATCTGAAACACAATGTAAAGGTGAGATGTGTTCGTTGACCAGGTGACGTCCTTCCAATTCTAATCACTAGAACCTTAAAACAGATACTATCACAGAATGCAGTTGAAAATCTAGAATGAAGGTATTATCCCACCATAGCATTTCAGGCCATCGCCAATATATCCAGTTTTACAACGACACTGCTTCTCATTTTTGGAACAAAATGCGTCCTTGTGGCATACTGTAGGTACAATCGTACAATCCACGATGGCTAAAAAATTGCAGCGTGGAAAATCGACTACGATATAGAGTTCTGCGGAAACTTGTACCTGAGCACGTTTTGCCGTCGCCATTGAATCCGGCCGGGCAGGAGCAGTTGAATCCGCCTTCAGTGTTTTGGCACAATGCTCGTTGATCGCACCCATTTCTATAGCCATCTTTGCATTCGTCGATGTCTTGAATATGGATAAAAAAATTTTGGGTTTTCAAAAATTAACAGTCTTGAGGGTGATTAGGTCCTCACCATATATGACCTTGGGAGGTTTTTGGGGGTCTTGATTCCGGGCAAAACTTCGGCTAGCCCCGAGCAGAATCTTGACTGACCTCCACAAGCATATTTTAGATTTTTATACCACGAAATGTAGAATTGAACTTTTTTCTCAAATAAATGTTAGCAAACAAGTATATTATGCAAAAAAATTAAGATGTCGAAAGTTACCAGGAGAAAAAAGTTCATTTTTTTGTTGTAACTGTAAGAGCAGATATCAAAAAACTAAGTTTAAAAGCATTTTGATCAATTTTGATGAGATCGGGGCATTTTTGAAAAAAAACTTGGATCTGACCTCCAAATTCGTATGTTGTAAATGTATAGTCCCTACCTACGCATGAGCCGCTGTCCAAGTGATAACCAGGTTTGCAAGTTTGCAAACTGCACTCGTACGATCCAGGGGTATTGACGCAAGTAGTGTTGGTTGGGCATTTGGCTGTGCCTTCGGCGCATTCGTCAATATCTGAAAAATTACAAGATTGAAAAAAACCATCTTCCATGACATGGTGGACGTTATTGAACAAAGAGGATCAATGTTAATTTTGCTTAGTCGGAGATTGGTTCGCATAATTAGGTTTTTTTGTGAAAGTTTTTCGTTGAATTGAGCGGTCTACAAATGGATGCATCAAGCGAAAAATTGGAAAAATTAAGACTGGTAACAGTGAGTGAAAACCGAACCAAACTTCTCGACTCGTGATTCTCTCTTGTTTTCGAAATAATGAGCGGGTTTCTCGTAGAGGGTTTTATTAGACTGAATTTTATCGTCAAATCGAGTTAAATCTCAGTTTGATAAAACTCAATTTTAATTTTAAGTTTGATAAAACTCTGTTGTAGTGTGTTTCCGCGGATTTTCGTTATTTTTGTCAAAGCACGAATGAGGCCCGCAGGTAGCAAGTGGAGCGAGCAACACTGACCATCAGCAGCCGTCTTACTGTAGCGCACATCAGTACACGTGCGCTGGTCTCTCTCTCTCTAGTATTATTCTATTATTATTGTTGTATGTTTGTCTACTAAACGTGTGCCATGCTGGCCACCATTATATTCGCCACTCGTCGCCTCCCACCAAGCAACCTTCTTTTTCTCGCCCAGTGCGTGGGAGTTGATTGTTATTTCTCCCCCCCTCCGTCTTCATTTTGTACGTAAGTTTTCTTTGTTTTTATTGTGTAATATAAAGCTAGAAAATCTTCTCCTTTTGGTTTTACGCAATTAGGGAGACAATTAAGGAAAGTGCCTATTCCTTAATTGGTGGGATATTTGTGTCGGGTTTAAGTACGAGTAATCTAGTTAATCGGGTAAACATGGGCGTGGGAAACACGTACATTAAGGACAAATCCTGGAATCCCAATCCTGCCTGTGACTCATCAGTGCCCGACCCAAAAACAAATACAACAACTCAATCATAAGGAGTGTTCTCCGATGTGAAAAAGGAGCATATCGATCTATATGAGAAGTGAAAGCTGCGAAAAAATTGACTTTCGTGCTGCAATGAAAACTCAAAAAAATTATTTAGCTGGCACTTACCGAAACTTAAACGATTAAAACCTCGGTTTATTGAAAACCGCGATCAGGAAACATAAAAATTTTTCATAATGAGTTGAGATTTTTTTGTAAACTGAGCTGAATGATAAAATTGTTTTCGAGAAAGTCAGCCTTATCTGCCTACGAGTTTACGAGTTTCACTGCATTCAGGAGCTCACTGGAAAACGAAAGGACTTCGGGATTTCCATTCTTAGCGTACATGCAATGGAGTTCAGAGGTTTGGGGGTTCAAGAGACTTTTGTGCATGGGGCCATCAATTTTGCAAATTTTTAGGAGGCTCATTGGACTTGGATTGGACGGAAAATTTTGGAAAACATTTTAAAAATCGAAAAATCATGAAAATATCTATTTATGACGCCAAGCACCGAAAAATCGACTTTTTTGACCGATTTTATTTTAAAATGACCATTTTATATCGAAAAATGTATTTCTCCGAGTTTTTTGACCAAAAAGATGGGGGGATTTTATGGCTAGCCCATTCTAGCCATGTGATGGTAAATTTTGAGGGGATCACTATATCGTTGGCTATATATCCCACGTTATATGGGTGGTTTCTTATGGCACCAGGGCCGTTCTTAGGGGGGGGGGGAGCGAACTGGGCGGCCGCCTAGGGCCGCTAAAAATTTTCCATTGTATGCTTGCAGAATGCCTTTTTAGCGGCCCTTAACAAAATTGTCCATTTTTGCATGCAAACGTTACAAAATTTCCGCAAACATTCTTTGTACATGATGAAATTAAAACGAATTTCAAAAAATTATATTTTCTCTGGTTTTAAGAATCTTCCATGTTAGTTATAGTGCGTTGAAAAAATGTGTTTAAAATAAGAATCATATTATTATAGCAGAAGGGAACAAAACTAAATGAAAAAGGCCAATAATGGGCGGTTTACAACTAAATCACATACTATACATTTCCTATCAGAATTTCATATTTTGTTGTGCACGGTCAAAAAAACTAATGAGTTAATATTTGTCCTGAATCATTTTTTTATAAAGCTTTAAATATCCGATCATTACTGACAAAAACTGTATATGAGAAGGGTTTTCTTTCAAATGTTGATTTTTCTGTTTACAATAGATAATTATTTCGGCATCAGTTTTAGTTTCAAGTTGTTTCCTGATCTGGTGGTCGACTTCACGATGACGATAGTGTCAGAATAGCGATTCTCTCAGGATAGCAATAATCCGGGAAGTTTATGACACGCTTTGAGAAAAAATTTTTTGTACTTTGTCAAACCGTTAGTTAATGACAGATTTATAGTTGAAATTTTGATGACTATTTAATCACTAGATTCGGATTACATTACGTTTTAGGTACATAAAATTTATGTCAAGTAGAAATAATACAGGTACTAAAACCTTCTTTGAGGTACATATGAGCACACCACTCAAAACGCTAATGTCACTAATAAGTATTAATCATTCTAACTTGTACGCAAACAACAGCTACATAAGCTTCTTTGAGCAGAAACGTCTTTTAAATATCTTTTCAATTCGGGAAAAACCGAGTGCTTTACAGTTTACACAATTATGAAATCTGCATCATAGCACACACATTCCATAATTCTGTAAAGCATCTGTTTTTTCTACACTGCATTTTTTTGTGCCAACAGTGGCAAAAAAAGTTGATTTCTAGTTGATGTTTTTAGTCTTGTAGTTTGTTGACTGCATTATCTAGCTGATAGAAAATATCAGCACATTGTTCAGGTCTCTGTCATTCTTACCATTTTACGCAGTAATTATTGAATTTTTCTCCGGAAAGAACAGTAAATTCTGGAAAAAAGACCTGGAAAACCTGGAAAAGTCAGAATTTCATCTGGAGAAAACTTTGGACACCTTGCCTCAGGCGTTTTATTAAAGTGTTATAAGCAGATGTTGCATTACATACAAGTTACATACTGTGTAATGTCGTTTATTATGACAACACCAGAGTTGTCATTCAACCGGTTCATAAGCGTTATTTTTAATGAATTAAATCTGGTAATAATGGGATTATGCGCCGTTTTTAGATATATTAATGTATGTAAAGTAGTGGATCATCTATTAACTAAAAATGGCGTGGTGTCGAATAATTATTGAAGAAATTTAGGGCCGCTAAACCTGAGTTCGCCCAGGGCGCTAAAACCCTAAGAACGGCCCTGTATGGAACTCCAACCAATGACATGTATGATGTCATCTTTTGTAAGCATGAAAACTGAATAAAGTTGGAAAACATGCTGTTGAATAAACTCACCTTCACACGATTTCAATGGCGACCCTTTAGGTCTATAACCATCGGTGCAATTGCAAAAGAAACTACCGGGTATGTTGCAGCATTTGGCGTTGACTGGGCAACGGGTCGAGCCTGGGGTGCATTCGTCTATATCTGCAAATCGAACAATTTGTATTACTGGGCGCTTCTACAGTAAACTCAGTAAATTTTTACCTGTACAGTTATAACCGTCGCCTTCGAAGCCTGGCAAACAAGTACAATAATGCGAGTCGAAAGTGTTCGTACAACGGGCCAACCAATGGCAAGGTTTGTTTGAGCATTCGCTCAAGGCTGACAGTGACAAAAATTATTATTTGAAGCAATGAATAGAAGGAGTATGAATTTGAGCAATGGACGACGAAGCATAACATATAACATTGTTTTCGAAAAAGTTCTCAGTAGTCGACGTAACCCATGAAATTCATACATCCTGGAGGGTCAAGCAATTTCAATCAAAGTTTAACATTTGAAAGAATCTTAAGTCATGTTTTTGAATAGATCATAGGTAGACCTATTCATTGATGCCCACTTTGCCCGTTTCGGGATCAAATAATGCCTGATGGACTTGCAAAGTGACTACTAGGGTGGCGTTCAAACACTTTTTAGATGAGGTAACCCTCTCTCACCCTCACGCCGATGCATGCCCCGGGTTTTCCGTAATATCCACGAAGAATCTCCGAAAGTAAATTCATGGAACTATATATGTTATAGTGCATACGTTGCATTTTACATCGAAATTTGCATAAAATCCTGAACAACTGGGATTTCAACAGTTTGTTATCTGGATAAAATTGACTGTGAAAAAATGGGTATATTTTTTTGGTTTATCGAGTTTCAGTAGTTGTAATTTGATTTTTCGAGTTCGAGTTTTGAGCGGAGTAATGCTAGTAAGTAAATTTTGAAAATTTTAATGTTGATGAATAGGTGCAGATAATTTTCGTCTATGTGTTCAAATGAACTAATGAAGATAGAGATAGTGCAAAAAAATTAACCTGCGACGAAAGCCATTGTCTTTTCTACGGGTTAATCATGGCATCATGGCAATTAGTGCTACGATTTAGTGATATTGGCATGCGATGCAGATTTATTATCTTCCATTTGCTTTGTCTGCATTCCAGGCCCACATCGACGTGAGAGTTTGATGATTTGACCTTACCCAGAAAGCGTTTAATCAATCTCAAATCTGCCGACTTTTTTCAAAAATGTTAGGTATCAATTGATAGATCCCATTAAGAGCTTTTCAAAAGTCTAAGTTAGATGTATGTTCCAATTTGATTGACTTATGAGAGATTGAAGTTAGGATAAAATTTAGGTGAATTTCGGCATATTTTCTTTGTTTCCGGTATGTAATTCCGAAGCTCAGTTTGAAACAAATTGGACAAAATACTAAAATTTGGAAATCACACCCGAGAGACCTTGGCTTCGTGAATTTCCCATTTATAAAAACTTTGAAACATTTTTCTTCATAACAATCCTTTTAATCTGCTTACATTAATTAGAAATTGGACGAGATCAGCAAAAAATGAGTAATTTATTTACACGTATTTTCGCAGACTTGCTGCAGAATCTTTAGATAGATTCATGAAGAGCTATACCCTGAAACCTCATGTGTTACATAGAAAAAAAACTTTAAAAGGACTTTGAGATACTGTATTGCGTCATCAGTTCAAAACAATCAGAAATTTCTAGGTATCTAAAGTTTGTATTCTTACTGGGTTTATCGCATCGTTTCCCGCTGAATCCCTCGTTGCAGTAGCATAAACTGCGACCGCCGTCCATCAAACACGTACCATTAGGACCGCATTGAAATTTACATTTTTGCGCTGAAGAAAATGAGTTATCCAAAAATATAAGAAAATACGCAGTAACTAAAGCAAGAAAAATGAAAAAACTGATCGAGAGAAGATTTCGGTTAAATTCCTTTGGACGATGTGAAGAAAGTCAAGCATAAAAGTCATATTATTTCGTTGCATTGCGATTACTGCCACATTATTGGATTTACCATTAGTTGATTATGAAAATTTCTGATCAGTATAGTTGCGCGGATTAGTACAATAGTATATGGAATGCTGAGATGATTGCAAGGTTTACTTGCTTATGCTTTAAAAGCTAGAGTAGTTGCTTTTCTGTCTCGAAACGCTGCTGACGATTATTTTCATCCAGATTAAGCTGATTTCGCTGGTAAAATTGACCGGAACCTAATGATTTATTACAACTGATGTCAAATGTTGAGCAGGATGCGGCTACAACTTTACGCGTTTATGTTATATTTTATGCAGAAAAGATCATGTCCAGGCTGACAACTAATGACGCGTAACAATACCGGACCGATAATTATTGTGGCTGAACAGTGAACAGTGAACACTGTTGAAGCTGTGACTGATCCAGGACTCCGAATTTAATATTTCATAATTTCATATTGAGTGTGCGGAGAATCGTCATCAACTATTTAATGTCATACATAAAGTCAGAAAGGATATTGCATTAGCAATCAAAAAAAACCTGACATGGAATCCATTGTCCATCTGCAATATCTATTTTTCTGGTTCAAAAAGTCTTTCTCCCTGATATGGAATGTATCTATTCCGATTTTTTATGTAGAATTTTGCAATCAAGCTACTCTGCAATGTCGATGTATCCATTTACTGTAAATCTTTACTTCGGTTATCCATTATTAGATTTTCTTTTCAAGAGTTCAATTTACTCAATCGAACAATAGCACGGCAAGAGAACAAAATCCTTACAATTGAACCTTTGACGTAAATCGTGATTTCTAAGATATTTCGACAAAATTACGTTTTTCTGTAAAAGTTGGGTCTCTACAAAAAATTTAATGTTTCTTGCAAATGGATCAGAAGCATGTCAAAATAGACAAATCATCTGTTCGTTCATAATCATTTCTTTCATCTGTTTCATGTTTGAACCAGAATCCGATGGCCAAATGCTTTCGCTTCAAGCTATAGGCTAAATTTCAAGTGGCTGAATTTAATTAACTTTAGAACAGGATGTTGAGACAATTTTGTTAAGAGTCCTTGATGATCCCTTTTTTGATGGATTTCAAGATTATCGAAATCGGTTTCCCGATTTCTACTAATGCATCGTTCGCCAAAACTCAGACAGCTTCATCGATCATTACAAATTGAATGGCGTATAGTGATAACTTGTATATAGACTTCAGTTGTGGTCAGCAGCGAAATTCCTAAGCAAAATGACCCATCTGTTGCAAAGAGTAATAGTATACATTCCATTGGGCTGTACGAATTTTTCGCCTTGATTTATTCATAATTTTGCCATAACAAAGTGCCACGAAGATGACATTCACACTCAGGCAACGCGTGTCATTACAGCCATTATCAGAACTTTTTGGCGAAAAGTTGACTCACTAAAAGAAAATTACCATGCAACTCATAATTACTCCAATCAGTGATAGTAATTTTTAATTCTGCTACAGGTGGGTTTATGGATTAAAAGCATCTCCCATACGCATTTTTCCGGATTATTGGGCAGTTTCTGATTCTATCGCAAATCCTCAGATCCAAGCTGACTTTTTTTGGTTTAGTTTTAGTTTTAGTCGAGTAATGTCGTCAGAATTTTCAGATTACAGTAAGAAATGTTCGATCTAGACTACAACGAAACCCTAATCTCGAAGGATTAAAGTAGTCAACTTACAACAATAAGGGAACGTTTCGTCGTCCATGCCTGGATTGGGGAAGCAATCTCTTTTCCCGTCGCACAATATCGAAATGGGGAAAATTTTCAAATCGTCGTGATTCGACGATTCTTGACAAATAACGGACGATAGATCGAAATTGACGACGAAAGTTGGTCGGGACGATGAAGCATCGGTGGTGTTTAACGTTTTGGACGACATGCTTTGGACTAGATGATTGTAAGTGAGAAGTGTGACGCAAATCTGTAAGTGAAAATAAGGCTTCATAGTATTTTTGTTAGCTTGGCATTCGAGTTCGATTGGCTAAAGCTTTTCTTGATACAATACGAAATTATTGAATGAACGACCAGACTGCAGAATGTCACTTATTAGACATTCTTTGAATCTGCTGAAAATAGCCTTGTCATGGTATCAAATTTAATCAAAAATCAGCTTCATTACAGTTTGTCAACCGGGTTTTTAAACCGTTGAACTAGAAGTCTGAAAACTGCTTGTAAATCATCAAATCAGAAAGTAAATATTGTCTGTTTTTATAATAGTTTGCTAAGCCATGAGTCGATTTCATCTGCGAGACGTAAGCTCCAGCTGAGCTGCAGCTTGAACTGTAGCTTAACTGTATATGGTATACTATTACCGTTAAGAGGCGGCTCAGCTGCAGCTTAACTCCTACACGCAAAACATATCGAGAAAGTTAAGCTGCAGCTGAGCTGCACCTTAACGGCAATGTTATACGGAGTTAAGGTACAGCTAAGCTGCAGCTTAACTTTTCCGATATGTTTTGTGTGTACGAGTTATGCTGCAGCTGAGCTGCCCTATAACGGCAACGCTAGAAGATATAGAGTTAAGCTACAGTTTAAGCTGCAGCAAAGCTGAAGCATAAAACTCTTCGATGAAACCAGATAAAAGTACAACTACGATGGTGTAAGTCTATTTATTCTATTCAGAAAATTTTAACTGAAATGAACTAAATATTGAAAGTTTTATGTGAAAATCTCTGGAGGCACTTATCGTTTTCGATAATCTCCAATGTTTTTAAAAATTGCAGCAATTCTGTTCTGTTGGCAAATAAAGGTATTTTTGTTACCTTTATTTATTTACCTCTATTTTTTATTTTTATTTTTATTTTCTGTTTCTATTTTATTTATCATTTATTATTCTTTTATTATTATATTTTGTTTAGCATGCATTGTTCGCCTTAAACTCTACTACAGATGGCATTCTGAATACTTAACTTTTCGATTTTGTATCGGTATACCGAATGTATTTTTATCCCGTATGTATGAGTATCCCAAATATTTCAGTATTCCGAACAGTTTTATACAACGAAAACAAAACTTCTCCGCATACCGAATGTATCAGTATCCAGAATGTATCTATGTTTCGTACGTATTGGTATCCCGAATGTATCAGTATCCCGAAGAGTGTTCACAATAAAAAACATTTCTCTGTACACCGAACGTATCGGTACCCTGAATAATGTCAGGGCATAAGCCTAAGCCTTAGTCTTAGCCTTAGCCTTAGCCTTAGCCTTAGCCTTAGCCTTAGCCTTAGCCTTAGCCCAAGCCTATGCCTATGCCTAAGCCTAAGCCTAAGCCTGAGCCTAAGCCTAAGCCTAAGCCTTAGCCTAAGCCTAAGCCTATGCCTAAGCCAAAGCCAAAGCCTAAGCCTAAGCCTATGCCCCACATAAATTTTCAGGCAAAATGAGAGTTGCCAACGTAGACAAAAAATTTGTATTCGGGTTAACGAGAATCCGTCAATGTGACGAAATAGAGAATAAAACTGCATGTGTTCAAAATACCGAGAATTAATACATTATTCGGAATAACGATACATCCGGTAGAGCGATACATTCAGTATACTAATACATTCGGGATACCGATACATTCGGAATACAATACACAATGAACTTTTTTTGGATAGATTAAAACTTAAACAGGCATGTTTTATGCGTATGATAAATAAGTATTCATTTTCTCGTTTAATCAATTACTGTCCGTTTTTCTTCAACGTGCTTCCTTGTGACGAACTTTTGGAAGGAAGTACTATTTTATAGCTTCAACATTTTCTGCCAAGCCATACATCGCATATGATTGAAAATTTGTGACAGCATTAAAAAAATATTCAGAAGTTCTTTGGGTAAAACATTCCACAAAAGTGAAAAGTGTAAATTTAGTGAAAAGTTTATGCAGACAATTTTCGAGTGCTGCATATTCAGGTCATATTTCATTTTGGATGTTTTCATCATAATGCTTCTAAATAACGAAAGTGGAACGCAAGTACTATCTTATATCCTTACAGTGCTCTGGTAAACTTTACGGACTGGAAAATTGTGAGCTTACTCAACAAATTTTTGAATAAATTATTGCATCGTAAAAGCTTTGATTTTGCTACGATTTTGACGGTTTTTAAGATTATTTTTGTAATTCTTGTCGTTAGCCGAGCATCAAGCATTTCATGAAAAGTAGACTCCTTATTTTTATTTGAACGACGGGTGACTCCATAAAGAATTTTTCTCGCAATGCTTCTAAATCATGAAGCTGGAAACGAACCCAGTTCTGCATTTTGCTGCTAAAATACAAGTTGTATTTTAGTGAAAATTTTCGAGTACTTTCAACTAATGATCTAAAAGTTATTAGAAGAGAATACTATACAGTGAAAGCTTTGAAGAAACAATTTTTACGACATCAGTTATTTTCACCAGTTTTTTCCAATTCACATTTGTTTTATAAAGAACGCTTTGATGGCTCATTCTGCATTCGGTTAAAGTAATACAGGGATGAATCAGTACTCATATAAAATAGCTCAGCATCACTTTGGGGAAAAGAAGCAGCCGGCCAACCTTGCGGCTCAACGACAACGTGGAAATGAAAATAATCTAACTCTGTTGAAAAATTAATGGCCACCAATGTCTTGGAAAGAAAACTGCATAATCTGTGGCTTTGGAAGAAAGAATATAATTGCGCATCAAAAAAGAACAAATCTTGCATGATAATTAAAAATATCGAAATTACGATTCTAATTATTTGGTAAGTGGGAATGGGGTTGAAAACTTTGCCGCCCATAAGCCAAGTGAAAGGGTCTACTGGACCAAGCGACATGTGGAGTGATCAAAAAGTTCCAAAGATTGATCACTCAAAATTCAAAATCAAAGGTTGCTCAAAATCAGCAGATGCCAAGATACAGAATAACACTCGAGCTCGTCATGTGTAAAATTTCAATACAGTCGGGGTCAAACGCCGGAGGCCTGTGCAAACCCCATTTCGGACGCAGATCGGAACTTTATAGTCTGTGTTTCTAGCTTGTAAATATTAAGAGCGGAAAGCAAGTACTTATTTTTACATTTCTTGTTAAGCAATACGTCACATAAAACTGCAAATTTGTGAGCTTATCAAACTCACGTTTACTATTTTTAAATAAAAAGTCTGACAATAAAAGATTTGTGTAAACGACTTTGAAGGTAATTCTTAATTTTTTCCTTTTTCACTTTAAAAGCATGCTATAAAAACGATGTATAGGCTCTGAAATATTTGGACGTCATCACGCGAGTTTTGATGAATATATGACAATGATTCATGTAAGGTAGTGAAATTTGCTTACAATTATGTAAGCTGCAGTCCTCATTCTGACTTGAAACGTTTCGATCATCTCCAATACTGATTAACAATTATGACGAGATTATATGCAACGCTTTCACTTTCAACAAATCACTAAAAAATGACATAATTTCTACCAGTTGCCGTTAGATGTACTGATCAGCCATTTTTGCATGCAACATGGCAAAATATTTGTTCAAGTAGACGCTACATTTGACACTGATATCACACTAGGAAACAAGTGAAATTTCGAATATTCGCAACTTCATATTTTTACGATATACAGCCACACAACTTTCACTTATAGTCTGTTTTCTATAGACTAATTGTAACCTGAAAAACGAAACAAATCAGTATTGTCGTGAAAATCACTAGCATATAGGTCTTACAGTAAGGTTTTCATTCGAAAAATTTTCAGTGTTAGTTCAGTATGCTCAAAAATTCCTCGTCCTATTTGACATACTGTTTGTCGGAAAATTGTGAAGATGTGAAATACTAATTGCTTTCTACTTTCGTCATTTAGAAGCATTTCAATAAAAACAGACAATAGAATAGGAAAATTCGTTAACACTCTCAATTGAGCGAATTCCCATGTCAGCGATTCCCAATCGCGCGAATTCTCGATTGAGTGAATTCCCAAATGAGCGAATTCCCAATTGGACGATTCCAAACGATTGATCAATAATGTAATAACACTTTTTTCATATTTTCCTTCTTTACCTCATATTTTTATTTGTGTGTATTTCTTTATTTCGTTTTCTTTTTAGCTTTAATTTTCTTCCTTCTTGCCATCTATTTTTTTCTTTTTTGCTCATTATACAGAACATTACACGTTGTCATTTTAAATAACTATAGTCTAGCGTATAATTTTTGTACATTTCAGCATGCTTGAGTCCTTCATCGTTGTAAGTTGGAAAAATCTTTATATAAATATAAAGAAAAGAATGCTTAAAGAAACAAAACATCAAGAGAAAGGAAAAGTCAACAAAAATGGTAACATTAAGAATACGTGAAAATAGGTGGAAAAGCATTTAAAAAGAAAAAACATAAAAATGTGACTAGAAAGAAGAAGAAAGATAAGGAAAATAGCAAGGAAGAAAGAAAAAAAAATGTAAAAAAAAGAGAAAGAATCAGGAGGATAGAAAAAGAGAAAGATATAGAAGTAAAAGCAAAAAACTAACATGAAAAGTAGGTTAAAAAATAATATAAAATTAAATAGGAAATAGAGCGTGCCGAATTGTATAAAAATTATATTGGTGATAATGCTTATTAAACATGACAACTTATAATGCATTGTTTCATGAGCAAATAAGAAAAGTGTAGATGACAAGAAAAATAAAAAGGAAGAAAGCAGAGACAAAAGATAAAAATGTAAAAACATACATAAACGAAAACATAAGCAACACACAGAACGAAAGAAAAAAGAAATATGAACAAAGAAAAATACAAGGTGAAGAAGGAAAATGTGAAAAAAAGTGTTATTACATTCTCTAACGCTCATTTGGGAATTCGCTTATTTGGGAATTCGCTCAATTAGGAATTCGCCCACTTGGGAATTCGCTCACTTGGGAATTGCTCATTTGGGAGTCGCTCAATTGAGAACCGCTCAGTTGGGAATCGCTCAGTTGGGAATAAACCGTTGAGAGATATCAATAAAAGTATGCAAATAAATACATTTATAGTAAATTAATAAAGCAAGGGTGACTTTGAGCTGCTGCTTTAGCAAGCATAAATGCATGGAGTTGAAGTGCAGATTAAAATTCAGTTTACGTCCTCGAGATGTTCTCCGGGTGCGAAGCTCAGCCGCAGCTCAATCTGTTTTTACAAAAACCGACCCGTAGTTGAAATTTTGTGGCGATACTCAGAATAAACAGTTGAACAGTCTCCAGGAAAATCATACTTCGTTGGCGAAGAATGTGTGCCTTCTGAGCCACCTTACTTCAGGCCGTTTTTTTTACAAAATGCTACTAAATAAAAAAGTGACACAAATCAGTAGTGTCGTCAAAGTCGTTTACATAGAATTCTTACGGTAAAATTTGTCATTCGAAAAATTGTTAAAGCTGAGGTCAATATGTTCACAAATTTCCAGTCCTATATGGTGCACTGTTTATCAGAAAATCGTGAAAATCCGAAATACTACTTGCTTTCCACTTTCATTATTTGGAAGCATTTCAAGAAAAACAGACTATAGCTGTTTATACATTTTTTATCAGGTTTCTGACCTACCAAATGCTTCATAAGGTGTCACACATTGAAATTTTCACAAAAAAGGGTAATCTATCTGTGGCGATTATTTCATACTCAAAAACATGACAACCGTCTTATACTTACCTCAGTAAGCAGCACATTCGCGCGAGATTTCATGGCCGAATAGGCGAATTATCCTTAAATTGTTTCAAACGAATATAATGACTCGGATAAATTCCTGCAAATAATACAAAAAAACAAAAGTTAAACGAAATCGAATTTCGTTACGGCATCAATCCGTCTAAAGATACATTTCGTCGTCAAAAAAGGAAAAGAAAGGAAGAAAGAAAAAAATTGTTAAAGGTCATTGCTCAAGTTAAAAAAAAAGTGTCAGGCCGGTTAATGCACCCCGATAGAAAAAAAACAAACTTGGCACTGGCGCCAGGTGCATCTCGATGTTGTTTTTTTTGGGGGAAAAATGTACAGAGAATCGAAAATGTCTATTTTCAACATCTACAACGTAACAGTGAATGTGAGCGGAAAAATTTCTTGTCTTACGATGAAGAAAAGTGAGTGTCAAGGCCGAAACACGTTGGGTCGCCCGGTTTAACCGTAAGAAAATATATTTTCATTACCGTATAAGTACTTACTTCATTGTTTTACAAAAGCATACTGAAAAAAAGGTAATTCATTCGGTAAATTTCCTATACAAAGACTCAAAAACGGATCAAAGTGTAGTGACCTTTCGCTTGGACAATAAGTGAAATGTTTCAAAAAGAATTTCAATGTATAAAAGTCGTTTACGAAGTTGAAGAAAATCCTATTTTGAGTGGGAAGTGAAAGTTCTTTTTTTTAAAGTTGTATAGTACGATAAACACCCAAGGTCAATAATCTTGGAATTTTTCGAATGCGCAATTTGTCGCCCATGAAAAATTGTGATTTGAACTAATTACGAAATAATTTCGCATTTGTAAGATTTGATCATTTAGATGCCTCGAAGTTATGATTGATTATCACGAAATGATGAGACGTTGAAGAGGGTGAGCCAACAAAAGTCGACCAGAACTGACTTTCATAGCTTTCGAGTGGATGAACCGTTTTTAATGCGGTTTGATGCCATCGATAGATAAAACATCTGGCATAACTACTAAAAAGCTAGAGCTATTTCGCTCGAATACTAACCGACTAGAATCAAATATACTAAGTGTCGATTTTTTTGCAAAAAAATAAAGAAAATTGAAAAAATCAATATGCTTTATAGCGGAAAAAAGTAAAAAAAATCAAATCATAAGATCCATTTAACAGCTGAAAACAACAAGAGAGCCGTTTAAATGCGTCTTCCTCTCTGTTTCACCACTAATTTCAATCGTTTTTCGAACTGGTCAATGGCAGAATAGATTTTGCTTTGATTTTGCTTTTTCTGCGATTACTTTTTTCACAATAGCACAAGTTTAACTTGGATTTCACAACTTTTACTTTTTGAGAACTTTCACAAAATGTCTGTTTATGCAGAAGCCGTAGAAGCTAGAAGCATAAAGCTTAGCCCTTACGACAAAAATAAGAGAGGATTCTAATGCAGGAATCCGCATTAAAAAGGCTCCATCCGTTCGGAAGTTATGGAAGTCAGCACCATGTATATTATAGAAATACTATGTTCCAAAAAAGCGACTCGTCTCAAATTCATAAATTATATTTCGAGTTTCACAAATTTCTATCTATGCCTCGTTATCCATTGTCGTTCATAGAGCCACAATCTCAAATAATCAAAACCCAGCAGACTAAATGCATCTGAGCTAAAATGATTTATTTTGATATCTTGAAAGCAGTTTTGCCAGGAAGATTAACAGTCTCCTAAAATTTTCAATCCTTTTTTAGTTGGAACTATGAAGAATCCGAAATTAGTCAAAAATAGACTAAAGTCGACTGTTCAGGCATAATAACCTCGTCAAACGTTTTTAATTTTTAATAGCTGCATTTTCCGTCAAGTTCCTCGATTTTTCTGAAATCTATAAAAATTCACACAAAATCCACAGGAATTATCGTTTTTCCTTTGAGCAATATAAATCAGTCAGCGAATTTCGGAAAAACACTAAATTTTTTTAGCGTTAGGGTAGCATTTTTAGACGAATTGTTTTTCAGACACATTGCATTACAGTATAAATCGATACAGCAAATAGGAGTCGTCTTTTACGTAAATCGAGAATTTATCTGAATCAATAGACGTAAAAATTGTAGCAAATATCTGGTAAACAAACCTGGTCCTAAAGAATATCAAATGGCCAATAAGAAGCTCACTTAGGCAGTCTGTGATGTGGGGTCTAAGATTGAGCCTTATAAAGTTTAATGACGGATGACATGTCATTCCGCTTCTTTCCACGGAATGGTTGCACAGATCAATGTAACACTCAACATGTTCTCAGACAATTAGAACCATAAATGGCTTCTGTGCAATAATGCTAACTTTCAAGAAGATTTGTAAGGAGCAATGTGTTCCAATATTCCAAGGATCTGATCATAGGGATATTACTCAACTAGACAAGAATTAATTTAGTGGTCTAAAGATGATCAGCATGGATTGTCAATTTGGATGTAAGTCTTATCAACAGAAGCAACTGAACACAAAATGGCTTTCGAAACTGAAACAAGTTTTTATGAGTTAGAAGGAACGTTGTTACAAATCAGGATCAAATTTGATAAATAAGACGGACCTGCTTTTCAGGCCATGTTATCAGTTTTATCTTGCATAAGATGAATGGTGAAAGTCTTCATGTTGAGAGAATGATATTGTATCAGTCACAAATATTTTTCAACATTTTGATAAGAGATTGCACCATTGATCCTGGCAAGATTGTATGACAGCGCCTAATTATCAAGTTTCAAGATCATATTTTGATCGAAAAAGTCGGTAAGGTAGAGTCAGATTTAGCGACAAAAAGTTTTCAAACTGTACTGTAGCAAGAAGACCAGTTGGTTTTGACAACAGCAGGAGGCTAAATCCCATATCCGAAATAAATAACATAAATATTTGAAAAAAATTTATGGTCCGCCACAGTAAAATATTTTGACTATAGTTTCTAACATTTTTGAATTTCTTGAACATAATTTATCGCGGAAAAATAACACAAGTCTTTTTAAAAGATGAATGAAAAATTTTCGCCATAACTTCAACAAAGTGCATAAACAAACACAACACCGCTGTGATGCTACAAGTAATTATAGTCATTACACGCACAACAAATCTGAAAGTCATATCTCTCGCAAGTCGCAATAATGCGTACCCGGATTATTTCTCGATGACTAAACGCTCTTTGAGAAGGCGACTTTGCGCGTTTCGACGACCTTGACAGCGGTCAAATTACTGACCAGTAAGTGCCCATTCTTGAAAAGTTAGACAAGAGAAAGTACCGTATGAATTGTACACAAGGCTAACAGGGTTCCTCAGAAATTCGATTTATACAAAATACTCCAACAATTATTTTTTTTCGCAAATTTGGTGGTGTTTTATTACGTAATCAATTTGAAAATTCTTGAAATTTGAACATAAGCGATGAAAACTATAAATGGGAATAATCAGATCAACCTGTAGTTACCAGTGCGGTGGACGATTATTCCCACAGAATGACATTAAGCCTACAATTTTTTGTTTAAATGCTTGCAAATATTTCAGAGCGGAAACCAAGTACTATTCTATATTTCTGCTAAATCATATGTCAAATCGGACTGCAAACTTCTTAGCCTACTCAACTAACCATTACCAATTTTTGAGCGGAAAATCCTACAGTAAAAGCGTTGTGTGAACGACTTTTTAGCATTTATCAATCTAAAATTATAGTCAATCTAAAAGTGTTTGATAAGAAAGCGCAGACAACGGTCATTTCCCTACTAAATTCTGATCTTCTTGGATTTCTGGCGTTCAATAAGGAGGCGCGGAGAAATAATAATGCGTTAAAGTATAACCAGGCTGCATAATTTCAACTCTCTGTTTGATGATACGTGAAGCCCTACAGTATTCGTAGAAATTTTATGAAAATTTGCGGCCTTCGTGGGAAGTTACACTGCTTCAAAGCCACGTACTCTCTACAACCCGTAAACGTTCGAAACAACGAATCCGATAATCAAAAACTGAAAAGTCTCATCTGTGCACATCGGCGTGCACCATCAAATGGGATGTCACGTTGGGGGTATTCCCGTGTGAGCGATTCCGAAGTGAGCGATTCCCAAGTGAGCGATTCTCAAGGGAGCAAATTCCCAAGCGAGCGAATTCCCAATTGAGCAGCGATCAAGAATATAGTAACACTTTTTTCATATTCTCCTTCTTTACCTTATATGTTTCTTTGTAAGCATTTTTTCTTTGTTTTTTGTGTTAATTCTTAATGTTTTCGTTTATGTATGTTTTTACGTTCATCTTTTGTCTCTGCTTTCTTTTGTTTTCGTTTTTCTTCTCCTCTACTTTTTTTTGCTCATGAAACAATAAATTACAAGTTCTTATTTTCAATAAGCATAGTTACAATTCGGCACGCTCTATTTCCTACATAATGTTATCTTTTGTGATTTTTCTCCATTATTTTTCATCTTAGTTTTTTGCTTTCAATTTCTCCTGATTTTTGCTTTTTTGTTCTTTTTTCACATTTTTTTCTTTCTTCCTTACTGCTTTCTCTATGTTGCTCCTTCTTTCTTGTCACTGTCTTCATGTTTTCTTTCTTTTTTTAATGCTTTCCCACCTATTTTCACTTACTCTTAATGTCTTCTTTTTTGTTGACGTTCCCTTCCTCTTGATGTTTTGTTTGTTTCAGCATTCTTTTGTTTATGTTTTTACGAAGATATTCACACTTACAACGATGAAAGACTCAAGCATGTCGAACTGTACTAGAATTATACAGGAGACTACGGTTATTTAAAATGATAACTTGTAATGTGTCTTTTCATGACCAAAAAAGAAAAAAGTAGATAACAAGAAAACGAAAAGGAAAGAAAGCAGAGACAAAAGATGAAAACGTTAAAACATACATGAACGAAAACACTAACAATACACACAGAAAACGAAAAAAATAAATACATACAACGAAAAATGTTAGGTAAAGAAAGAAAATATAAAGAAAGTGTTATTACATTCTCGATCGCTCATTTGGAATCGCCCAATTGGGAATTCGCTCACATGGGAATTTGCACCCTTGGGAATCGCTCTCATGGGAGTCATTCAATTGGGAATTCCCTCTCTAGGGAATCGTTCACCTGGGAATCGCTCACTTGGGAATAGACCGTCACATTACGAACATGAATATTTGATTTGATCTGATTCTTCAACTCGACACCTTTTTCATTTCATTTTTAAAGTTGTTTCTTTTGAACAACAACCAATTGATAAAATTAAACGTTTTTTCTATATATCACGTAGCACTGGAAGTTTGTGAGTATTCGCAACCAACTTCAGTAATTCAGCACACACATCTACAATAAAAGGTTTGAGGAGCGATTTTGATTGGAGTTTCATTTTTCGTCAGTTTTCAGTTCACAGTTATTTTAAAGACATTATCAGCGAAAAAATTTAAATTTGTGTTATGATCAATTGACAAGAGTAGGATTTCGGCTGCACCTGTAAATTCAAAAATCACAATATTGCTTCTGCACTCATTTTATATTGCATAGACATTTGTCCAAATTTGGTTTAGTGCGTTAAGTATCTTCCTATCATTTGCTATAGTCAAGCGGTCATGACCAGTTTCGCCAATTACTAATTCATTGTCGACTGATTTTCTACTTATATGGAAACTGAGACATGAAAAGTCGAGCGCACCAGTTCATTGTTGGCTTCAATCCATGAAACTAAACTTTTACAGATAAACCTCAATATTTATTTATTCATTCTGGTACACATGAGGCATTTTGTTACTCTAGTATGAAAATCATGCTTCGATGATTTCTGTGAAGATTTCGTTGAAAGATGTTTTTTTTCATTATAGAATTACGGCGCACTTTTTTTCATTCCGCACACCAAATTATACTAGGCGACATCGAATTTTACAAAATGGAGGACTTCTGCTTCCAGATTTTGATGCCGTGTCAGTTGGTGCTCTTTCCAGGTTTTCAATCATCCCGAATCCAATCGCTTCACCACACGTTTTGTGTACAGTAATTTCTTTTCGATTTTAATTATTTATTCAAGATATATCGTTTTACGCATGATGTCTTGAGTTGGAGTGCAGAGAATGACATTGAGCTTTTACTAATTTAGATAAATCATGTAAATTCACTACTATCAATTACTGTGTGCTTAGGCACCGGAAACATTTCACAGTTCTCATTGCATCATCTCTTCGGAAGTTTTGGCCATCCAGGACGAGAATTTGTAAACGTCCGTGAATAACAATCTATATGGTGTTTCTAAAAAAAGATCGGTAAGCCTTCAATAATTGGTATACGATAACTTCAGTCGAAACGGCGGTGGTTTTATCAGCGATTCTCACGGTGATTATTCACAACAGAAAAAATCTTGGGAGAGTACATCTTACGTGTCATTAGGGATAAAAATATTGCCCCAACCAGCTACAGCTCATTTTAGATGACAATTGCAGCGATAACCAAAAAACAGGCTAAAACTGAAACAAATTTTTATTGGATAACTCAATTCTCTCAAGACAATGGTGAAGTCAAAATCCTAAATATGACGTCATGATCGGGACCAGGACTTAAATGCAGTACTCGGAGGTGACAGTTTGATCAGGCTATGAAAAGAACTATCAGTTTGCCTCTTCGCTGCTCATGGACGAAAAAACATGCATGATCGATACAATAATAAGGTTACATGCTTCAAAATTGAGACTACACAAGTTTGTATGGTTCGGTGGCAGATCTGTCTTTTCAAAACAAATAGACTAGCATTTTGTGCCCCCACCCTAACTAAAGCATAGAGAGACTAGCATTTTGTGCCCCCACCCTAACTAAAGCATAGATGGGCCTACGTTTTTAGATTGCAATATACTATGTTTTTAATACAAAGCTTAGAAGAATGCTATTCTTTCCTGTACTTGGTTCTATACAATGCTCAATTACAGAAGCGAATTTCTTGAAAATTCTGGGCAACTTTGAGACCAAAATGCAACTTTTTCGAGCAATCACCATCTCCTTACCCTTATCAGCTGCCTTTTGGGATCGACCATCCAAACTACGGACCAACCGCTTTTCATAAAGCACGTTCTCCTACTTTAGACTCATTTGCATTTTTTATCTTACAGCTTTTCAAATACTTTTTTGAGTTTCTGTTAATTCTACTCCATCCACAACCGGGACTTCTTTCTTCCCTTGTTTCCCATCAGACCAAGTTTCCCACTACAGCAAACAGGGGCCAAATATAAGTCAGCGTTTTACCGATAACCCCGATATTCACAGTTCTCGGCGTGACATCTAGGATAAAACAGCCACAATGGCGTCGATAAATCAATTTACTGTATTTGGAGGCCCGATTTTAACTGGTGTACCAAGATAACCGACATAGCGAGTTTCATTCAACGTATTCGAAACAACCTGCGAAAAATGAAACGATTCTGACGATTGAGGTCGGTAAAAGTTTTCTAATCAATAAGTCATGCTATTTTCATACTACAGTTTCCCATAACTATGAACCGTTTTTTATATGGGCTGAAATTGCACTACCAGATATTGACTCGGTCAGTAAATTTTCTCTCCATTTTGCGCCATCATGCTTCGATATCATGAATACAGAAGGGGTTTTGAACTGTTCGATTTCCAGTGAAATCTTCGATTGGGATGAAAAAAGTTATATTAAATCAGAGTGCTTCTACTGTTCTTTATAAAATCTTTCTAGATTAAAAAATTATGAAAATTTGCACTATCGATTACATAGTTTTCTCTCTAAGCTTTTACTCTACAATTGTTTATTCGCAAATTGTTGATGGTTAGTTGAGTATGCTCGTAAACTTTCAGTGTTTGTGGCACACAGTCGGGCAGAAAATCGTACAGTTGCTTTTCAGTGTAGTTTTTTCAAGGCACTTTCTGATAAATTCAACCTAAAAACAGATATTTTAGCTAGTCGGTAAACTGAGTATCACAGAGAGATGAATTCTGCAAGAAATCCTAAAGTCTCATAGTTGATGTTTGAAATTTTTCAATGTTTCAGCAGTTTTTGGTCTGCAAACTAGGAATTTCTTTTCAGTTGAATATTTATTATATTCAGAGAACAATGTTCTATAATTTAGATTCACCAATCTTCCATAATCCTGGATTGTACACTTGTTAAGAAATTGTGAAGAATAAAAAACGAGACGAGAAAAGTCAACTAAGGTGACACTTTCCTATGAGATGCCGCAAAATTTTTTCTGTAGTTCTACTGGTCTATCCTACAATACCTTAGTTTCAATCAGATTTGAGTATTTTTTGGTAGTTCTCATTTTAACATACTGTAATTCCATACAAAAAGGTTAATAAGTGCCACTTATAATAAAATGCATCGAATCTGCAAGTAATCAAGAGTAGACTTGCATATTATATATTTGAAAAGCACTCACCGATCCTCTGTCGTAATGTACTTCATCTACAACACCTTGGACGACATCAACCCCATTGTGGCGACAAATGAGTGGAGATCCAAGAGTGAACTGTAAAAGTTGATAAATCTCTTTGTAGATATTAGACTTTAGCTTACTAGGCGCATATTCCTACTGATATCTGTTCAGTTGTTGAAAGTACTTCTCTAGGGGCATATATTACTAGTTTATTGGAAATTACCCCGATGGGACAGGGAAAAAGCAAAATATACTTGATGAAAGTCTTCAATGCTGAAAAGGGGATGGACAATGTTGTAAAATGAGTGAACAAGAAGTTTCAACCCAAAAAATTACAAAACAAAACATTCTTTTCCATGACGATTTATTGAAATCCTTCACCTAAAAGCGGTCAATAGACATTTTGCCCCTCATTTGATCCTTGAAAAAGTATATTCTGCAGCTGTGTGCAAGTTTCAACCAAAACGTACAAGTGTGTCAAACGTACACAAAAGGAGATGTAAATATCAAGAATTTGTTTTTTTGATACCGATCAGATTTTGTGAGTTAACTGTGAAAATTGCATATCGAGCACTTCAACAAGAAATAGTTCAATTTTTCGATGGAGTTGAAGTTTAGAATTCATACCAGCTCAACTGGTTGGCTGCTCGCGTGTTGATTTTGAGAAAATGCTACTCGCATGTTGATTTTAAGAAAATCTTAAAATTGTTTAGCATAGTATGTATTTTTATTTCCTGCCCAGCATTCACGTACAGCACACCACAACTCATCTCTCGACGAAACTTTGGCATTTTGAGAATCTCTGTAAGACTGATTCATGTTACATTTCTCAAATTATTTACTGCTTAAGAAATTGAGAAGAAATGTTTTTCAGTTTGGTGTGCTGAATAATGTTTGCCATTAATTTTCAAAAAAAAAGATATTGTGCAAGACAGAAATTTTTTGAATCAAATAGAGAATGGAAATCAAAAAGTCAAGGAATTAAGAATGTTATCAATATCAAAGTGAAATTTCGGCCTCTTTTCGTCAGTAAAGCAAATCTGTCAAATCGGCACACATGTGTCAAATTCAGATTTAAGAGCAGCGATATAGAAACACCCGTGTGTTAAAACTATAGTTAAAACAAAAATGTGCGTCAGTCACAAGGTTAAGCATAAGTGTCAAAATGTATGTGTAAGCATCAACATGTGTGAAATCAGCGGATAAGTAAAGACGTGTAGTAAGTGTAAGTTTTAGCTATCCTCAGGACAGCCAAAATCTGAAAAACCATGTACCAGACAGGAAATTTTGGGAGCCCCATGCAGATTAAAATGAATTATTTATCCAGAGGCAAGCATTTATATAACAGAAAATAGTAGAAATGCAGATTCAATGGGCAAAGAATCAGTTTAATAGAAATTAAGCAATGCACATTGGCATATTTTGTACACCTCAACACTCTGTTCTTTAGCCATGTGAATTTTATGGGATAAAGTTTATGGGTGAAAGTTACCCCTACAGGAGTAAAATTTATCATACATTCTGTAGTTACGGAGCTTGGTTGCCAACTGATAACTAATCGACTGTAATTTTTGATCTAATGTCTGTCGTTTAATGGTTCTGAACAATCTAATGAATAGTTAGCACCAACCCATGAAAATTTGCAGTATTTACTTTGCCCTTGCATATTGGGGGTAAGTTACCTTCATTACGGGTTGACTAAATAACGCGCAGTTACCCTACATTATGTACCCCTGGACAGGAATAAATTACCCTGTGACCAAGATAACCAGGCCCAAAAATAGAAAAATCATTTCTAGTCTTTCAGACGTTTTGAAACTTTATGTGCTGTCTCAATTTCCATGAATTTATGACATAATTATTTGCATCAGGGTACCCTGTGCAAATTCTATTGAACAGGATATGCTAAAAATTGACCCTCATGAGAGTTGTCGCTGCACTCAGCTGCAGAATTTACTTTCTCAAAGATTAAATAAAAGGCAAAATGTCCATTAACCGCTTTGTTGTTTTAGGGATTTTGACAAATTTTTTTGGTGGAGAATGTATTGTTCTATAATTTTTTGGCTGGAAACTTCTTGTCTACCCCTTTCACAACCTTTTCCACACGTTTTACAACCTTGTTCACCCCTTTTTCAGCATTGAAGACTTTCATCAAGTATATTCTCCTCTTTCCCTGCCCCATCGCGGCATTTTCCAATGAACTAGTCCGTCAATTTTTCGTGGGTCTGCTGACTCTCAATTTCCCTTTGATAACTGTTCACAATAACTTTAAAACTGACTAAACGAGTTCAAAAGTCGCTATAACAGTTGAATCGAGATGACACTGTTTTTAATGGGTTACATTTATAAAATTGAAGAAACTAATCTTGCTTCTTCTGACTGTCAGCATGTTTCCCGTCAGATCCCATGACAGTTGAAAAACATTCTATTTAATAAGTGTGCACACTGTGGGAGTGTGCCCTTTAGATTTGAAATGGCTGAAAACCCCAGAAAACCTCCAGAAAATTTCCAAAAATCGTTGATTTTACCCAAAAATTACTTCTTTGTTCTGAAAAAACCCTAAAACATTTTTCATCCTGTGGGAGTGTGCCCAATAGATATTACATTGTCGAAAACCCCGTTTCCCGAAAAATCTCAAAAATCGTTGATTTCACCCAGAAATATCTTTTCTCATGAAAAATCCTCAAAAAATTTTTTCCATGTTGTGGGTGTATGCCAATTAGATTTGACACGGTTAATACCCGTTTCCCCGAAAAATTGCAAAAATCATTGATATTACACAAAAATTAGTTTTTTTCATGCAAAATCCCATAAAAAATTAGGGGCGGAGCAGCGGCAGAACCGTGGGCAGAAGCAAAGCGGAGCCGAGCCGGAGCAGGTACATCCGTAATGATAACCCTCCTGTTATTACTCATATGGTTCTCTACATCTGTTTCCTCAAAAAAAATTTTTTTTAAACTCAAACGAAGGGAATTTTTCGAACTTTGGTCACTCATATAATTTAACCAAATCAATGTTTTGAAAAATGAAAGAATGCGTTTCAAATGGACACTTGATAGATACACGGGTAGAAGTATGAAGGTTCTGGGTTGTATACTCATCGAGGAACCCGCGGCAACTTGGGGCCTAAAAAAGCAATTTCTTCATGTTTTCGGCGCCCCGTTGCGGTATAGGCAAGCTTACCATTTAAGAAAATTATTGAGTAAATGTGGAAAATGAGCTAAAAGGTAGTGTAATATTAATCTTATGCCAATAGGCTATCAAATGCTATGTAAAATGTAATATTTAGACCCGATGAAAACCTTCCCTCGTCAGTCATGCACCGTTCTAAATGGGAACAGCCCGTGGAGGCACACAACGATCGACTGCATCTCGGCTTACTTGAAGCAATGATTTTTCTTCAGACTCGAAAAGGTCGACCTTTATTTCCTGGCCGTCCCACTGCGTTTCCACGTCGACCAAAGTGATAGGGTCGTTTAATCCTATAGAAATTCGGTTTGACGACATTAAGGCGAGAATAAACTTTTTTTACCAGCTTCCTTTATATAAACCTCCCTGTTCATCAAGTTCCATCTTCGTTTCATTGATATTCGTCGAGCCGACGAACGACCAACAGCAAAGCATCGGCTGACGTTAGAAACGAGTTGGTCTGAAATGGCAATTGGCGCCATAGTCTCACGAATTTGAACCGCTTCTTTCAGCTTTATCAGGGCCATAACATTGGGTTCGTTATCTATGGGCTTTGGGTGATATCCTTCGGCGAACAGAATTCTTTCCACTTCAATATCAAAATGATTTATGAATCCGCCGTCTGACTGCCGCTCAATAAAAAGAACTGAAATTTCTTTCTCATTTGCAATCCTGTTTTCGCCGAGCCTGAAAAACTAATGTTTAACTTTTGGGTACAAATTATCCCAACCGTTGCTAAATTATGCTCTTATCAAGACTTCACGTTTCTATCCGAAAATTCGGGGCCAGCAAATTTAATCACATAAATTTCGGACAAATTACCTTTGGTCCGTTAGCTTCAGACAATCAACAGTTGTTAGCAAGAGTTGAGAAGTCTGAACAGTTTCGTTTTGTCTTGGTGGTACTAGCACTGCCTCGCAGTCGTAAGCATAGGCTCCAGGTTTGAGCTTGAGCAGATGAATTGTCCAGTACGTTTTGCTTTCTGCTATATCACCATTCTCAATCGGTTTAGCCTTTAATAAAATGTGGCATAAAACATTTCATTAAATCCATAATATTAGTACTTTCATGAGAATACTGATCATTTGAATTTTGCTTTCTTTCGCGAGGATGTCAACTGAAAGTATTTGCGGGTAATCACGAAATTATGTTGCTAAAATGCGATAATAGTCAAAAGAGAATATTTATAAGCTTCTGGTATGTCAACTCCATGTCAAAATTTAACTGGGTTTATCGGCCTGAATCGCATTTTTTCTCAACATTGGAATATTGTGGAACCAGTGAGCTTTTTGCATTGTGATTTCCAGATTGAGAAAGGATCAACAATGCAAAACATATCCTATGAGTTAGATTTCCAAGAGTAATAAGCATCTACTACAAATTATAAGGAGTTAATTTTACACATTCCTGAAAATCATTCAGTTTTTTTCATCTTTGAAACATATCTCATGTGCCAAACGAATGATGTTGCATTCGAAGACCTATAGTAAGTGCTCAGTATCGTATCGTATAAATTTGAAACTGGTAAAGTGACTTTTATCCAACAATCAAAATGTTCAGTCCTTACCTGAGCAATAAAACAGCACTAAACACTGACTATCGATAAAAGGAATACTAATCGGATAACTGCCTTGGAAACCATTTCAGAGATAGCTACGCGAATAATACACTGTGATATTCTGTGTTTCTAGGTCCTTTTAATTCTAAATCGAGCCCTGTTGTATCATACTTCCTGTTGGATCCCGCGTTTTTCCATGTGATCTGAAAGTGAAAAACAGGGCTTATTCCCTTTGAGCTTGTTCGTTAGGCTAGTCTCACAAAGAACATTCAATTTTGCGATGTTCGTCTGCGGCTAGTCAATTTCATGTTGAGCGTTGATAATTCCTGAACATAGCTAATAGAGATGTTCATTTTGCCCTGCATTTTTGTACAACCTTCCGGTTTCTATCTTGTGATGAATAACTTATCACATCACAGGAAGGTCTGAAGGCTATTAGCGCTCTAATAATACGGCACCTTAAACTTCAATTTTCCTTATCATTTCATGGATTTTGCTACAATTTTTGACAAAAACAAATTTCTCGGATAGCGTGTAAAGTCTCAATTCAAATCCGTTCCCTCGTGGCGCCGTTACGTGTAGGCCACGTTCTGGTGCGGTTTTGGGAGTTCATCATGCACACCTCTATTATATGGCTTAGAATTCTATGTAACTTTCGGAGATTTCCGTCCCCGGTAAACTTGCAACTTTATTTCACCCTTTCAAGCTTTGAATTTTGGCGTAAAGTATAAAGTATTCGAATATTGCTCGCTCACAAGTTTAATTGACAGCTTTGAAAGGCCAACAAAAGCACTTGGAAGATGATTGACTCATCTATAAATGCGAAATAAAAATTTCGTGCCAAGTCATACAATTATTTTGTTCTATAAAACACCCCCAGAAATCGTCAGTCTTACTATTCACAAATACAGTAAGCATTTATGCATAAAAAATCGGCAGCCTATTAAATTAAACCCGCATACTGTCATTTCTAATTCGATTATCCGATTATCTGGATTTTTCGACTTTCCGTGATTGTTCAACTGTATCCTTTCTTCGACTTTCATCCGTTTTTTCTGTTTTCGAATGTTCTACTTCTTGGAATGTCCGACAATCAATATCTGCCTGAGGATTATCAAAATTTGATAACAAAAATGTGGTAACTAACACTAAAAAAATATGGGAGGAAAAAGCTTATCGAGTATCGAAAAGTATTGGTGCGTGTCAACATTTTTTATTTGGTAAACTTCTCTATATTATAACCAAAATTTTTGTTTTTTTATGAATTTCGATTATGATCAAACATTTTTATTTCTTGAAAATTTTCAGGAAAAATTCGAATATTTAGTTCAATCTGAATTTCATCGAAGGCATCAAATATAAAATAGTTGGTTCTCATAGAGTTTGATGGTCATGTACTAAGTAAGCTTAGCAATCTATTATTTTTTCAAATGCTTAGACTTTGTTAAAGGCGCTCTTCATATCAAATTTTAACTATGCTGTATTTTAGGGCTGTAAGATAGTTGGCCACTAAACCAAATTTGAACAAAAACTTATGTAATGTAGATTGAGTACAGAAGCAATTTTGTGATTTTTGAATTTACAGCAGCACCTTAAATCTTACTCTTCTGAATAACCATGCCACACAATTAGTTTTTTCGCTGATAATGTCTTTACAAATTAACTGTGAACTGAAAACTGACGATAAATCAAACCCCAATCAAAATCGCTTCTCAACGCTTCTATTCTAGATGTGTATACTAAATCATTGCTGACGGTTGCGTATACTCACAAACTTCCAGAACTACGTGACATATAGAAAAAAAAGTTTAATTTCATCTGTTTGTTGTCCTTTCAAAAGAAACAAGTTCAGAAATGGAATGAAAAAAGTGTCGAATTGAAGAATTAGATAAATATCCAGGTTCACAACGTGGCATCTTATGCTGCTCGCCGTTTTGCACAAACGTGACTTATCAGTTTTTAATTCTGGGAATCGCTGCTCCAGACGAGGAAGAGAATTGAAATTATGCGACTACTGTAAAACGACTACTGTAAAACTTCATTTAGCAGAGAGTTGAAATTATGCGGCCACCCATGATAAGGCGTTCCGCTGTTGACATAATCAAGATTTTTCTCTTTTTTCATTTTTTTTCTGGTTACTATTAAAAATTAAAGAAACTTCATTTTTTAGACGAGAAGATAATCCAATATCCATTCACGAAAATGAATGTTTATTCATTAATTGGCGGCTCTCCTGAGATGAATTACATAAGATCTAGCAGAATCGCTGGAAACCGATAAAAAATTGGAAATTCCTGACCTCTAGCGTACTGTGGCTGTCTCAATCCTAATTTTCCGGCGAAATGAATGTTTAGACGTAAAATATCTCATTTTCAGACCTGAATAATTTTTACTTATCGCAGGACCTCTAAACGTGTCTCTTGCTTGACTGCGTCCCGTTACATCGACTAATGCCGTAAATAAAAACATCTCGACTGTCCCGTTACCTCGATTACGTTCTGACGTCACGAAAAATTACAAAGTAAAATTTACTAAATGTATCATTTTCCCACGGGCTTCCTCAAATGATTACACCATCATATTCTGGTACGAAATTACGTTCTATTGTTCGTACTTCTTGTGAACCGGCCAGAAGGTTGTACTTGATTTTTTTCCCAGATGGAAGACTATGGTCAAGAATCATCTGTTCATACAAAATAAGGAAGAATTGACTTATTAAAATGCGAAAGTACGGCTCAGCCAACTCATTTCTACTATTCCATAAAAATAATATTGTTAGATTGGCTGATGGATCAACAACGGATTGCTTTTAATGAAGACATTGTGATATACTCGGGTACGAAAAAAGGAAGAAGAATGTTTAGATAAATATATATAGTGATTTGAAGTAAAAGTTTTTGATGATCCTGCTTTTGTTAGGATAAGATTTTAAAAACACGGAGCATTAATTGTCGACTTTTATAAGTTACCGTTTTCTCAACCGACGTGATTTTTCCGACAATTTCTAGATATAAAAACTCACCACAGTTACTGCAGAATTGATAGTCGTCGAAATTTCCGAAAAATCTAAATTGTTCATCATTTTCAAATTTTCAGAAATTAATTTTGACCTTGATCAGAATCTGCAGAACTGTGGTACTTCTTGATTATGATCAAAATTCTCAAGAAATCGCGAGATTTTTGTCGTCATTTCAGATAATCAAAAAAACTTTTTTTATTCTCGCTAATACTTCCCAAAAGTTTAAATTTTCGATCATTCAAATTTCCAAATATCAAAGTTTTCTATGATGACTAAAATTAATCAAAATGAAAATATTTGAAGGACTAAATTTTGTTTTCTTTTCCGGAATTTCAGTCTTGATCAAAATTTTCAATAAATGAAAATGTTTGATCATAATCAAAATTCATAAAAAAACAAAAATTTTGATTATAATATAGGGAAGTTTACCGAATAAAAAATGTTGACACGCACCAATACATTTCGATACTCGATAAGCTTTTTCCTCCCATATTTTTTTAGTGTTAGTTACCACATTTTTGTTATCAAATTATGATAATCCTCAGGTAGATATTGATTGTCGGACACTCCAAGAAGTAGAACATTCGAAAACAGAAAAAACGGATGAAATTCGAAGAAAGGATACAGTTGAACAATCACGGAAGTCGAAAAATCCAGATATTCGGATAGTCGAATTGGAAATAACACTATGCAGGCTTAATTTAATACGCACACGATTTTTCGTTCATAAAAGCTTACTGTATTTGTGAATCGTATGACTAGCGATTTCTGGGGCAGTCTTATGGAACTTCCTCGTTAAAATAATTGCATGGCCTGCACATAATTTTTGTTTCACATTTATAGGTGAGTCAATCATCTTCCAAGTGCTTTTGCTGGCTTTCTAAAACTATATGTCAATAAAATTTGTGAGTGGGCAATGTTTGAATATTTCATACTTGACGCAAAAATTTAAAGCTTGGAAAGATGAGATAAAGTTGGAAGTCTACCGATGGCGGAAATCTCCGGCGGATCATATGTAGTTCTACACTATACAATAAATGTGCGAATGGAGATTAACTTCCAAAACCACTCCAGAACTTGACCTACAGGCAACGACGCCACGAGGAAACGGATTTGAAATGAGATTTTACACGCCACCCGGGAAAGTCGTTTGTGTCAAAAATTGTAGCAAGATCCATGAAATGATTAGGTAAATTGTGGTCTAAGGTCTAGAACTTGGATTAGCATGTCTTATTACTAGAGCGCGAAGGCCACAGATTTTCCAGTGTTGTGAGAAATTATTCATCCCAGGATAGAAAATGGAATGTTGTACCAAAATGCAGAGCAAAATAAACATCTCCATGAGCTATGTTCGAAAATGATCAACGCTCAGCATCAAATGGATGAGTCGCAAACGAACATCCCAAACATTGAACGTTCTTTGTGAGACTAACCTAACGTTCTTTGTGAGACAAGCCTAACGAACAAGCTTAAAGGGAATAAGCCATATTTTCCGCTTTCAGATCACATGGAAAAACGCGTGATTCAACAGAAAGCATGATACAACACGGCTCGATTTTGAATAAATAGGACCTGGAAAAGCACAATATTACAGTATATTATTCACATAGCTATCTCCGAAATGGTTTCCAACGCAGTTACCCGATTGGTATTCTTTTTATCGATAGTCAGTGCTTTGTGCTATTTTATTGCTCAGGTAAGAACTGAACTTTTTAAACCGCTGAATAATATAATGCTGTAACGATCACGGATATTGTAAAAGTCATCATACCGGCTTCAAATTCATACAAAATGAACTGAGGTTGACCACTTACTATAGATCTTCGAATAGAGCATTATTTGTTGCGCACATGAGATAAGCTTCAAATATGAAATGGCTGAATAACATTCAGGAATCTGTAGAATTAAGTCTCTATGCTGTGTGGAAGATGCTCATTACTCTTCGAAATATCATATGATATTTTTTGTGTGCTGATCACAGTCTGTCAATCACAAGCTAAAAAGCTCAATGATTTTACTATGTTTCAACGCGGCAAAAGAATGCAAATCCGGCCGATAAACCCAGTCAAATTTCGATATGGAAGTGAAATACCAATAGCTCATAGATATTCTCATTGTATCTTAGCAACATAATTTCCTGATTACACGAAAATACTTTCTGTTGACATCCTTCCCAAACAAAGCGAAATTCAAATTATCAGTTTTCTCAGTTTTTCTGCCTTGTGGAGCTAATGAATGATTCATGCCACAAAGATAGACTTGAATTCTATTATAGGCTAAACCCTTTGAAAACGGTGATGCAGCGGAAAGGAAAACCTACTGGACGATTCATCTGCTCAAGCTCAAACCTGGAGCCTATGCTTACGACTGCGATGCAGTGCTCCTGACAACACCACGAAAAAACGAAACTGTTCAGACCTCTCAGCTCTTGCTAACAACTGTTTCTTGTCTAATGCAAAAAGATAGCAAGTAAGTTTTCCGAAAATTATGTGATCAAGTATGATGGCCTCGAATTTTCGGATAGATAGGACTTCTGAGGTCTTGATAATATAGACCAGTCATCTTTATTTTGCAACAGTTTAGATAATTTGTACCGGAAAGTTGAACATTTGTTTTTTAGGGTTGGCATATCCAGGATTGTTAATGAGAAGGAAATTTCAGCTCTTTTTATTGAGCGCGATTCCGACGGCCGATTTATGAATTATTTTGAAATGGAAGTCCAAAACATTCATATCCCTGAATGGTATCATAAAATACCCTTCAATTACAAATTACATGCTATGGCTCTGATAAAACTCAAGGAAGCTGTTCAAATTCGTGAAACTATGTCGCCACTTGCCATTTCGGATGCCCCAATTTTCGATGTCAGCCGATGCTTTGTTGCCCGCCGCCCGCAGGCCGATGGACTATCATCTTATAGACGACTATGGAACTTGAGCGACAGAAATGTCTTTATAGACGAAGCTAGTAAAAAATATTTCATCCTTGCCTTAATGTCGTCTAATTGAATTTCTATAGGATTAAAAGAGTCTATCACATTGATCGACGTGGAAACGCAGTTGGACGGCGGGAAACTAAAAGCTGACGTTTTCGATTCGGAAGAAAAATCATCGCTTCAAGTGAGCTGAGATGCATTGATCCCTGTGAGCTTTCACAGACTGTTCAGACGAAAATGGTGCACCGGCTAACGAGGAAAGGTTATCATCAGGTGTATATTCCACATTAAGAAACGTCTATCTGTATTACTGTTTGAAGTACACAGTTTTTAACCTTGATAAAGTTCAAGACCTCACAGGTGAGATATTGTTTTCTTTCAAGAAAGTTTCCCTTTGTTTGCTGGTTTTTCCGCATGTGATTCTCCACTTGTTCATATCTGTTACAGTTCTTGCGATCAGGTATACGCGAAGCTTCGATTTGTCAGCATATTCCTGCAGATTTTGCTTCCAAGAATATCTATGGACAAATACTGTCATCGTAAGGCTACTGAGGTTGCTGGGTCCTATCAAGTGCTTTTTGTTGATGTTTATCTGAAAGCTAATATTTTCCATGCATTGCTTTTTGAAGAACCAGAAAGATAAAATTTGATGTTATATATCCAACATTCAGTTGTAGGATAGGTAAGCATTGGCCTAGGGTGTCGGGAGTTTAGATTTGGATCTACGGTTGGACCCAGCCCAGATGATTTCTCGATCTAGGAGAACTAGCCTTTTCTGTTCGAAAACGCCGCAAATATGATATTAACTGATAGGTCTCGAGGAAAACTATTTAAACAAATCTGCATTTTCGAAGAAGTTAGCATATCTCGAAGTTTCTGATTTTTACCCTGTGATAGTACTCTTTCCCGATGAAAATATATGCCATTAGAGGTTTACTTTGAACAACTGAACAAATACTAATACGGATATGCGCTTTGTAACTACGATCTACAAATAGATTTATCAACTTTTATAGCTCACTCTTGGATCTCCGCTCGTTTGTCGCCACAATGGAGTTGATGTCGTCCGAGGTCTTATAGATGAAGTACACTACGACATAGGATTGGTAAGTGCTTTGCAAAATTGCAATATTCATATTGTTTTTCTTTGTAAGCTACTCTTGCTTACTTGCAGATTCGATGCTATTTATTATAAGTGGCATTTATCATCCTTTTTGTATGAGGTTACAGTATGTACAAAAACCAACAGCTTCCAAAAGGATACTCAAATCTGATGAAAACTTTAGTATTGTAGAATAGATCAGAAGAACTGCAGAAAAAAATTTGCAGGATCTGATAGTAAAGTGTCATCTTAATTGACTTTTCTCGTTTCGTTTTTTATTTTTCA
This sequence comes from Romanomermis culicivorax, assembly GCA_963922205.1. Lineage (NCBI taxonomy): Eukaryota > Metazoa > Nematoda > Enoplea > Mermithida > Mermithidae > Romanomermis > Romanomermis culicivorax. The sequence continues at coordinate 22,767 of CAWUHX010000228.1, read as the reverse complement.
CAATCTCTTAACAAATGTACAATGCACGATTATGGAAAGCTGGCAAATCTAAATTATAGGACATTGTCTCCCGAATATAATGATAATTCAACTGAAAAGAAATTTCTAGTTTGCAGACCAGAAACTGCTGAAACGTAGAAAATTCCAATCATCACGTATGCGAATTCAGGATTTTGTGCGGAATTCTCCTCTCTGTGATGCTCAGTTTACTAAACTACTAAAATATCTGGTTTTTAGTTTTTTAAGATAATGGTCAGGGTCGAACTTGTCAGGAAGTCTATGCAAAATACTACAGTGCAAAACTATCTTTACCACTTTTTAAATCTAGAATCATTTCATAAAGAATAGGAATAGCACTCTGATTTTATAATACTTTGCTCTTGTCAATCGAAAATTTCACTAGAAATCAAGCAGTTCAAGACCCCTCGTGTATTCATGATATCGAAGCTCATGATGGCGCAAAGTAAAGAGAAAACCTAGTAATCGAGTCAATATCTTGTAGTGTAATTTCAGCCCATATGAAAAACGGTTCATACTTATAGGAAACTGTAGTTCGAAAATAGCATAACTTATCGATTAGAAAACTTTTACCGACCATATCGTTATATTTTTCGCAGGTTATCTTGAATGAGTCGAATGAAACCAGCTATATCGGTAGTTATAGTACACCAGTTAAAATCGGGCCTCCAAATACAGTAAGTTGATTTATAGACGTTACTGTGGCTGTTTTTCTCGGAAATGAAAAGCCCACGCCCAGAACTGTGAATATTGGTGTGGCATGGGAAAACACTGACTTGGATCAACCCTGTGTTCATGTAGTCGGACTTTGACCTCATGGGACTCTATAAATGAAAAAAGTCCCTGTTGTGGTAGGAGTAGGATTAACAAAAATTTCCAAAACGTAATTGAAAAGTTGTGAGACAAAAAAGGCAAATGAGTCGAAACTGGGAGAACGTGTTTTACGGTAAGCGGTTCGTCCGCAGTTTTGGTTGTTGATCCGATGATTAAGCTCCATTGGGTAAGAAGGTGGTGGTTGCTCGAAAAAATTGAATTTTGGTCTCAAAGTTGCTCTGAGTTTTTGAGAAATTCGTCTCTGTAATTCGAAAATTCTTATGAAACGTAGCACAGGAAAGACTGTCTTTTTTCATAGCCTTGTATTAAATTTCAATCTAAAAACGTACGTATGTTTTTCCAAGCTTTAGTTGAACAGAGGTGGGTGCTCAATAGGCTAGTCTTTCTGTTTCAAAATGACAGATCTGCTACCGAACCATACAAATCTGTTGAGTCTCACAATATGAAAAACATGTAACCTTATTTTTGTAGTCAATCGAAAAAGTGACTGAAATTATTTTTTATCGCCTGATCAAACTGTCATTGTTTTCCGGGTAGTGCATTTAAGTTGTGTCTCACAATCATTACGTTATATTTTGGATTTCGACTTCCGCGTTGTCTTGAGGGTAAATGAGCCATGCACTGAGAATTTTGTTTTCACGTTAAGCCTACTTTTTTGGTTATCGCTCCGACTGTCATTTAATATGGTTTGTAGCTAGTGAAGGGCAATATTTCCCTATCCCTAATGACATGTATGACTGACTTCCCCAAGATTTCTCCGTTGTGGATAATGACAGTAAGAATCACTGATTGAAGGACTACCGTTTGGAACGATGTTTCGAGGCTAAAGTTATCGTATACCAAGTATTGATGGCTTATCGATCTTTTTTTAGAAACACCACCAATTGTTTTTCGCGGACGTTTACAGATTTTATTCCTGGATTGTCAAAACTCGCGAAGAGATGATGCAATGAGAACTGTGAAACGTTTCCAGTGCCTATGCACACACTAATTGATAGTAGTGAATTTATATGATTTGTCTGAATTAGTAAAAGTTGAATGTCATTCTCTGCACTTCAACTCAACAGGACAAGAAAAATTGTTAGCCCTGTTTAAATTCGCTGAAAAATATTTTTAACTTCGAAAAACATGCGAAATTCACCCACATGATGAAGATGAAAGTTTAATTTTTCGGTGAGAGTTCGTATACAGACCGACGATTTCCAACGAAAATTTTTAATTTTTCAGTCCGGTTGAATATGATTTACTGCCGACGTAATTTCAGTCGTCTGTCCGGCCGATAAAAACTGTTATACTTTCTCATCAGTCGGAAAAACTGCTCCCGTTCCGTTCTGCCGAAAAACACAATTATAAATAGGCCTGAAAAGAGGAAAGTAAAACGTAGTATTTTATAAAAAACAGATTTTTCGGCAGTGTATTCGAGGCTTATTTATAGTTGCCTTTTCCGTTGGAATGGAACGGAATGTAATCGATGGAACGTTGACGAACAGATCTGAAATTTTAGTTCTGTTTGGTATGGTTGGTGGCTCCTGTCGATCGTTTTCCGACACATTGAAGTTATACCTCCCGACCGAAAGTGGAAACTAAGGCCCAATCCAGAAGTGCATTCACCGACTGAATCCAAGAAATTTTTTTTATGGGAAAAATTCGGAAAAGTGACAAAATGGGGATAAATGATTTGCGACTAGGATATAACAACGTTAAAGTTCCATGCCTACTTTCTATACTCCTGTATCGCTCTGCACAGTATAGGCCACAAGCTTTGCAGCCTGTAGTTTCTACATGGACATATTTTGTATACCCCAGTGCGGGCCGGTATAACTACTGAGACAGTTGCCGAAATCGTCAGCCACGACAGCTGTGTAATTACTACTATCAGATTATGCCGATCGGTGCTATCCAAACAAATAGGAACAATAAAATCGAATACCTACCAAGGAAATAGGAAGAAATAGTAAAAAAGTGCAAAAACCGAAAGAAGGGAAAAAGAATGCTTGAAGTAAAATTAATTGAGAAGGTGGAAAAGACTGCGAAAAAATTACATTAGAATGAAAAGATGAAGATAAAATCAAAAATTAATTGATTTTACAGAAGAATAAAATTTTACCTACTTGAGGGAATTCCCAATTGAACGATTCCTAACGAGCGATGGCGAATTCTTTACCTTATATTTTTATTTCTATGTATTTATTTTTTGTTTCGTTTTCTGGCTGTATTGTTAATATTTTCATTTATGTATGTTTTAACATTTTCATCTTTTGTCTTTGCCCTTCCTTCGTCTTCGCATTTCTTCGCATCTACTTTTTCCTTTTTTGCTTATGAAACCACACATTACAAGTTGTCATTTTAAATAGCTGTTTTTAAAACAGTTTTAAAGTGTAAATTTAAAAGTTTCGTGATAATGTCCACACACAAGAAAACTTAAAATATCACCCACATTGTATTTACGCCCAATTTAAAGGCAGCAACCTCTTGTTTCAAAATGAGCAACATTTTGCCAAAATCGAGAGCTTTTGCTATGAAATTGGAAAAGAGCAAAATTAAAGTGTCATTGACCAGATCGAAAAACGATTAAAATTATTGGTTAAACAGAAATAAGGACACATTAAAAGAGCTCTCATTTAGTTTCCATGCTGTTATATGGTTTTCTAATTTTATTTCTAAACTGCAGTTATTGAACCTGGGCTTAAACTATAGTATAAGCTAATCTTAAGTCTGATGTGAGGATTGTTAGTTCTGCAAGAAAAAAATCTTGACATAGTGACCAGCTGAAACTGATGCTTAGTGCTTTGCACTCTTCACTGTACTCATGTTACCCAGGTATTTTGCATACCCAACCAAGTATTTGAACATTGGAGTATGTATATGTATCGTACCCATATCATATTTTGTTGGAAATTCAGGTAAGCAGGTCACCTGAAAACGTACGTTGCACCCCGTAACCAGATATTAGAGCGCGGACATTAGAGAGTAGGGACATTAAGGCGCGGGACAATAGAGCACAGGGACATTAGAGCGCAGGACAATAGAGTGCAGGGAAATCACGGCGCATCTATGTGTTCGAAAAAATTTTAACTAAACTTTCCATGATCTGCAATGAATGCGAATTTTAAATTCTTTTTGAACATGAAAAAAGGATACTAACCAACCAGCTACATTTCAAAAGCTGACAAAAATCTGCGTGTATGATTTTGAATGCGAGTTAGAAATTGAAGATGAATTCAAATATAAAATGAAACAATTTTATCCGAAGGTTCAAGGATAAATATCCGCGATTTTTTTGTCTTTCGCAACTTTTGACGAAATACTCCATGGTGGAAAAATGTTTTGGCTTTGACCTGAACTTCTTCAGAGACACGAAAAAATTTAGAGAAAGCTTTTTCGGACTGAGATGTAGTTGTTTTTGACATTATTCTATTTTTGTTTTTTTATTTTGTTCTGATTTAATTTTTCTGGGTTCTATTGTCCCTGCCCTCTAATGTCGGTGCTCTATTGTCCTACACTCTACTGTCATTGTGCTATATTGTCCCAGTGCTCTATTATCCTCCGCTCTTATGTCTCTGGGCTCTAATGTCTGTGCTCTATTGTCCGGCAATCTAATGTCTAGGTATCGTAGCACCCAGCTTACACTTTTGAATTTGACCTGGTTCCCAGGTATACACAGCAACCCAAAATAACTGGGTACCAAGTACGAAGAACGATTGAAGATCAGCAATTCAGTCCATAAATTCAGATTATTCTCCTATTAGTTTGGTGCAGCTAACCCAGGTTTTTATAGTGTCTAATAACGCCCTTTCAATCACAAGCATAAGTTGAAAAAAAACAAAGTGACTATAATACACCAATTTCTCACTATTTCTCAGCTAGAGTTAGACGCATACATTCAAATCATTCACTGGACTTACAATGTTATATTGCTATTGGTTTAGCATCTCTCCAGATTTGAGTTAAGTCAACCATTAGCTTGCATATAATTTTGATTCGCAAAAATTTTACTGTGGTGATACAATACTATGGAAAGACAAAATGCCCGAAACTACAGAATATATTTTTCGACTGACACGAAAAATTTTTTACTGTAAAAGAATGAAAATCCAACATTACAATAGTGGATTTTTCAAAAATACAACTTCTAAAAAATCTGGTCCACTGCTTTTTCTAGCATGGCAAGTATCCAAGCAAATATATTCTTCTTTTATCTGCTTTATTGATGATATTTTCTAATAACCTTATTGAACTCTGTTCAACATGGAAAACTATGTGTTTCATCTTAGGATATTAAACATGATACGATATTCTAGTAGACATTATTTTAGTTCTCATAATCATCTGTCTGATGCATGTTTCAGCATTTTCTAATGTTTCTGAGATCGAGTCGGCGAATTTAGTAACTCACTGCCGTAGAGTGTTTTTATGCAAATTTTCGTGGAAATATGAGCTCTGAGCGAAACGAAATACCTTACGTAACATGTAACCTTCCGTCTAGCCGCAGATGGTAAGAGAACATGCAATTGAACCACCAGTATTGAATCCTTTCAAAATAACCAGCATTTATATCCGAAGGATGAAACATCGAGCTGCGGTTCCTTCTACATCTGGAAAATCGCATAAAACGAACTGCTAAAAGCATAATTCACGTCGGAGCTGCGTTTTACCAACCCCCTTGAAACGTTTGAGCTTTGATTTTAATTTCTAATCCTTCGATTCCGCTTCTTTCGTTATTGATTTTACTGATTTTTCCAATGTGATATTTTTCGAATTCACATTTCTTTGTATTGCTGATCCATGGACTGTTGAATATTCTGATTGTTGTTTGTCGGATATTAATTTTAATTCTTTGTTTCCGATCTTCGATCACGATTTTTCGAATGGTTGTGATTGCACGATAGTTTTACTGCAGCCTTAACCAATGTAACTTTAAATCATGTCCATTAAACGACTTTCGTAATTAGAGGCCTCTTTAATCCCGATTTTTTTTATTTTTCAGCATTTTGTTGAGTTTTCTGCGACTCATAATTCGTGCAATCTAATTAACTTTGCTGACTATATATATAGCCGCAGGTTAAGGTTTAGGTTTGCTGACTTCCATCGCAAAGTTTCTCGCAGCCGGGTTATGGTCATTCGTGGAGCATAGAGTGTGCTAGTGTGTCGTCAGGGAAAAATTCGAATATTTAGTTCAATCTGAATTTCATCGAAGTCATCAAATAGAAAATAGTTGGTTCTCATAGAGTTTGATGGTCATGTACTAAGTCAGCTTAGCAATCTATTATTTTTTCAAATGCTTAGACTTTGTTAAAGGCGCTCGTCATATCAAATTTTAACTATTTTGTATTTTAGGACTGTAAGATAGTTAGCCACTAAACCAAATTTGAACAAAAACTTATGTAATGTAGATTGAGTACAGAAGCAATTTTGTGATTTTTGAATTTACAGCAGCAGTTTAAATCTTACTCTTCTGAATAACCATGACACACAATTAGTCTTTTTCGCTGATAATGTCTTTACAAATTAACTGTGAACTGAAAACTGACGAAAAATGAAACCCCAATCAAAATCGCTTCTCAACGCTTCTATTCTAGATGTGTATACTAAATCATTGCTGACGGTTGCGTATACTCACAAACTTCCAGAACTACGTGACATATAGAAAAAAAAGTTTAATTTCATCTGTTTGTTGTCCTTTCAAAAGAAACAAGTTCAAAAATGGAATGAAAAAAGTGTCGAATTGAAGAATTAGATAGATATCCAGGTTCACAACGTGGCATCTTATGCTGCTCGCCGTTTTGCACAAACGTGACTTATCAGTTTTTAATTCTGGGAATCGCTGCTCCAGACGAGGAAGAGAATTGAAATTATGCGACTACTGTAAAACGACTACTGTAAAACTTCATTTAGCAGAGAGTTGAAATTATGCGGCCACCCATGATAAGGCGTTCCGCTGTTGACATAAACAAGATTTTTCTCTTTTTTCACCTTTTTCTAGTTACTATTAAAAATTAAAAAAACTTAATTTTTTTAGACGAAAAGATAATGCAATATCCATTGACCAAGATGAATGTTTCTTCATTAATTGGCGGCTCTCCTGAGATGAATTACATAAGATCTAGCAGAATCGCTGGAAACCGATAAAAAATTGGAAATTCCTGACCTCTAGCGTACTGTGGCTGTCTCAATCCTAGTTTTCCGGCGAAATGAATGTTTAGACGTAAAATATCTCATTTTCAGACCTGAATAATTTTTACTTATCGCAGGACTTCTAAACGTGTCTCTTGCTTGACTGCGTCCCGTTACATCGACTAATGTCGTAAATAAAAACATCTCGACTGTCCCGTTACCTCGATTACGTTCTGACGTCACGAAAAATTACAAAGTAAAATTTACTGGATGTATCATTTTCCCACGGGCTTCCTCGAATGATTACACCATCATATTCTGGTACGAAATTACGTTCTATTGTTCGTACTTCTTGTGAGCCGGCCAGAAAGTTGTACTCGAACTTTTTCCCAGATGGAAGACTATGGTCAAGAATCATTTGTTCATACAAAATACGGAAGAATTAACTTATTAAAATGCGAAAGTACGGCTCAGCCAAATCATTTCTACTATTCCATAATAACAATATTGTTAGATTGGCTGATGGATCAACAACGGATTGCTGTTAGTGAAGACATTGTGATATACTCGGGTACGAAAAAAGGAAGAAGAATGTTTAGATAAATATATATAGTGATTTGAAGTAAAAGTTTTTGATGATCCTGCTTTTGTTAGGATAAGATTTTAAAAACACGGAGCATTAATTGTCGACTTTTATAAGTTACCGTTTTCTCAACCGACGTGATTTTTCCGACAATTTCTAGAAATAAAAACTCACCACAGTTACTGCAGAATTGATAGTCGTCGAAATTTGCGAAAATAAAAATTGTTCATCATTATCAAATTTTCAGAAATAAATTTTGACCTTGATCGAAATCTGCAGAACCGTGGTACTTCTTGATTATGATCAAAATTCTCAAGAAATCGCGAGATTTTTGTCGTCATTTTAGATAATCAAAAAAATTTTTTTTATCCTCGCTAATGCTTCCCAAAAGTTTAAATTTTCAATCATTCAAATTTCCAAATATCAAAGTTTTCTATGATGACTAAAATTAATCAAAATGAAAATATTTGAACGACTAAATTTCGTTTTCTTTTCCGGAATTTCAGTCTTGATCAAAATTTTCAAGAAATAAAAATGTTTGATCATAATCAGAATTCATAAAAAAACAAAAATTTTGATTATAATATAGAAATGTTTACCAAATGAAAAATATTGACCCAGACCAATACATTTCGATATTCGATAAGCTTTTTCCTTCCATATTTTTTAGTGTTAGTTACCACATTTTTGTTATCAAATTTTGATAATCATTGGGTAGATATTAATAGTCGACATCCCAAGAAGTAGAACAATCGAGAATAGGAATTAACCAATCAAAGTCCAAAAAGGGATACAGTTGCACAATCACGAAAGTCGAAAAATCCACATAGTCGGCGAATCGAACTGGTCAAAGAATGGAATTAGAATTAACAGTATGCGGGTTTAATTTAACAGGCTGGCGATTTTTTATGCATAAATGCTTACTGTATTTGTGAATAGTAAGACTGACGATTTCTGGGGGTGTTTTATAGAACATCCCCGCCAAAATAACTGTATGACTTGGCACAGAATTTTTGCCTCACATTTATAGATGAGTCAATAATCTTCCAAGTGCTTTTGTTGGCCTTCCAAAACTTTGTCAATTAAACTTGTGAGCGAGCAATATTCGAATATTTTATACTTTACGCCAAAATGGAAAGCTTGAAAACGTGAAATACAGTTGGAAGTCTACCGGGGACGGAAATCTCCGGCGGATCATATATAGTTCTACACTATACAATAGATGTGCGAATGGAGATTAACTTCCAAAACCACTCCAGAACTTGGCCTACAGGCAACGACGCCACGAGGAAACGGATTTGAAATGAGATTTTACGCGCCACCCGAGAAAGTCGTTTGTGTCAAAAATTGTAGCAAAATCTATGAAATGATAAGGAAAATGGTGGTTTAAGGTCTAGAACTTGGATGAACATGTATTAATACAGCGCTAAAAGGCTACAGGTCTTCCAGTGATGTGACAATTTATTCATCACAGGATACAAAATGGAATGTCGGACAAAATGCAAAGCGAAATGAACATCTCTATTAGCAATGTTCAAAAATTGTCAACGCTCAGCATCAAATGGATGAGTCGCAAACGAACATCGCAAATATTGAATGTTCTTTGTGAGACCAGCCTAACGTTCTTTGTGAGACAAGCCTAACGAACAAGCTTAAAGGGAATAAGTCCCATTTTTCGCTTTCAGATCACATGGAAAAACGCGTGATCCAACAGAAAGCATGATACAACACGGCTCGATTTTGAATAAATAGGTCCTGGAAAAGCACAATATTACAGTATATTATTCACATAGATATCTCCGAAATGGTTTCCAACGCAGTTACCCGATTGGTATTCTTTTTATCGATAGTCAGTGCTTTGTGCTATTTTATTGCTCAGGTAAGAACTGAACTTTTTGATCGCTGAATAATATAATGCAGAAGCGATCATGGATATTATAAAATTGACTATACTGGCTTCAAGTTCATACAAAATTAAATGAACATGACCACTTACTATAGATCTTCGAATGGGGAATTATTTTTTGAGCACATGAGATAAGCTTCAATGATGAAATGGCTGAATAATTTTCAGGAATCTGTGGTATTATGGTATGTTTTTTTCAAATTGTTTGTAACGCGAAAATGCTGAAAGTAAGTACGCATGCAGAATTTCGTGCCGAGATAATATCGTTGTTGACTGTATGTTAGGAATCGATTAACCGGCGGCAGTAAACTGTGACTAAACTCTTAACTAAACTTGGTAACTCTTTAAAATGATTTCCGTCCAGTGCGAGAAATGTCAAAAAAATTCGCGCGGCTAAAAAACCTTCGCTCTACGCAAAGAGAGCACTGAGGCGCGATGCGCCGAATTTTGAGATTTCAACTTCCCAAAGCACACCAACTGTATCACGATCTCAACTACCACATTTTTTTCATCAAATAAGAACCATTTTCAAATTATTTTCTCATTTCCAACTTTTTTCCTAACTAATAGGCTTCATTTCCGTCAAATTTCACTTGCTGCGTTTTTCCTGTAATACAGTATAGTGTGCGCCTATGCGGTAGTTGAACAAACAATGTATACTTTATTTCATCTTTTTTCGGTTACAAGCATTTAAAAAACAGACTATAAGTCTCTATGCTGTGTGGAAGATGCTCATTACTCTTCGAAATATCATATGATATTTTTTGTGTGCTGATCACAGTCTGTCAATCACAAGCTAAAAAGCTCAATGATTTTACTATGTTTCAACGCGGCAAAAGAATGCAATTCCGGCCGATAAACCCAGTCAAATTTCGATATGGAAGTGAAATACCAGTAGCTCATAGATATTCTCATTGTATCTTAGCAACATAATTTCCTGATTACACGAAAATACTTTCTGTTGACATCCTTCCCAAACAAAGCGAAATTCAAATTATCAGTTTTCTCAGTTTTTCTTCCTTGTGGAGCTAATGAATGATTTATGCCACAAAGATAGACTTGAATTCTATTATAGGCCAAACCCTTTGAAAACGGTGATGCAGCGGAAAAGAAAACCTACTGGACGATTCATCTGCTCAAGCTCAAACCTGGAGTCTATGCTTACGACTGCGACGCAGTACTCCTGACAACACCAGGACAAAACGAAACTGTTCAGACTTCTCAGCTGTTGCTAACAACTGTTTCTTGTCTAATGCAAAAAGACAGCGAGTAAGTATTCTGAAATTTATTTGATCAAAAGTATCAGCCTCGAATTTTCGGATAGAAAGGATTTTTGGAGTCTTGATAAGATAACACAATCATCTTCATTTAGTCTTATCAGCTTAATTTTGCAACAGTTCAGATAATTTTCACCGAAAAGTTTAACATTACTTTTTCAGGTTCGGTGAAAACAGGTTTGTTAATGAGAAAGAAATTTCAGCTCTTTTTATTGAGCGCGATTCCAACGGCCGATTTATGAATTATATTGAAATGGAAGTCCAAAACATTCATATCCCTGAATGGTATCATAAAATACCCTTCAATTACAAATTACATGCTATGGCTCTGATAAAACTCAAAGAAGCTGTTCCAATTCGTGAAACTATGGCGCCACATTCCATTTCGGATGTCCCAATTTCCGACGTCAGCCGATGCTTTGTTGCCCGCCGCCCGCGGGCCGATGGACTATCATCTTATAGACGACTATGGAACTTGAGCGACAGAAATGTCTTTATAGACGAAGCTAGTAAAAAATATTTCATCCTTGCCTTAATGTCGTCTAATTGAATTTCTATAGGATTGAAAGAGTCTATCACATTGATCGACGTGGAAACGCATTTGGACGGCGGGAAACTAAAAGCTGACGTTTTCGATTCGGAAGAAAAATCATCGCTTCAAGTGAGCTGAGATGCATTGATCCCTGTGAGCTTTCACAGACTGTTCAGACGAAAATGGTGCACCGGCTAACGAGGAAAGGTTATCATCAGGTGTATATTCCACATTAAGAAACGTCTATCTGTATTACTGTTTGAAGTACACAGTTTTTAACGTTGATAAAGTTCAAGACCTCACAGGTGAGATATTGTTTTCTTTCAAGAAAGTTTCCCTTTGTTTGCTGGTTTTTCCGCATGTGATTCTCCACTTGTTCATATCTGTTACAGTTCTTGCGATCAGGTATACGCGAAGCTTCGATTTGTCAGCATATTCCTGCAGATTTTGCTTTGAAGAATATCTAAGGACAAATACTGTCATCGTAAGGCTACTGAGGTTGCTGGGTCCTATCAAGTGCTTTTTGTTGATGTTTATCTGAAAGCTAATATTTTCCATGCATTGCTTTTTGAAGAACCAGAAAGATAAAATTTGATGTTATATATCCAACATTCAGTTGTAGGATAGGTAAGCATTGGCCTGGGGTGTCGGGAGTTTAGATTTGGATCTACGGTTGGACCCAGCCCAGATGATTTCTCGATCTAGGAGAACTAGCCTTTTCTGTTTGAAAACGCCGCAAATATGATATTAACTGATAGGTCTCGAGGAAAACTATTTAAACAAATCTGCATTTTCGAAGAAGTTAGCATATCTCGAAGTTTCTGATTTTTACCCTGTGGTAGTACTCTTTCCCGATGAAAATATATGCCATTAGAGGTTTACTTTGAACAACTGAACAAATACTAATACGGATATGCGCTTCGTAACTACGATCTACAAATAGATTTATCAACTTTTATAGCTCACTCTTGGATCTCCGCTCGTTTGTCGCCACAATGGAGTTGATGTCGTCCGAGGTCTTATAGATGAAGTACACTACGACATAGGATTGGTAAGTGCTTTGCAAAATTGCAATATTCATATTGTTTTTCTTTGTAAGCTACTCTTGCTTACTTGCAGATTCGATGCTATTTATTATAAGTGGCATTTATCATCCTTTTTGTATGAGGTTACAGTATGTACAAAAGCCAACAGCTTCCAAAAGGATACTCAAATCTGATGAAAACTTTAGTATTGTAGAATAGTGCAGTAGAACTGCAGAAAAAATTTGCAGGATTTGATAGGGAAGTGTCATCTTAATTGACTTTTCTCGTTTCGTTTTTTATTTTTCACAATCTCTTAACAAATGTACAACGCACGATTATGGAAAGCTGGCAAATCTAAATTATAGGACATTGTCTCCCGAATATAATGAATATTCAACTGAAAAGAAATTCCTAGTTTGCAGACCAGAAACTGCTGAAACGTAGAAAATTCCAATCATCACGAGTAGTAATACTGGCCCGTCCAGGGGGTGTGGTTAAGCATATACACATGTTAAAGTATAGGAAATGGGCGGAGCTACAGTAGGAGGAGGGGTTACTGTATGGGGCGGAGCTACAGTGGGCGGAGCTGCAGTAGGATGGATAGGTTACTGTATGGGGCGGAGCTAACGTGGGCTGAGCTATAGTAGGAGAAGGGGTTACTGTATGGGGGCGGAGCTACAGTGGGTGGAGCTAGAGTGGGGTGTTACGTAATGTTTATGTAACTACAGTAGGGTGTTATGCAATGCTTACATAAATAGGGTAAGGTGTTATGCAATGCTTACGTAACTACAGTAGGGTGTTAGGCAATGCTTACGTAACTACAGTAGAGTGTTAGGCAATGCTTACATAAATACAGTAGGGTGTTATGCAATGCTCACATAGCTACAGTAGGGTGTCATGTATTAACTACAGTAGGATGCTATGCAATCCCTTAACAGCATGGTATTATTATGCAATCTTACATGTAACTACAGTAAGGTGTTAAGCAATCACATGTGTAACAGCTGGGAATATCCATATTTTTTGTGTACACCCTGTAATATGTCATTTTTCGTCAATTTGTAGGGTGCATGGTTGAACATACAGGTTCAAACCTGTTTCGAGTTACCCTAATAGTTGGGTTATGGTAATACTTGTGTTACTGTAGATCATAAGAGGAGAGGTTCACTATACATTGGATGAAAAAACAAAAATCAATATGCAAGTGGTGTACAAAGGTGAAAAAATAAGGTAAAAACGAAAGCTGATTTAGAACAAAAAAAAAATGGATGCACAATATGCATGTACTGTACAAAAAAGGTGAACCAGAAAACAAAGGCAGGTAAAATGCATAGAAAGGGACACACATCATAATAGGTAGTGCTTTATACAGAAAAATGGTTGATTTTGCCGGTTGGCAGTTTTCCAGAACAATCATAAAGGAGGGTGAACCACTAAAGCTCTACAGTGTGCATATAATGGACAGAGGCAAAAAAAACGTCTTGAGGAGGACTGTAAATTGAATAAAACAAAAATTGATGCAGAAAAAGTGGACTTACAGAGTGCATATGCTGTACAAAGGCAAAAAAAAGGTAGGGTGAAAAATACCAAAATCAATCTGGAAGAAAAAGTGAGCAAAGCAAAGCATAGAGAAAGGACATGTAGAAAATGTTATAGATTTGAAAGAGAGCATGTTACGGACAAAGGAGAAAAGAGCACTCTTAGTGGGCATAAAGAGAAGACCTGCAGAAAAAACGTTATTGGTCTAAAAACTGGATAAGTAGCCAACAGGGAAAAGAGCACCTGTACTTGACAATGGAAATTCATAGCTGAATGACTTTTCCAAAATCCAATACATTGGTTTGTTTTAATACAAAATAATCTTATCTACTTTGTGGCTGAGGACTACTGTAAGTTGCCTAGAAGAGAGAATGAACATTAGAAGGTAATGTGTGAAAAACAAAAATTGATCAGTAGAGAATATGTAGTGGACAAAAAAGTTCTATGTTTTGAATTTATTCATGAAAAAATTATATATGTACTAATGATATAAAAACATTCTACGATGTCCATCCATAAGGAAATGTACAAAAATTGCGTTTCAAAATACGTTTGTCGTATACTACACGAAATGTTTTCAATGTTTCTCTGGTGACAACTTTACGATCTTGCTGGCGCTCAATTCGTAGGCTATGCACATCAATTTCATCTTGTCCATTATTTTTTACAAAAGCAAAAACAAGTCGACGTAGTGAATCAAAATTCACTTTTCTCATTGCATCTGATGATAGAGTTATCCCCCGAACCTTGATGACATGATGGTATTGTTCAGTAGATGGACTGTACACCTTGTAAGCATAATTCTTAGGACCTCCACTGACGAATTCCGTAATGTAAGATCCAGGACCATATTCACGTAATTCATCCGTCATTTCACCCAGACACCAACCTGTTGGTACTTGATATTGTTGCTTGTCAATTGTTGACAAGTAAATAATACTGTCTGTATCAAAATACAATACTCGACTTTTTAATCGTTCAATGTAAGAATATAACTTCAATCGAGCCTGAGCTGTTGTATAAGCTGCAATAACGGCGTTGGTATTTCCCATGACTTCAGCAAAATCGTCATGCTGGTAGTAGGTCAAAGATATCATCAAATCGTTTATCATATTTATTGCTTTGACGATATTGGATGGTTCAATAGCCAGCTCGAAAAATTCTTTAGGGTTGTTTAGAATAACAGTCTTATCCATGTTGTTTCGTTGACCAAACTAAAAAATAAAAAATAAATAAATGAAATAAGTAAAATAATACAAAATTATTATGCAAAATTACCTTCCCCCAGAATGAATTTAACATTAATTTAGCCAAAGCTCTCTTTCCAGGATTTTTCGAAATTTTTGAAGGATCCAGTGATATCTTTTCTCGGTTGTAGACTTCCATCTCGTATTCACGTTTTTGCTCATCTGTCTGAGCTCTGGTGGGGTAACCTTCACTCTCCTATAAAAATTACAGTCCAATTCTGTCACATTTACATTATATAAAACTTACTAGTTTCATTTTCATAAAAGTGTTGACATATTGAGTGAATAAGCCACCATCAGGGTTTCTGGTTGGATGATATTGCTCAATATTATCGTAATGCCAAACTTCAAAAATCTTGAGGATCTAAAACAAAAATAAATAAATAATATACATAGGAAAGATGAACCATTACAGTAACAATATACCTTATATCCTTTTTCTAGCGCTTTGTATAATTCTATTGTAACCCATGTACCATTTAATGCTCGATCTTGGTCATTATGCTCACATGTGGTCTTTTGTAAATCATGGGTGCAAGTTTTGCATAAAGGGAACAGCAATTTACCACCATGTCGATATGGTAGAACAGGGTGTAAGAGTTTGTGAGGTGGTAAAACCGTACATTTGATCAACCCCTCATAAGGTTGAGAAGTTGAGCTGACCTCTTCAAACCCTTCAGTAAGGATTTTTGGATGACCTGTAGGATATTTCCCATATTTGTTGACAAATGGGTATAAACTGCACACATCAACATAATTGATCCTTTCTGCAGGTGTTCCATCTTCATTGTACTTAACTTTGTGATACAATTTTACAGCATTTGTCCGACCTCCGAAGAAAGCTGGAAACAAAAACAAAGTAGAGATTTCATAAAAATAATACTCAAATTATTTACCATCACGAGGGTTGATTGGTTCAATCAATTCGATCTTGTTAAAAAATTCCTTCATTTCTGGATTGCTGTGCAGCTGTTTAAGTAAATCGCATTCCCACATTTCGACAATAGTATACCCTTGAGTTTCAAGCTCCATTTTTCGTTTGAAAGTGCGCTCATAGGCATCTGAGGCTTTTGTAAACCCATCAGCAGTCAATCGATGCCTATCTTTCATGCATTTTGGACACCCATGCCAGTAGCACCCGTTAAATTCATATACTGTTTTGCCTATAACATCACAATATGTATTTTAAAATATTTAAGGTTAAGCATCATACCTGAAATTCCATCAACCTTATATTGACCAATTTGGACCTCACCACCATTGAGTTTATGGTGGATGTATAAATTGTCATGGCAATGCGAGTACCATTTCAACCACTTGAGGGCGATTATTGATTGTCTCTCGCTTTTTCCATAACCCTTGTATGGTATGATGCCTATGGTATCTGGCTTGAGGAAAAGACGACGGAAAACCAAGTTGCAAGCACTAGCAATGGTTATCGATTTTTCAAATGGGTCAACATTGGTTTCTTCCATAAAAATATCCCGAAATTTCATGCAGCATTGTCGTAAAACTTGCACATCACTACGACAGTAATTGAGTAACTCCTCATCAAAATTAAATTGACACATCTAAACAAACACTCAATTCTGAATGCAAAACTTTTGATACTTTTTTACCAACTTACTGTTTCAATCTTTCCATTATACCATTCCAAAAATGTAGCACGTGCTGCTGGTTTCATAGCATTGTAACCGTACATGTCTGGCGAGGGATAGGGTCCAATATATCCATAATTTTCCTTTCTGTTGAAGAAATGAGGAAAATAGCCCTTGCATAATTCATTGATTCCAAATGTTTTTGGTAAAGACGCCAAAGGCATTGGAAGAAAATTCAAAGAATCAATAAACTTTATCGATCCAATTTTGATGCACATCAGTTCCAATCCTGAAAACATGGCTTTAAGAAAAAAACTAGAAACAAAACATTAGAACATTTACCTTTATTAACAATTTCAACTTTGTGATGGCCTTTACGATACAAGAATTGCATGATGAATTGACCGTCAAAACCTCGAGAGTTGTGGGCAATGGCAATAATATTTCTCATACCTTTACCAAAAATGTATGCACAAAAATTGTCTAAACAATTGGAGCCATTGAAAATTCGTTCACGATCACCACAAAGGTTACAGTGATCAATGTCACTATGACGACACTGGTCGCAAACTGTGTGTGAAACACACATGTTTGGTTCATGCTCCACAATATCACCCTGGTCTGTTTGTCGCAAGACTTTTTCCTGTATTGTCTCGAAATCGTAAAAAACAAAGCGAGTTGGTAGTTGTAGTTTATCAATAGAGGAATCGACTTCTGATACATCATCATTTGTAACCTCTATTTCATTTTCCTCATTCACTTCTGGCTGCATATAGCACTGATGGTCTGAAAATAAAAATCCTCATACTTTGAAATTTGATTTTTTATTAGCTAATCAAAAATTAATTACATACCTTTTTTAAATACCTCTTTTTTGCACACTTTGCATTCAAAGTAGCCACACTTGTGCTCTTTTAAGTGAGCTCGCTGATACAAGGTGTCACACTTTTCACATGCCTTAATGCGATCGCAAATAGATGTCCCTGTTTTCTGATGCTTTGAGTTGTTTTCACCTTTTCGTATGAAGGGTTTCTTGTGGCGATTGAAACAAGTATCACTCTTGAAATATCGATTACAATCTTTGCATTTTCGGCTGTAAAACTGAGAGCAAGGTGGGCTGTTATAACACAGAGGGCAAATGCTTTTGCAGCGATGGTTCCCTTTATCGTTGTATGCTATGTCACAATGAGGACAAAAGTAGCTGCGGTCAAAAAAAGCTGGCATTTTTGTAATAACTGAGTAGTGATTGCTGTGGTGGTAAATATTCAGGATATAGGTTGCAGGAGGACCTTAAAAATTAAAATTATACATTATACTATGATGCAAAATGTGAAAAACTTGCCTTTGTATAACAAATCTTTATATCGCTCTTTACTAAACACTTTAATTTGGTAGCCAGACATAATGGCCTGAAATTTTGGCCACTCCTTGAACCCACATGGCCCTTGATGGTTAGCTAACCCTGCTTCGGTCATCAATTCTTTAGCGACTTTTGTTTGCAATACATTTCTCTTATTAGACTTTCGAATATTTTCCCATTTGTGCAAGGGGTTTGAATCATCTTTATGGACATATGCTCTAGCAACAGCTAGAGCTCTAGCAAAGCATAAATCATCAGTGTTGTTGATTTGAATAATGCATTGCTTTTTCTCTAGAAAGTCATTATGCATCATGTACTGATGTGCATTGTGAAGACCTTAAAAGTTTACAAGATTGCAAAAACAAAAACAAGAAAATAGACAAATATACCTGATCCTTGAGGTAGTGTTACAGTAACCAAACGAATAGATGCCTCACGATTATCAATTTGGATCTGCTCATTGGACTGCAGAACAGCATTGATGGTGTTCAGGACCAAATCGCCAGTCAAAGCATGCTTGGGTCGAAATGGTATCAGGATTTGTCCACTCTTAAGGTCTGGATGACCAAATGAAAAACCCATTAAAGCATTTTCATCCACACCATTTGATACACGGTCAATAATTCGCTGGAATATAGGCACCATCTGGTTGTTCAAATTATTCAGCTGGTCCAAATTTCTGAACTGTAAAGAGTAATTACGACCTTCTGTATTAAATCGACGAACATTGACAACATTGGGTTCAGATAGTTCGAAAAATTGATCAGGGTCATGATCCTCTTCCTCTCCAGCACCTTCCTGAATTTCTTCATTTTCTGGCTCCTCGTAATTGTTTGTTTCATTTTCAATATCGGAATAATCACTTTCATTTGACCTGATGTTTTCATTAACCATTGAATGTCGTTCATCAGAGTTAATGTGTTCATAAACCATATCGATATGTCCTTCTTCATCAAAGCTAATATCTTCATCAATTGGATTCATTATTGTCTGACCTAAAACATGAATTAATCAGAACTCAGATTTTTTTCAAATAAAATTTTAATTACTGTTGGAAGTAATAGTATTTGTACACTAAATAATAAAAAATGTATAATTTCTATAAGCTATAAATTATTAAGGAGTGACTGCACAGAATGACTGTATAGCAAGTAAGAAAAGCATAAGACTGAACAAAATACTGCAAAGACACTATGATCACCTTTATTGCGCAATAGCAAAATGCTAGAATGTTCTAGAAGAATTGAATCAGGTCACGTGCTTACTGAGAGTGGGATTCATGATAACATGTTGTATAAGCATGAACAGAATGTACCATATCACTTATTGCTTTACATATAAAGAATGCCGAAAATGGGGGTTCAGTAAATTACAGTTAATACACTTTTTGGAGGTAAGCCAAAATTTTGGATCTTTTTTACCAACTAGTTGCGCAATCTTTTCCTTCTGGATATGTCTGCATCTGGTCATTCTTGTCATTATCCAAATTTTTGCTACGATTGAACGGTTGTGTTTTATAAATCTCTCTCTCTATCGTCTTTCAAAAATGGATCAGTATTTGAATGGAAAAATGAAATGTTGTGATGACCATCAAGAAGGCAACTATATTAATGTTGAGTCAATTGATCAATACTATGACCTAGATGAGCCGAAAATTGTTCACGCAAAGAAATTTCGAACGTATTGGAAACATTACGGAATTCGCTTCAAAAATTTTAATGATGTGGTTGAGCCGAAACAAAAGATTCATGAAATTATTGGACATGTAATTGACCAGTTTCTCGAAAAAATTCCGACTGACTCGATTATTGGTGCAGAATTTTTACATCCACGTGTTGATGCACCCCTTTCCACAATATTACGCTTGAATGGGTATACCATAAAAGAACAAATGGTGTTTGAAATTCGAAAAGCCTTGACAAAGATTGGAGTAGATGACTTTACTAGAGACAAGGGAACAATAAGCTTCACAGTAATTGTGAACCCTCATGTTGGTGAATATCAAATATGAACTTTATGATAATCAATTTTAAATTTTGAAACACATTTTTCATTTTTGTCAATACTTACATGTTTTATACTTGTCATTTTTAAATCATGTATACTTTTTATATAATAATAGAATAAAAACAAAAAAAAATTTTTTTTTTGAATTTCTGAGTTTTGTTCAAAGGCATTAAGATTGGTATGAAAACATGAATATATATCTGAACATGTTACATTTTAGTACCATTCATAGACTGTAATGTTACTTCTATACTACATTATGACACAAAAGTTGAAGAGTTCATGGATGAAATTTAACTAGTGTGTTGTGAATCCTTTCATACAACATAATGGAAACTGATAATTTGATACCTTTACTTATTACGAAAAATTTAAAAGGTGAAAGTATTTTTGAAATAATTTGATGAAATTTTATGATCTCAGAAAAAAACTAAAAAATTATGGAAAAATGATCTGAAAAAGTCAGTGAATTTCATTTTAGAGAAATGTTTGGCTCCAAGAGGGAGATATGGGGGAAATTTCGGTATCACTAAAAATTGAACTGAATTGCATTACTGAACTCGTAAAACATCAGCACATCTTGAATATTCGATAATAATTATGTTTTGGAGTGAGTATTAGTATGATTTAATGGATAACAAGTGTCATTTTTTCTTGTTAGCTTTTGCTGTGTGTTCCACACTGCTATCAAATCAATACAAAATTTGACTTTGATTAATGAAATGGTAACAGGTCGATTCGAATGGATATGATATGATGTGTATAAGGAACTCCCCTCTCTGTGTCTCTACTCTTGTATGTGATCTTGATATTTTATATAATCTTTCCCACTTTGTAGGTTTTTCTGATGAGTGTTATTTTTCTCTTTTTTTTCTAAGAATTGACCATCTAATACCCCTGCAGCAACTTGTGGATGTGGTAGCATACACTATCGTTTGTAGGAGGCATATTTTCTTCATCACAGAAGATTGTATTTATTTGATTATATACATAATGTGTATAACAATCCTTGAAGATTATAGAGGTCTTTTCACCCATGAAGCTCAAGTGACGAATTTTGATAGATATACCACTGATCATTGAATCCTACGAGTTTATGTTTTAACAATCATACAAAGCAAGTATGCAAATTCGGAGTGACATGATTAATAATAGTTATGAATTTGTATCACCTTTCTATCATCCGTTCACATGACATTCACTACACGAGACAAGCACCATCAGTGGCATGGATGACAAACACTATGATACCCATGAAAAGTGCAAAATGATGTTTCCGTGAAGATATCCAAAAATTAGGCATGCCACTGATGAAATGCTAAAATTCTGAAATTCTAAGCACAGTCTACATAAATTGTTACCTGATGTACTATTTGCTTCCTGTCGATTGCCGAAAATTCTCCTGGGAGTATATTAGATTTGTTTTTGCTAATCAATAAGTTATAAAATTTAGTTGAATAAATGTAGACGATGCTTTTGTTTAATTGAAATAAAATGTTCAATAAACTTTACTATTTTACCTATAATAAAAATCCCTGGGGCCCTCCAGTCGAGTGCTGTTTGTAGCTCACATTCTATGGGTGATGTATTGATAAATCAACTCCAACATGCATGAGGTCACGACCTGGTTACAAATTTATAGTATGTTCTTCTTGAAGAGCTTTCGAATAATTAGATTAGAAAGCATGCCCTATTTCAGATTTAAAGATATTGTGTGTCATATGATGCCGAAAACCTATGAGCTTCATCAACTAACCGTTAGCTATTTTTAAATAAAAAATTCTGCAACAACTGTAAACCAATTCAATGACAGGACTATGTTTTTTGTCAATTTTCATTAAACAATGATGTTATAAAAAATAGAGTATAGACAACATTTGATGAATTCCAACAATTTTTAAACAATATTTTCTCACACTAGTTAATTCAGAAAGAATTTATCTATGTTTTGTCATACAAAAAAATCAAACGAATTAAACTGCATAACTTTCCTATCACGAGTTTCTACAATACAATATATCACACCCGATGAAATACGAATATTTCTTTGAATCATGAACAAAATGTGAGAGCATGAAAACAGATAAAATTTGAAGAGAATTATTTCTGCATATGATAAAATACTGTCAAAATTATTTCAAACTTGATAGTATTTATTAATGGTTTTGGATAAACAGAGCAACAGAGACACAAAATTTTTCCAGGGAATATCTGATATTGATCATAGAACTATGAAGCTTGAACAACAAATGCATAAAACAGAATAGATTTAGTGTATGGCGGCTGTCTACAAAGAAAGAAGGCAAAATAGATACATGTTGGATGCTACAAAAAGATATAATTCTGTGTAGGTTACTACAGGTTAAAAAAAAAAGAGGAAATAATAAAAAGCACACGGCTATGGCAATTAAGCATTTTTATTTCCCCAGTTTTACGAGGTAATTTAGATGGTAGCTACCTGTATTCTTCAGCCATTTTGCTAGACGTCTGAAAGATAAGAAATACAGAGCATCCACATGTCTTTGGTAAAATGGCTGAAGAATACAGGTAGCTACCATCTAAATTACCTCGTAAAACTGGGGAAATAAAAATGCTTAATTGCCATAGCCGTGTGCTTTTTATTATTTCCTCTTTTTTTTTTTAACCTGTAGTAACCTACACAGAATTATATCTTTTTGTAGCATCCAACATGTATCTATTTTGCCTTCTTTCTTTGTAGACAGCCGC
>CAWUHX010000227.1:170988-613192 GCA_963922205.1 Romanomermis culicivorax | reverse complement strand
AGCAGTGGTATCAACGCAGAGTACTAAAAAAATTTAATGTCAATATTAACATTTTACCCGTTCCAAGTGGTTCGTCTTCTGAAGAAACGCTAATCGTTATTCCTAACGTTTTTGCTTGAGATTTCATTTCTTTTTCCAACATTTCGGCCCTATAACTGACGGCTAGGATGACGTGATCGACGCCTGCGTCGGCTAACGCTTCGATTTGATGCATCATCATAGGTTTATTGCAAAATTCGACGATCGGTTTCGGTTGCGTTAAAGTTAACGGCCTCAAGCGGGTGCCGTAGCCGCCAACCAGAATTAAGGCTTTCATTTCCTTTAATGCTTTGGTTTCTGTGAAAAAACGTGATGTTTAAATTTTCTGCGCAGCGTTGCGTCGTAAATAGAGTTTTTATGAGCAGAAGGCTTAGAAGTTGATGTTCTTGTATTTTATTCGACTTGCATAAGCTTTATACGTTAAAAAACATTTTACGAGTTTAGGAAGAAAACGAAAAATAAGACCATGTAATATAAACTAATGTTATTTGGTGCGAACTTCGAACCGAAGTTAGTGAAAATTTTGATTCGAAAGCTGCACTGCAATTCAGTAATTCCGTTTTTGCTATACAATGTCATCTAAGAGAACAGTGGAGATGAGTCGATTTTGACAAATTTATGAAACCAAATATCCGGAGTTGGAGGATTCTAAACAACGGATATCCTCGGGCAAGGAGTATCCAAACAACAGCACTAATTCATGCCATATTTGTATTTAAAAGATAGTGCTTAGAATTGTAAAATCAAGATCAATCAAAAGTTGATGAAAGATATTCATTGCTGTTACACAACACAAAATAAAAGAGAAATACATAAGGAAACACTATGTCGTATGAATAATAAATTTCGTAAATCGAATCGCAAAAAATATAGATATTTTAAGAAAAAGATAAATCATGTAGCAATAGGGTGCAAAGGTTACTTGAAAGGTAACAACTTACATGCACCCCCTAATTCGTTATCGAACTTCAGAAGTTTAATTTTTTCTTCGAAAGTGTGCAAACTGGGAGAATTAACGATATCGGATGATAAAGAATTTCAGACATTAATATAACGGTTAAAAAAGTCAAACTGGCAAGCAATGGTATGAACTGACTTTATCGTCAATTTTATATCATGATTACGACGCGTATTGTTGTTGTTTATACACAAAAAGTCATCAGGATTTAGAATTGTTTTTTTTGTGGATTATGTTGTACATGGTACAGAGGACAGATTCTAATCTACGAATATCAAGCTTGCGTAGACCTAGCTTTTGAAGTCTATCTTCACAGGACAAACCGGATTTATGACCAAAAATATTTCTGGTAAATCTACGTTGAACATTTTAGATCATACATGTAATTGGGGGGGAAGTGCTATGGGAACCCCCCCCCCCCAGAAATCGTCGACCATATGGCTTGGGCGACCGCCCGCCCAGGATTTTTCAATCCTATGGCTAGCCATAGGGTAGCCCATGGACCCCCATACTTTTGGTCGGAAAAATGTCAATTTTTTAATGAAAAATGTCAATTTTTGAACAAAAAATGGTCAAAAACGTCAATTTTCTCGGCGCTTCGTGCCATAAATACATTTTTTATTATTTTTTAGACAAAAATTACTATATTTTAAACTCTTTTTCGGACTTTTTTCGTGAAAAAATCGAATCTTCTTTCCTTCGGAGACCTCTCCCCCCAAAATTTTGGGAATTACTGACCCCCGGCCCAAAAAAAGTGGCCCAACCCCCCCCCCCAGACCTCGGGGCTCTGTTACATGTATGTTTTAGATGTAACGTACGTTCGCCAAAAAATCGAATTCCATACTGAACTACAGTATTTAATTATTGGGCGTACATAGGTAACAAAAGCCTTTGCTAGGATTTTTGTCACTGGAGACGAAAGACTTGAAAATTAAAGTAGACCTACTATAGGCATTTTAACGATATACCTATAGTGTTCTTCAAACTTCATATTAGGAAATACCAGAATTCCTAAATCTTTAACATAACTTGCGTTTGATGAGAGATTTTGATTACAAAGTGTATATTGACACGATGGGTTTTTTGCACCCAAATACAAGACATAACTTTTTGTAGTAGATATAGGTAATTGCCAAGCGGTAGACCAATTTGAAAGAGTATCAAGGTCTTGTTGAAGAATCATAAAATTTGTAGATACATTGAACATTGCAAAAAGAAAAATGTCGCTTTTGATATTTTCGTACAAAAGAAACAAAGTTGGACCTAATACACTACCTTGGGGCACACCATTAGACACTTTGAGCTGAGATGATAGGGAGTTTCCAATTTTGGCCCTTTGAAATCTATTGTTAAGAAAATTTGATACGCAGCTTAAAAGGTAACCAGTGGGACCATATTCAGAAAGTTTGAAAAGGAGCTTAGTTGATAAACAACTGCGCCAGCGGTCGAAGGAAAACTTGGACAATAGAAAAAAGCAGGGATTTTTGTACAGAGCAACCGAATTTCTGGCTGTGCAACCAAATTTTTCCTGCCAAGTCGCACAGCGAAACAGGAATCTTATTTGATAGGATTTCTTGTCGAGAGATGCATTCATATGCGTTCTAAAATGAAAAATACTGAAAATTTCCAGCGCAAGGCGCCGGATTTCAAATGATTTATACATTTTTGGTATTATTTATAGTGGTGCGCGGTTAGAAAATGTTATTAGAATATGCTTATAGCTTTTAAACATTAACATGTCATGGATAACTGATTGATCTTGCATTGTTTCTTGACGAAGTTGACGAAAACGAAGATTTCTCTCGATAATTTCCCAAAATCCTTTTGCGGCCCTTAAAAAATTTTGACTTTCGTGAAGTGAACATAGTTTTCTGCGCCTGATTGAAGATTCATTAAATGCAAAGAAATACAGGAGTAAATACGGATAATACAGAAAAGCTCAAGGACGTGACAAAAGCACGTGCGAATTGAGCTTTAGAAAATGACTCAATTTAGATCGAAAACAGGGCATATTGTTCGAACGAATGATATCATCGGGTAACGAATTCCAAGCATCGATATTTCGCAAGCAAAAGTCATGTTTTAAAGCTCAGAATTATACTTCGATTTATACAATTTAAATAAGTTGGACGCGCAATAATTGAACGGACTCAAGGTGAAAAATAAATCGGGTGGAATAACTTTAAATTTCAAAATTGAGAAAATGTACGATAAGTCGATACACGTTTTGACCATTTTTTGTTCAAAAATTGACATTTTTCATGGAAAAAATGACATTTTTCAGTATTTTTCCGACTAAAACTATGTGGGTCCCTAGGGCTACCATATGGCTAGCCATAGGATTGGAAAATCCTGGCGGGGGTCGCCCAATGGCTATCCATATGGTCGACGATTTCTGGGGGGGGGTTCCCATAGCACTTCCCCCCCCCAATTTCATGTATGCACCAAGATCCTTCATCTCTGAAACAGTAGGATCAGAAAATCGTTTATATAATACTCAACTTTGGGGTTATTACTCCCAAGATGCAAAACGGAGCATTTTTCCAGAGAAATAGATAATTGCCATTCCAATGATCATTCATGAACTTTGACAAGATCTCCTAGTAGTACTTCAGCATTTTCTATAGCATTGAATATCTTCACATCATCAGCAAAAAGATAAATTTCACTGCTAATACCATCGAATATATCATTTATGAAAATTAAAATATTCTCTAATAAATAAATGTTGATAAGATTCCTTTTCCAGCACTCTTGAACATCAGAATCCAAAGATATTTACCAATATTCGGATCGGAGATAAAATACCGCACTTTTCAATGCTTATATCATTTTAGAATAATCTTTTTCGATATATTATCATAAGGAATAAATTATTGGGTCTAGATTATTTAAACAAGCTCAAAAATATAAATAAAGCATCTGTCGATATTTTCGAGCGAAAAACGACTTGACGAAAATTGCGAAAAAATGTTTAAAACGGCGAGCACATTAGCGGAGATATTAAAATTCGTTAAAACATTGCTACAGTAATAACGAAATGAAAGATATTTCGGTTAACTACAAATATCTCAGCAAAATAGCTGTCAGTTCCAGCGTACAATCTTGAATAATTATCTAACGTCTTCAACAAAGCATTGCGATATTTGAATATCACTCGCGTTTTTTAATTTCAGTATCATGGTTTACTGTAGCCAAAAAATTTCTAATGCCGATATAATAGTAAGTTGACTTTCCAACATAGGTCTTCTTATTTGGCGTGAATCGGATTAAGCGTCTGACTGACTGCTGTGACTGAACATTATCACTCGAAACTTAGACTTTCTGGTCGGACCATACCTGTAAGGCCTCCGACCACTTGGGGAGGGGGGTGGTAGGTAAATCCGAAATTTGGGGGAGGAGGTCGAAAAAAGTCGAAATCTTTCCCAAGAAAGGCCAAAAAACATACACTTTTTTGCAAATTTTTTCAATTTTTTCTAAACTGGGGGGTGGTGGGTAAATGGTTGGCCAAGTTGGGGGGGGGGTCCCCCCCCCAAGTACAGGTATGAGTCGGACTCGGAGAAAGGATGCTGAAAATCTTTTTTTGCTTTTTCCGATGTGGAGTACTTTTAGAGATTTTTCTGTTCCGGTACAAAGTATATTCAACTATCACCTGAATCAAATAGAAGTGCTAGAAGATCACAATCGTTCCAGGTCCGTATTTACAGGGGGGAATTCCCCCCTAAATTTCTTGTAGAAAAAAAATTTTCAGCAATATCATTGTACTTCATACCTGTAAGACCTCCAACCAGTTGGGGGGGGGGGGTAAATCCGAAATTTTGGTGGGGGGTAGCAAAAAGTAGAAATTTTTCCCAAAAAAGGCCAAAAACATACACTTTTTGGCAAATTTTTTTAATTTTTTCCCAACTGGGGGGGGGGGGGGGGTTGGGGGGGAATGATTTTGGGTACTGGGTTGGCCAAGTTGGGGGGGGGTCCCCCCAACCCCCCCCCCCCAAATACAGGTATGTTGTACTTATAACATTACAATTCCCAAATTAAATTATTATATTTACATACTTTCCGTCAAATCAAACATACAATTTAGCCACTAATCCAGGCACATATAAACTAACTGAAAATTAGTCGTCTTTAAATGGTTTTGTTTTTCTTTTTATTCAGTAAATTCTAAAAAATTTTTGAAAATCCCCCCTTTTTTTGAAAATCCTGGATGCGGGTATGGATCGATCGATAGTTGCAGAAAATTGAGCTGACAAAATAAATTTCCAACATCAGAGGTCTCCGATTCGAAATTTTTTTACGCAACGCGCCAAATAAATTACTGTTATTATTAGCCTTTTCATTTTCTTTTTCAAATCTCAGGAAATCAGGTTTTAAAAGCCTAAAATTGACGCAAATTCATACCTGTAATTGGGGAACTTGGCCAATCATATACCCAACGCCTCAGACTCGACAAAATTGGAAAAAAGTGCCTTTTTTGGGGAAAAATTTCAACTTTTTTCGACGACCCGCCCCAACTGGTCGAACATCTTACAGACAGGTATGCGCAACTTGAATGAAATAAGCAAGAAAACTAGCTTCTGATAGTTTCCTGATAAATTACGTGAAATGATGAATTTTAAAATCAGCAACCAAAAACATACCTGTAAAACCTTCGACCAGTTGGGGGGGGGGGCACTGTTTTTTTTCCCCGGGCCTTTTCCCCAAATGGGGAAAGGGGTCAAAATTTTTTTCCCCATTTTCCCGAACTCGTTTTTTTCGCTTAAAAATGCTCACAGACGCTTTATTTAGGTGTTTTTGAGCTTTTTAAAGCCTTCTGGTGTTTTTAGACCCGTTAATTCATTAAAATTGAGGAAAAAATTGAAATTTTCGAGTTCAAAGTTTAATCTACAAGCATTGGAACAAATTTTCAAGCAAACTATCCAAAAGCATAATGACTTTGAGAATTACATGAGAAATCGATGGTTAGGTTCTCTAAGTTGACAAGTGAGAACTCAAAATGGATGTTAATCTTTCCGGCGCGTAGCGCCGGAAAAATTTTTTTGGTATTGATATTCTGCGACGCTGGAAAATCAATTTTCCGATCATTTATTTCAAGAATTAGATTTGAATTTTTTGTTCAAAAGTCGTAATTTCTAGAATTTTACTTGAAAAATTTTAAAACCAGTATAATTTATTTGTAAAAATCTCATGCTTGGTCGAAAATATATGAGTATGCAGGGTATAAATTTCCGAGAGATATTTCCATGAAGCGTTTGAATTGATTTTACGTTAGAAAAGAAATAATCGCATGAAAAAGCTTAGAGACTTGACGTACTGATCTTTCTCAAAAGGAAAAAATGCGAATCTTCATTAGATATCATGATAAAATATTGAAGATTACCAATGAAAACATGAGATAATATGTTCAAGATGATGAAAACTATTATAGATTATATGATAAATGAAGGTAGACGTGCTAAAAGCCGCGCCTGAGCTAAGTAATGCATAATAAAGATTATTAAAGTAATAAACGGCGCGAAGCGCCGGAAAATTTTGAGATTATGACATTCTAAAATGCACCAAATTGCATCTTTTCTGTATCCGATCCCCAAAATTTTCTTCCCCAAATGGGGAAAGAGCCCAAAATTTTTTTTCTCGAAAAAGCACGATTTGGGGAAAAAAAAACAGTGGGGGGGGGGGGGTAAATCCGAAATTTGGGGGATCGAAATTTTTCCCAAAAAAACATACACTTTTTTGCAGAAATTTTTAATTTTTTCCAAACTGGGGGGGGGGTGGGATATATGGTTGGCCAAGTTGGGGGGGTTCCCCCAAGTAAAGGTATGACCAAAAATTATGGCAAGCTGGTCTGAAAAACACTAAAATTTTTGAGAACCAAAGTAACTTATTTTCATCTCGTTCGATTGGATGTACAGTAGATAAGTACACGTGTACCGTAACAATTTTGTAATTACAAACCTGTTCACAAACATCCAACGCAACGTACGCGCAATATCAGCTCAAGATCAAATGTTGGATACCTATAGTCTGTTTATGTTGCAACGATTCTGAGTTATAAGCGTGGAAAGCTAGTACTTTTCTAGTTTTTTACAATTTTCTGCTAAACCATTCGTCACGTGAGACTGCAAACTTGTGAGCTTATTCAATCAACCTTCAACAATTTTTTGAATGAAAATTCCTAATGTGAAAGCTTTGTGCACTCAATTTCGACGACATTGTCGATTTTTGTTCTTTTTCAGTTTAAAAAGAATTCTATAAAAAACAAACTATATCTATCCAATTGTGACCAAGAAAGGCAGGAGATATCGAAAAGTTACAGTATAGCATATAAAATACAGTACATGAAACAACGAATAAATATCCGCACATTTATGTAGCAGCCAGCCGCTTCATACAACATCGACGGAAGTTCTTTCATTCCTCCTGAAACAACGGGGGCACTGGCCATCGTGTTTTTCGTGGCATATTCTGGAAAAACAGTAAGTAGACACCGGCATAAACATGATTCTAACCCCTGGCATACAACTGGAATAATAAAAATCAATACTTTCCCGTTTTTCCATTCGATTATACAATTTTACAAAAATTACTGCGTACACAGGTAGTAAAATATTTTCCGCCACATCAACCATGATGTGAAAATTTCATGAGCTCAATGATCCACAGTGTGTTTTTTCATGTTTTTAAACTGCAAAATCACAAAAATAGCATCGTCGTTAGAGAATTTTCCACTCAAAATTACTAAACGTCGGTTAAGTAATCTAACAAATTTTCAGCTTATGCTACATATGTATGGTTGAGCAGAAAATCGTAAAAATATGAGATACTACTTTCTATTCACTCGTATTCTTCGGAAGAACTAAGGAAAATTTTGGTACCGACGAAAACTTGCAAGCAATGACTGGCCTCGATTTCAACATAGATATTTACCTATGATACACAGCACGGCACTTTCTACAAGTGACCACGTAATCGTCGAAAGGGAATAAAATTTCGTTTTGATTGCAAAACTCGCATAAATATCCATTGCCGCGGCATGCCTTCAACAAACGTGAAAAAATCAGTGCATTTCTCGACAATATAACCATTTTTATAAAATGCTTATAAATTGAAAATGACAAAAATAAGTACTGCCTTCAAAAAACTGCAAAGATTTGTTGAATTGTATCGCAAATTTGCAGGTATATTTGAGAAATAGTAATGCATAAGATTAGAAAAATATGCATCACTTTCCGTTTTCGCTTTCAGGCGCACTTTAGGAGAAACAGTGTAAAGAAAGAAATTTGACGCATCTTTCGAATTCATTCGAATTCTCACTATTTTTGTCAATTATATACTTTATTAATGATCAAACATAAAGCTTTACCTCGCATTCCTGACGAATGTGCTTAGCGTACGTTTGTACGACAGATCTAAGTCGAATTTCTAATTTCCCACTATTCAAATCAATCAAATCTTGTAAAGAGTAGGCGTCGGCTGAATCCCAAAAGTGCGGATGATCAACGAGCAAGGAGAACAGCCGAAGTTGAGCCGCATCGTGACAATTCAAAAGATACGGTTTCATGAGCAATAATTCCTGTCGGAGAGCCTGCAAAAGACGACCTTGAATGCAATTAGAAATTTCGTTTTCATCAAGCCTAAAATGAAAATAATAAGTTTCGGTACTGTGCAGTTAATTCTTCAGATAATTTTAAATAAAAAGTCAATTTGTCGATTCCTGAGTTGAAATTTCAAATTTTTGCAACAAGAGCCGAAATGGTGGCAAAATATGTGTTACGAATGGATGATGCAACGACTTTCTGCTGTTCTGTCTCGATCAAATCAAATTTAAGGAATAATATTTTAAGAAACTCAGATAGCATAGATAAAAATGTTAAAATTCGATTTCGGTTACAAAATTAATCATTACTTTCTATTTTGAATCAAAAATTTTATTTTTTGGTAGAGGCATTGATTCACTTACTATTTCAGTTCATAACGGACTATCAGAATATATCTCCGAAAGATCATTTAGCGCGTCGTACTAGTAAACTAAAGCTTAAATCACATATACTATAACCCATTTCCGCTGAAATAGCAATCGGAAAAAGGTTAATATTGGCCCGTAATTTTAAAGGAGATTAAAACTTTATGGAAAACGCGAAATTTCTTTATGAAAACGAGAAGGCCAAAATCATAGAAACAAGACAACATCTTACATACTTTTGATCCAGATAGAACTGTTTCGATAACTTGATGCACTTCTTAAGAATTTTTGACGATCTGATCAGGTTATCGAGGGAACTTATCAGGTTGTTTCTCACCGGTCGTAAACCAAAATTTTTTCTATTGATTACATCAACAAGCTTACTAACTTTATCCGTATTGAACTTACTTTCATCAGTTTTCTGCATCCGTCACGGATGTATAATAATACATTAAATTACCTTAATTGTGCGAATTTCTTTGAGGTAATTGAACAAGTGAGGATTTAAGGCTTCCAATAATAAAACCGGCTTATTTTGCATAACCCGCAAAAATTGCTTGCTCGGACGACTAACCTGAAAATATTCTTAAATTGTAAGAAAAATTCATTTAAAACATACTTGCAGTAAATGCAGCTTTACAATTTAGGGTAAGCGTCACATCAGTGTCTTTTTTGGGCCCAAACATGGTTTTGGCACAAAAAATTTGGAATGGCACAAAAAATTTCGAGCGTTTGTGCCAATTGGCACAAAATTTTTGGCTGTTCAAACATTAAATTTCCTTGATTTTTAGACGATTTAGGTACCGAAAATGCAAAAAATTTTCGACGCAGTCAATGAATATAATTTTATCTACTCGTATTTGACCCGAACGCGAACGAGTTCTCTTCGAACAGTGTATAAATATCGTTGCGGCAAAGTTTATAGGCTGTCAATGACTGATGAATGAAAAGAAATTCTGAATATTCTCTGTTAATTCTGTCAGTTTCGGATTTGAAACTAAAATTCTTACTTCTTTGTGTTTGATTGATTCAAATAGAAAAATCGACATCGTTGGTAATGTTACAATGTTTCAACCGAAGATTTACTCAATTTTCGATTTTATTTTCTCTAGTCTTTACATTGTTATTAAATATATCCTATTTATATTCGTAGTCGAAAATTGAATCAATGTGAACTTCCTGAACAATTCTAGAGTTATTTAAATTCTCTCAACATTCCATTTCTTTCTTAGTCGTCGTGAACTACTTGCACAATTTTTTCTTATCTCACTGACATGGTTAGCTGAAAAATAAGTTGGGCACGATTTTTACAAAAAATTAATGCGTTAAACGTATCAAAATTTTGGTCTAAAAATTTTCCGCAGTTTTCAGTATGTTTCTAGTAGAAAAAATTTTTTTGTGCGATTGGCACAAATGTCAGTGCACAAAAAAACGCCGTGTCACATTTCTAGATTACAACTCGACAGACAGATGCGCTCATAATACCCGCATGAAACGGGCAACGAAAAATTAATAGATACTCATAAGCGCCCCTCTGCACGGATATCTTTAGTAAAAGGCGAAAGATATTCGCGGTATGCAGAGGAACCAGAGCTGCATTAAATAAGCAAAGCGGGATACGTATTTAACTTTGAAACATCAATTCTACGGGTGCATAAGTTGTGAAAAGATAATAGTGACGGTGCTGCGTTTGCGTACGTACCAAAGAACTGCATTTCAGGGAGCATTATGAAAACTTGTATTACATGGCATTGCAGAAACCGGTAAAATGAATTTTTTCTGGTTTCAGACTTCAACATTAATTACCTCAGATAATTAAATTAACTGAGTTGATTAAAATTTCACCACGAACATTCGAGATGATAACTATTTTTTAATGTCGGTGCTAAAACAATACATTATCTTATGTAAAGGCGACTTTTGATTATTTTCCGTAATTGTAGCACAAGCTAAATTACACACGTAACTGAACTACGAGGACAAGGGGTACAACAGAGGGCGTCCAGCAATTTTTCTTCCAAACTTTCCAGGTCATTTTTTCATAATTTTGCAGTTAAAATCAATAATTCCTACATAAAATAGTAAAAATGTTTGCACCATAGGGAGACCTGAGCAATTTGCCAATGTTGTTCCATCAGCTGGATAGTGCCGCCAACAAACTAGAAATCAACCATTCTT
The DNA here is from genome assembly GCA_963922205.1 of Romanomermis culicivorax. Classification (NCBI taxonomy): domain Eukaryota; kingdom Metazoa; phylum Nematoda; class Enoplea; order Mermithida; family Mermithidae; genus Romanomermis; species Romanomermis culicivorax. The sequence goes on along the minus strand of CAWUHX010000227.1, from coordinate 602,054 downwards.
CCTGAATATTGCCGACACAATAAAAGTCAAATCAATTTTAGACTAAAAAAGCAAGTAAAATTCAGAAACCGGGGAACCAAGCAAAAATTGAGATTCTTCGATCAGTAAGTAATTCTGCCATATTCTAATACGTTGATTTCAAAATATGTATTTCGATTCTGCAATTTGTAAGCTGAATAATCTTGTTCTGGAAATATTACAGTGCTTATCCTTCTACAAGTCAATTTCAGCTCCCACATTTTTTCGTTTCAGTATTTCTACTGTGACCTTTCACCTAACATTAGCCACTTTTCAGTATTTTGTTTTATTGCATAACTCGGGATCCAGTGGGTATTTTTTCGTGAAGTGTTTTTTAAGCTTAACGATTGTTCTAACAGTGATATGTGTTTATCAACAACAACCTATGTTTCAAGTAGATATATCAGACTTTTACCGTAGGTATGTTTTTTGTTACATTCTCTCAGGTTACAAACTTCCTCAGGCATACCGAATCTAATGAGGTTTTTATTGAACTAATTGCTTGAACTTATACTTTAAATGATGCGCTATCAGATGAAACATTTCAATTTCATTTAACTGCATTTGTTGGCTAATGTTAGGTCAAAAAATTACAGCTTTCCACCTATCTTTGGCCTGCTCTTGAAATGCATGGTTTAATGCTCAACAGTTCTTTCTTAGCTTCAGCATGCCTAAAAACGTAATTACGTAGCTTATTCTAATCAAACTTTGACTTCTGCTCCTGATAGTATACGTAATGATGAAATGAATATTAATGAAGCTTCGCAAGTCTATTCAATCCCACGGGCTACATTACAGAATAATATGAAGATGAAACATATGAATCCTGTAGGAAAACCGGCAGTTTTCAGTAAAGAAGAACATTTGACGTTCGCTTCCATGGCCTTCAAAAGAAGATGTTTGTTGGATAAGCATCAGTAATATTATTTGCAAGCTTGCCACTGCACCAGTGTCAAAATCCTCGCGTGCCTCTGCTTTCGATACTAAAACTTCGGAATCCATTGGGCAATTGTTTTCTGAGTATTTCAATTTATTGTTGATTATGCTTTAAAATTGATCTTTAATAAATGGCCAAAGTTAGGTGGTTTTACGGTAATTCTGTTCAACTCTTTGACAGCTTCTTTGTGTTAAGAATAGCTGTTTTTTGCACGATAATGTGAAAAGCAGCCAAATTTTCTCATCAATAAGAAAAAAATTCTAAAACACGTTCCTACCCAAAAATAGCATATACAGTTGGTGTTTATGTGTACGTTAGAATAATGAATATGCTTAATGTACTCGCATGACCTATTGTTTTATTACTTCTCTACACAAATGACATTTTCATTTATTGAAACACATTAATGTTGAGAAACATACGTACTCTAAATATGGTCAGCAGAATTTCAGCTAAATTTGTCATTAACTGTACCTGGGCTGGGAAGCATACGTGTAACGAAGCCCTGACGTCTCAGGGAGGTCAAGCGACTTTTTTGAAGCCGGGGGTCGCCGATTCGCCAACATTTTAGGAGGACCCGTGAAGGAAAAAATCGATTTTTTCACAAGAAAAAACCCGAAAAACGGTTCAATAAATAGTCATTTTTGTCTAAAAACCGTAAAAAATGTACTCATGGCGCGATGTGCTGAGAAGCTTGACAGTTTTGATCAATTTTTTGTTCAAGACATTTTTTATTCTAAAATCGACATTTTTCTGACCAAAAGTATCTGCGTCTCTTTGACTACCATATGGTTAGCCATAGGATTGGCATATCTTGTGGGGGATCACCCAATGACTGAAATTCTATGGCCGAAGATTTCTAGGTAGAGGGTTCCAATGGCACTTCCCCCAAATTACTTGTATGTTCGGCAGTAATAATCCGAAATATGGATACAAGATTAATGATGAACTTCTGCTCATAACAGAAAATTGTATGAAAAATTTGAGTGTTATGTTATCGGAAAATCTGAAACTCAATGAAACGTCAGTACAAAAGTAGAAAATACCTATTCTAGACTTCATAATACTTTCAGAAGTTTTGTTGATAATAATATTTTCGTACTAAACTTAACCATGCAAGGTATATGTGAGACCTTTACTCGAATACATTATAACTGTGTGATCATCGCACTCGCTAGCTAATATCCAAATGATTGAAAAAGTACAAAAATATTCATCAAAGCATGTCATAAACTTCCCGGATTTTGAAAGACTCGCTATTCTGAAACTAGATACCTTTGAAAAAAGGAGAGTGAGTCCTAATTTCTCCATTTCTTTTTATGTTTCTAAGCATTTGCTGTTTCTTTAATTTCTGCGCTATCATGCAGTCGACCGCTGAATCCCACAATAATTTGAAACTGAAATTGGTACAGAAAATCTTTTTTATTAGCAAAACAGTCACTATTTGAACAAAAACTTTCAGCATGTACTTTTTGCCAGCAATAATCGAGTATTTAAAGCTTTGTCAGAAAAATTCGATTTTGAAAAAATGTAAATTCACTAGCCGTTGTGACCATGCACAGCAAAATATGGAATTCTGATATGCCATGTATAGTATCAAGTTCATTTGTAAACCGCTTGACCCTTTTTCATGTCTTTTGATTGTGTCCTTTGTTATCTTTCTATGATTCTGATTAATATTATCATTCTCATTTTTAAACGCATTTTCGCAGTGCACATTAAATCACATGGAACTTTCAGAAATTCGTTCTAATTTCGTCATTTATAAAAAAAATATACGTCATACAAAGCGTCCCACATAAGAATAGTATGCTTGCGCCGTTTTTCTATCGGAACGATAAGTCTCACTGCTTTTCTAGCCCTCAGTGTCTGGACATTGTAATTAAATGTAAGCTTTCAGAATGTTTCTTGATCTTCGTCACTGATAACGCTATAACAATAATCAAATTGGCAAACATCAGCATAAAAGTTGAAATCCTAATTACTCCTTCAGAAAAAGTTAAATGTTAATAGTTAGGGGCGAAATAGAACTATAGATCCCCTGAAACAATTAAATGTCAATCCAAAAATAATGCTAGACTTCCTAATGATCGAAGCTGGCGCGAAGCGTCGGAAAATTTTGAGGTTTGGAACTTCTAAAACGCCAAGTCGGTCTACCATGCAAAGAAGCAAATACATGATAACAAACCTAATCGAAATTTCCTGACTTCTCCAGGCATCACAATATGTCAGACACCCCGATACTCCACTCATAATACCAACATAAAGTGGGCAACAAAAAATTAATGGATACTCATATGCGCCCCTCTGCACGGATATCTTTAGTAAAAGGCGAAAGATATTCGCGGTATGCAGAGGAACCAGAGCTGCATACAACAGCAATAGGTGATACCGATTTTGGGTTGAAACATCAATTCTACGGGTGCACAAGTTATAAGAAGATACAATAGTGGCGGCCCTATGTTTGCGCACCTATATACATGCCAACGAACTTGCCGGCGCCGTACTGTCCTAGATGGCTGAATCATACACCTAACTGAGCTTAGATGAGGGGGGCATTCAGGCGATGATCGACCGGGCGGCCGAGCTTCATAGGACCCGGCGGGAAAATGACCGAACCCTCCCTGTTGTTATGGAAGATTGAATATCATGTTGACTAGTGTATGGGGTATTCTCATGTTAGCGAATGCCCAATTGAGCAAATTCCCAATTTGACACTTCCAAACGAGCGATTGAGATTGTAATAACACTTCCTTCATATTTTCCTTGCTTGCCGTATATTTTCTTTCGTTTTATGTGTGTATTGCTTATGTTTTCGTTTGTCTATGTTTTTACGTTTTCATCTTTTGTCTATGTTTTTACGTTTTCATCTTTTGTCTCTGTTCTCTTTCATTTTCTTCCTTCTTGTCATCTATTTTTTTCCTCATGATACAATACATTACAAATTGTCATTCTAAATAACCGTAGTCTCCCGTATAATTCTTGTACAATTCTTTCATCGTTGTAAGTGTAAAAATCTTCAAAAAAAGATAAAAGAATGCTGGAACAAACAAAACATCAAGAAAAAGGAAAAATCTACAAAAATGAAGACATTAAGAATAAGTGAAAATAGGTGGAAAAGCATTAGAAAAGGAAAAAGTGACAAGAAAGAAGAAGCAAGGAAGAAACAAAAAATAATGTGAAAAAAAGAAAAAAAGAATGAGGAGAATAGAAAAAGAGAAAGATAATGAAGTAGAAGACGAAACGTAAGTAAGAATGAAGAAAAATCACAAAGGAAAAAATTAAATAGGAAATAGAGCGTGCCGAATTGTATAAGAATTGTATGGGAGACAATGCTTATTAAAAATGACAACTTGTAATGTATTGTTTTATGAGCACAAAAGAAAAAAGCGTAGATGACAACAAAATATAAATGCAAAGAAAGCAGAAACAAAAGATAAAAACGCAAAAACATACATAAACAAAAACATAAACAATACACACAGAAAACGAAAGAAAAAAGAAATACATACAAAGAAGAATATAAGGTAAAGAAGGAAAATATGAAGAAAGTATTATTACATTCTCTATCGCTCGTTTGGAGTGGCCCAATTGACAATTCGCTCATTTGGGAATGGGCTCAATCAGGAACCGCTCACATGGGAATCGCTCACTTAGAAATAGACCATAGTCTATTATCAGAATTCTCAGGTCTTCAGGAATTGATCTTGCGATAGACAAAAGACGGCCGATCTAGAAGCTTGAATAGACATAACTGAACTAAAATATTTATCCTTCTATTGAGTACGACATTTAGCAAAGTACTTTTGAATTTATAATATAGGAACTCCAAGGTGATCAAAAGACCCAAATCAGCCCTGATGTTAGTATACCTTGCAATAAACATATCAGAAGGCATAATTTCGAATTACTTTTAGAAGCATCTATTTGTAAGCATCTATCAGAAAAAATTCACACAGCTCCTAGTCAACTTTTCTATGATGATTAAATAATTATAGTTTTCAATTTTTAATTTTGCATAACTTTTAAAATCAATATTCCGAATCAAAATTGATATTTTTGACTATTTTTACTTTTAAATGAATATTTTCTGCCGAAAAATTGACATTTTTTAGTTTTTATGAGTTAATTTAAGATGGCATTACATTCAAAGCATACATGTTAATGGTGCGCCTTCCAAGATTCCCGAATCATATAGCTGAAAAGGGGTAGTCATAGAAATCTCATCGTTTTTCCGGTAGAAAATGATAATTTTTGAATGAAAAATCGGTCAAAAATGTCAATTTCTTCGGCGCTTCCAGACATGAATAAAATATTTCGACTTTTTTTAGACAACAATAACTGTTTTATGATACATTTTTCGGACTTTTAAGGCGAACTAGTAGGAATTTCGTTGCTTCATTGAGTCAATCCCTAAAGTATTGGACAATCGATAACACTACTCATAACAAAGTCGGTTGATAACAAAATGAATATTTTTCATCCTCTACTGAACTGACCTGATCCATGTAGGAGCTTATTTCCGATGAGAGAAAGCCGTCATTGTCTTCTATAAATAACCGACTTATTTTGACTGAACCGACATTTTCAAAACAAGTGATACATCATACACGTTGACAGCCTAATAGCAAAGTTTTTCAAAGGTTAGTTAGGAGTTTAAAGAACTTTGGAAAAATCCGCTATGTTCCGTTGCTGGAACCTTACACTACCTCGAGGAGTGAGAGAATGCGGATATGGTCAGAAACCACCCTGAAAATTTTAGTTTTAACTAGTTCTAAAATATCTCAGAACTGATAAATTCGCAAGAAACATTGATAAAACGAAGGAAATTCTTTTGGACTATTGAAAATAGCGGATATTTTCTGCTTTCCACGGTTGAAAAAATTTGCCGTCAGTTTCGCTCTTAGCGATAACTGGCAGCTTTGTTTTTCTTACATGTTTTAGTTCAAAATCCCAATTTCGTATAACGCGAGCTGGAATAACGGCCGTGTCGCCCCAATGACAGACGGGGCAATAATATCGACCGTCGTAGTCGCAAATGCGAGGATTGGCGAATTGCATGTCATCAGCTGAAACGACTATCAAAATTTTTAAAACATAAAATTTATTCGTCGAAAATTGAATTTGAAAAAATGCGTAGAAAACGCCTTGTTGACAGAAACTTTTCCCCGTATATTCGAAAAATAGAAGTACATCTATCGATCTGTAATATTGTAGTTTTAAAGCTTTAGAAAGTTGCTTTCCACTTACGATCAATATTCAGCTTTGTTTTACAGTCCGCGCATCTATATTTTTGATCACCCAAACCTTTTTCAGGGCAAATAGTCAATTCATACGTTGTTTCTTCGTTAGCCTGAAATCAGTGTTCACATTTTTGGAAAGAAAATTAGTAAATATGGATGCAAATATTAGAACCTTGACGTAAGCGCACGTACGAGTGACCACGCCTAAACATTTCGGATGACAATAATAGCCGCAATATTTGCATTGGTAAAAAGGTTGTAAAATCGACCAAATTATTTGGCCGCATTTATCGCAAAATCGATTAGCTGCTACTAACGATTCGCGTCGATTTTTCACTAAAAATTTGTGGCCACAACATCGTATGTTGCCCGTGTCAAGATCATCGCCTTCCTAGAAAAGGGAGTGTTATCTACGGAATAATGTTCAGGTTTTGGACAAAAATTCCGTCAAGGCCATTGTGACGTGCAGATTTGACAAACTGAACTGAGCTTTTACGAAGTAACCTTCTACCGAAAAGGTAACATTGAAGAATTCACTGAATAAAATTTGGATACTTTTTGCATTTTTCTTAAATATCAATAGAATATGCAATCGCTCGACTTTTTCAGCATAAACTCACCCGTAACTCATGGAGATTTTTCCTCAGTTCTATCAATTCTTTAACTAAAAGTGTATTTTTCTGCTGCGCATCTTCGTCGTTGTTCTGAAAATTTTGTAGAATCAATTCTTTGCAACTATCGATCGATAATTCGAGCTCCCTTTTCTTCGATTCTAGAATTTCTTGGTCAACATCCGACTTCATTCCTGAAGAATTGAATTTATAATTATTATTTTATAAATTAATAATCGGTGAAAAATATTATTTGAATTTTAAGAGAATAATAACAATTAGTGGGAAATAATTATAAATTCAGAATCGTTTATTTTCATTCAAAACTTAATCAAGTATCCTCATCATCAAAGCAATTGATCAACTTTGTTTTGTCGTATCTTTGTTTCATTTTTATAATTTTCAGTTTTTTCGCGGCAACGTCTTCGTTGTTAGGATTCGGCATTACGGTGCTGTTTTCGGAACCCAATCCCGACATTCCAACTCGGATTATGGGCAGCAACTGACAAAACAACGTTAACATAAAGTCATACTAATCACGAAAAAGTGGAGGCGTAAAGTCTTGGGAATCGTTAAACATACAGACTTGGCCCAATCAGCTATAATAATGTCAACGATTTGAAGAAAAAAAGCAAAAATAACCATTTTTATTTTGGCCAAGCAGCTAAATTCATACCAATATAGAGATAAAAACAACCGTTCAGCCAGCAAGGTACAAGTCATCCAACAAACGAACCAGAATAGTGCTTTCACACGACTAGTAATGATTGCGTTCAAAAAGGTACATACAACTCATTCCCATTTTATACGTTCTCAGAACTTTTCGATCTCCACTCGCAAATGTTGTTAAAACTAACCGGTTCATTGAGAGCTGTCGGATTTTGTTCTTTAGAACCTAAACTCTGGCCTTCTTTCCATCCCATTTTGGATAACATTTTAAAACCAACGCTTTTGTCTGATATAGGCCTAAAAAAACATAAAGCAGTTTATACAACGTAAATGCATAGAATTTTACCCCCTGTAAAAATACGAAATCCAATCAACAATTTGCGAAAAAAGGGAAAAACATAACCCCTTCTTTACTTCAATTGAATTTGAATTTTCGATCACAAGAAATTCGAGCGTTTTTGCAGTCGTGATAATACACCATAACATTTTCACTGAAACCTTATAATTTCATAGAATAGAGGAGACATTCACGCAGCAAATTTCAGGCATAACAAAAAGTATACTTCGTAAGAGATGCCGTTTCAATCGGTTTGCAATTATTGGTCATTGAATGATCCGAGCCAATAACTTTACGTCGAATGTTTGCTCGATCGACGTACTTTTGATCACTAACGCAAGGTTGATTCGTGAATTCAGCATTCTATGATGAAAATAATACAATTTGCATTGAATTGAACGAACATTAAATTCAAGAATGAATGGCGAAGAATGTTCATACCAGACATGCACGGCAAGAAATTTCTAGGGGGAGGGTCCTCGGACTTTTTATCGAGGGGCTGTGGGGTGGGCGAGCAAAAAAACAAAAAATATGCATAAAAATCATCAAAAAAGCTGTCTTGGAAAAAGTTCAGGGGGACGTTTGACGATTTTTTCGGGCCAGGAGGTGTCCAGAGTCTCAGATAGGACGATTCACCCCCCTATGTGCATGTATGGTCAGGCCTGTAGACAGGGGGGTTGGGGGGCCATGCCCCCCCGAAATGTTTCAAGTGTTGAAAAAAGCAAAGGTGAGTTTTGATTTTTTTTATTTCAGAGAAAGTCAAGTCAGAAAAGCCAATTTTACAGCAAATTAAGTGAAAAAAATGTGTACCCCCCCCCGAAAAAAATTCCTGACTACAGGCTTGTGTATGGTTCATACTATGGAGATAACTCAAAGATTATTAGTAATGACGATCTGATATAAATCAACAAACAAATTAAAGGCACAATATATAATAAAAACGCCGAAAAAACAGCATCTGCTTTTTAAAAATGCTTGTAAATTGAAAAATGACCAAATTAGATTAAAGATTAGTTCAGTATACTCACAAATTTCTAGTCCGTGTGACATTACTAGAAAAGCAAGAATGATACTTGCTTTCCGCTTTCATTATTTTAGAGCATTTCAAAAATCTATAGTTCATTCACACACGGATTGACCGCTCAAGAAATTAATAAAAAAAATTCATGGTCGCAATCAATAAAGAAAAAAACTGCAGCTAGATGCAGCCGACTAGAATTTCACTCATTGGAATAGAAGACGCAAGGATAGTAGAGAATTTCAGGTTCCACAAAATACAAAAAAAAGCTCAAAAAAACAGAAAAACCAAAACTCACCAAAAGACCGTATTGGGATTTCAACTGGTTCAATTCTTTCCGTCTCAGTTTTTCCTTTTGAGATTTTGATAAATGAACGATTTGACTGCCTAAAATAACGAAAAAATATACTTTACATTGATATTAAATTTCCGTTGGCCTGACAATCATATTATACTTGATGCAGGAGTAAGAATTTTCAGACCGGGCTCGCATTCGGCGCACGTATTCAGGCCTTTGTGAATATGCAGATCAAAAAGATTCGATTCTATTTCGAGGGCATCGCGGTGATTTAAATTAAAATTTCCTTTATCACCCGATAAATTAGTCCCGTTTAAAATGACGTTACTCGATGAAGGAGAATTGAGCTTAAGTTTGTAACCCTTTAATTCTGAATCGAAGTTTATTGAGCAAATTATCTAAATTAATGAAGAGGGCGCATTAATGGGATATACTACAAGACATGCTACATTAGCTTACATCTTGGGATTTTGTATTAGAGCGAAGTTGAACATCGCAAATATTACTAAAACCAATGGTTGCACCTTGAATAGTGATAATCGAGAAAAAATTAGATTTCCCATCGATCAATCGTATACAGGGTTCCATTTCATCTTGAATGCAGATAAATATACTTCAACTGAACTCGACTGATTTTAATAAAATGTGACAAAAACTAACCTTCCTGAGCTTTAAAACGCAAATATTCTTTGTAATCGTCCGAATAGTCGTCTATTTCACCGTCCGAATCACTTTCCTGTTTGAAAATGACTAAAGCTGAAGAAAAACTTCCCGAAAAATCAATAATTTCGGTACAATTTCGCCGCATTCAATCTTTTCAATTCGATTGATTAAGCCTCTAACCAACAAGAAAACGTCGAGATCAATTTCGCAGCCAATATGTTCCGGCCATTTCTATAGAAAAAAAGAAGTTTAAAATATTGCACTTCAAAGAAAGCTTGAATGCTGAAACTTGAAATTCTGTTGAACAACCTGCATGTCAAAATAGTTTACAGGAAATTAGTGGCTTTTCATGGAAAACAGTCAAAATGGATCGTATTCGATCTTATCATCTAGCTGTTTATTATTTTTGTTGTTGATTTCTTCAACGTCGATGATTATTTTAACCAGTCAACGTAATAATTATGGGTGTGAGCTGTAAAGTACTGAGAAAACCTCTAGAACAATCCTCCTATGGCAAGGTATCCGCAATCCCCAAGGATGGCAGAATTCGAACTTTTATCTGACCAAAAGTAAGAAGATGTTGATTTGGAATGAAAATAAATTATGAATTTCCAATTAAAAACAATGTGAGAAGTATTTTTTGACGCTTCAAGCCACGAAGAGTCACTAATGACTATCAGAAATAAGAAAATGAATGTTTGTTGACAATTTTAGCAGCTGAAATTCATAATTTACGATCACTCAAGACCATATTATCCTCAAATCAATAGACTATCTAATGCTACATGTGCTATACTGACCCTTAAAATTTACATGACAGCACAACATGATTTATCATGCTTATTGCCTAAATTCGAGAGAAATTCAAAATAAGCTTCCGTCATATCAATTCAGACTCAACTATTTCGCCAGGTGAAAAATATGGACAAAAAAAAAGAAAAAAAAGTAAGAGTAAAAAAGCAAAAAAATCAAACTAACTAACCGGTTCATGAATCCATTCGTATTTATTAGTCGTTAAATCAAAATGATAAGTGTATTGCGACGCCGCGTGATAAAAATCATTCACGCCCTTGAAGAAATTTTTCATCGGTAAACAACCTCAAATACAACTTTAAACTGTTGAGACGATAGAATATTTTCTTGTTTCATTTGACAAACTGCTCACTTGCTTGTAAAAATAACCCGATTGTTCTTGATAATAAAGCTCCAGCATTGGGATATATTCGTAATCATTTTGAGCATAGGCTTCCATTGCAACAGATGTAACCATACTGGCAATACTTAGCTCATCCTGAAGATGCATTTTGTTAGAAACGGAAACTCCATAAAAAATAAATGGCCGAAAATCTGACAAAACCGGAAACATGCTTTTCTGTACCAACAAAACTTATAACATTGGTATTGGAGCACTGAAAACGTGCTTTTCCTGCAAGTGCGAAAATGTCGGCACTGTTATCCAAAAACGAACTGATCTCACGATTTCTATGTCATTCATTGTAATTAAGTATAACAACTATCGGATATTGCAAGACTCTTACATGTTCCTAAATGCCCCCATTGAATTCTTGAATTGTTCTTTTCGATTCATCACTTCATGAATATATTTCAGTTTTTCACAGCTGTGGCACGAGACGAGTTGTTAAAAAATAATCGATTATTATACTTTATGTGAATTGCCTACCTACAGGCTGTATATGCCCTTACATGTTAAAAAGTTACGAAACGTGGAAAACATGTAAAGGAACAGTTGAAGTACATTCAGCATACATAGCTTGACCAAAAACTTGAAAACTGAAATTTTTTACATTATTTTTAATAGATTGCTGACCGATAATCAGTATTTTTCCCGAACCAGGCGGATTTTTTCGGCTGATATGGAAAACTTTTACCGAGTTTTCCGATCGGTACGGATTTTTCAATGCGATTTTATTAGGAACAGCGGTGCAAAACGGGAATTTTTTTACTAGAATTCCGTGCAGTACGGATCGACCGGTACGGGTAAAAAACCTTGGTTGGTAGCGGGCATTTTCGAGCAAAAACGACTTTGGGCAAATAGCGGATAAAGACAAACTTCCTACATATTTGGTGAAACCGCGGTAAAGCATACATGCAAGAGTGCCCCGAGGTCTGTGAGGGGTCGGGCGACTTTTTTTTGCCGGGGGTCACTAATTCCCCAAAATATTAGGGGAGAGGTCTCTAAAAGAAAAAATCAATTTTTTCACAAAAAAGTCCGAAAACCGGTTCAAAAATAATCATTTTCATCTAAAAGAACCGTAAAAAATGTATTAATGCCGCGAAACGCCGAAAAAATAGACGTTTTTGACATTTTTTGTTCAAAATTAACATTTTTCATCAAAAAATTGACATTTTTCAGTATTTTTCCGACCAAAAGTATGGGGATCGCTATGACTACCATATGACCAGCCGTAAGATTGGAAAATCTTGTGGGGGGTCGCCCAATGGCTAGTAGGGATGGGCCGGGTATCCGGATCCGGATCCGCGGATATCCGCCTAAATTTTAGGATCCGGATCCGCTAAACCAGATTTTTTTGGATCCGGATCCGATCCGGATCCATTGAACCAAATTTTTTAAGATCCGGATCCGGATCTGCTGTTGTCAATGATTAAGATCCGGTCATAATCGGATCTTTATTCATTATTATTCACATAAAATTTTTCAGAATTAGAAAACACCAAAAATTTTCCGGCGCTTCGCGCCGGATTTTATAATTCTCTGCAATACTATTTTTCTACGAATCATGCTTTCTGGAGAAAAAATTTCCGGTAAAGGGGAAAAAATGTTGGTGGTCCTCCTGTATGGAAAAGGCTAATTTTGCTCCATTTCAGAATTTCAAAATCTATTTTTCCAACTTTCTTGCAACTGTAATTTTAAACATGAAGCTGAGTCTGAATTGAGAAGCATCATGGAACTAATTTTCAGAAATTTCAGGTTTAACTTGAAGTTTTTCAGATCTATGAAAGTTATGAGTATATTTTCTTAATTTGTAGGATGATTATGAAGGACGGGAACTCGAGTGCTATTAGGAAGAAACTTTGTGCGAAAATACATAAAAGATCATGGTTTTTTTCAGTGTACAAAAAAAATTTTTTTCGTACAAAGACTTTTTGGCCGATCTTTGTACAGATTCAAAGAGGCTTGTACAAAAAAACACGGCAATGGTAGCAAAATTATACTTGAGAAGCAGTAATTTTTCAACAGTATCACCCTTCAAGCGATTTTTGCTAGGATCATAAATTTGACCAGCAGCACTGAATAGCTGTTCATAGGGGACACTTTTCGCTGGTGCTAATTTAAGTTTACTTTCTGCATGAAGCAATTGTCCAGAGACGTTTGAGATTTAAGTTCATGCTCTAATTTGGTTTTTGAGTTGCTAGGTTCATTTTTTGGCTATCTTTAAAGAAAACACAAAAATTAATTCTTTAACATAACTATACTAGTAGAAATTTGTTCCACAATTACTTATATTTTCATTATCTTCTTTTTATTTAGCCGCAAACTGCCATTTGTTTCCTCTCCAAATGATTTCTCTGACATCCAGTACCACAACATTTTCTGGATAACTGGATTCTGCATTTATTGCACTTTGCCTTTTCTTCATCACCTGGGCACACTGTGAAGTAGTCTCACACTCTGCTAGTGAAAGAATAACTTAAATCTACAATTTCTGAGAAAAGTTTCCATTTCTATTCATTTCTTTTCTGATGAAACCAATATTAATCTGAACATGAATACAATTTAATGAATGAAAATTATCAATTAGTACATGTGAACTATTTAAATAAACGAACACCTCAATCATTAATAATCTATTAATCTATTGACACCAATGAATATAAATTCATTTAACTCAATTTTAGACAAATTAGACATAGTACATATACTTATTGAAAGATCCGGATCCGATCCGGATCCGCTCGGATCTGTTCCTCAAGATCCGGATCCGGATCCGCTGAACCAAATTTTCCAAGATCCGGATCCGGATCCGCTGTCGCCAAAAAAGTCGATCCGGCCCATCCCTAATGGCTAGTCATATGGTCAAAGATTTCTGGGGAGGTCCTATAGCACCCCCAATTATATTTACATATGCGCTAAAGGACAAATAGCTCACGGTTGCGCCTTGAGGAAACGGTCCGCATCAGTGTTTTGTGTGCCGAAGCACGGCTTTTGGCACAAATTTCTGGAACCACAAGTCGGTGGCTCACAAATCAAGTTAGAAACACAAATCAGTTGGAAACACAAAAACACTGATCGGAACCGCCATGGTCAACCCATCGCGTACCCGGGTATTTCGGGTTCCCGGGTATACTCGGCTGGCCGAGTCAATTTTCTAAATGAAACCCGGGTGTCAACAAGATATTTTATAAACAAAATATTTGTATTTATGTGAAATTACAGTGAATGAACGTATTTTCCTTTATTAATTCAGTGCATGGACCTACTCAACGTGTCAACAAGGCCGCTTATGGCTCTCAAAAAGTCACTGTAGCGTATTTTTAGCAACAAAAAATCTGTGTTTAGCAATGAAGCACGAGATGGAAACATAACAAAGTCTTCGAGAAATTATGCCTGTGTGAAATATTGGTACTCGATACAGTATAAACAATAAAAGTTGGAGAGATGCAATATGTATAAGACCGAAGAAGCATAAAAATTAAAAACTGACTATGATGAACCGGTAGAAACGGTAGAACCCGAACCTAGTGGGATATCTAGGTTGGAAATAGATTCGTCAAATAGTTGTGATGCGTGACCAGGCCACCACGATTTGCTTAAAAGTGTAAGAAATTTTTGAATATTTTTTTTTTAAAACGAAAAAAAAAATTTTTTTTGCAAAAAAATTCGCTTGAAGAAAATGTGTTACTGGTCTTTCCTAACTTTTGTTTCTTAGCACTTTGCAAGACTCATGCCTCAAAATTTATGAGTTTTCTGAAAATTTTTATGAAGTGCGTTCATTCACTGACTTTTTAAATACTTGCATATAGAATCCGGGTACCCGGGTCTTAAAATTTTGAAGGTGTGAAGCACTACCTATTCCCAACCCCCCCTCCCCAAAAAAAACGGAAAAATTGGAAAAAATTCGGAAGTGGCTTGTTTTGGGAAAATTTTCGAAATTTTTTCGACTTTTCAGGAGTTTTTCGATCCACCCCAACCAGAAATTTTGGGTGGGACCCTCACCCCAAAATTTTGAGAATACTCCCTCCCCCAAATGGTCGGACTCTTATAGGTGTGTTTAAGGGTGGAGGTCTCAAAATTCTGGGGGTCATCTAAAACTCCAAAAAAGTCGAAAAAGCCAAAAATTTCGAAAATTTCCCCCAAAAAAGTTAGAAAAGCTACTTTTTCCTTATTTTTTCAAGCTGGGGGGTAACTCTAAAACTTTCATTTTTTCATAATTTGTTGAAACACTAAAATAAAACATCTGTGAGCATTCTTGAGCGCTAAAAAGATTTGAGAAAAATGAGGGAATAAAATTGTGAACTCTCTCCCAAGCATACCTGTAAGAGGTCCGACCAGTTGGGGGGGGAGGGTGAAACCAAAATTTTGGGATGGGGGTCCCAACGTTTCCTAAACTTTGGGGTGGATGGGTCGAGGAACCTCCAAAATAGTCGAAAAAATTGCGGAAATTTCCCCAAAAAACTCCAAAAAAAGCCACTTTTCTCCAATTTTTCCGAATTTGGGGGCGTTGGGTATAGGGTTGAACAAGTTGGGGGTGCGAGTTCCAAATTTGGGTAATTACAGGCACTGTTTTGTCCACATTTGCACTATAATGTGGAAAAAAAAATCTGGAATGTGGAAAAAATTTTTGAGGTCTTTCCACAAATGTGGAAGAAAAATTTGGGGTGTTCATATTGAAAAGATGCATTTTGGTGCATTTTAGGAGGTCCAAATCTCACAATTTTCCAGCGCTTCGCGCCGGTTATAACTTTAATAATCATAATTATTTAGTACCAAGCTCAGGCACGGCTTTCAGCATGTCTACCTTTACTTACCATTATAATCTTTAAAAGTTTTCATCATCTTAAACGTTTTATTTCATGTTTGATGGGCAATCTTGCATATTAATCTTTATATGCAATGAAGATTCGGATATTTTCCTTCATAGATTTTTTTAGAAAGATCAAGACGTCAACTTTCTCAACTTTTTGAAGCGTTTGTTCTTTTCTTGACGTAAATTCAATTCAAAAGCTTCATGGAAGTATTTTTGGAAAATTTCTACGCTTCTGACTCATAGCTTTTCGGCCAAATTTATGAAAGGTTACCGACAAATTAATGGTTTTAAAATTTTTCGTATGATAAATTTCTAGAAATTACGACTTATAAACACAAAATTTAAATTTAATTTTTGAGATATAATATGATCAGAATACTTTAAAAAGCTCAAAAACACTTAAATAAAGCGTTTATGATCATTTTCAAGCGAAAAAAACGAGGATTTTAAGACGAAAAAAATTTTTCCACATGTGGAAAAAAAATTTGACCCCTTTCTACATTTGTGGAAAAAATTTCGTGGAAAAAAACAGTGATTACAGGTATGCTTCCTAGTTGAGAATGGCAAAAGTCGGCTCGACTCCTGGAAAAACGTTTGTTGTATGCATTTGATTAACTTACGTTGGAATTTCCCATCGTCCAATCGGCCATGCCAAGGATAGTTCAATGATGACTTAATATCGTAACAGATAAATTATACTTTTCACCTTCGAAAAATAGAAAAAGTCACCAGAGCACACATAAAACAACGTATCAAACAGAATTTATTTCTATTCATCATTCATTGGCAGCCTATAAACTTTGCTGCAACGATGCTGATACACTGTTCGAAGAGAACTCGTTCGCGTTCAGGTTAAATACAAGTAGATAAGTAATATACTAGGATCCTGATCCATTGACTCGGCGCGAAGTGCCGAAAATTTTTTGCATTTTCGGCCCCTAAATGAAAAATTAAGGAAAATATGTTTCAAAAATTTAATGCCAATTGGCACAAACGCTCAAAATTTTTTGTGCCATTCCAAATTTTTTTGCGTCAAAAACCATGTTTTGACCAAAAAAATTAGGGATGTCCCGGTGCCACCTTTTTTGTCGGTGCTTTTTGCGACCTGCACCGGTGCCGGTGCCAATCATACATGTTTTTTCACCTATTTATTATGACTTTTGTGTTCTCCTATATTTGCTATTAATGTAAATTATTTACAGATGAGTTCTGGATCGTATGTACAATATTTATTTTTCTGTTTTTTGCAGATTTCATTCTTTAATTTAGTCAAATTATACTTTAATTTTGAAGAATGGCCACTTCTAATCATTCCGCTGTTATATGGAATTTTTTTACTATTTTGACGACTGACGAATGAAAGGCAATATGTAACTATTGTGCTAAAGAAATCAGCCGTGGTGGCCAAGATAAACATGGGTTTGGGCACAGTGGCCTGAAAAAGCACTTGGCGACCCATCCATTGATTAACAGGAAATACTTATATGAGCAGGAATCGGCAGAAAAAGTGAAAAATGAGCTACAAGCAGTGAAAAACAATACAAATAATGCTAATCAAACGACTTTAGAAGCTAGTTTTATAAAAACTTGGAACATTGACCATGAACATGAAAGTTCCCAAGCTCACATGACATCATCACTTATTGCAAGCTGAACCTACTCGCTGGAATACACAGTATTACATTATCATACCTCCTGTACCTCTGGGGGGACCCCCCCCCAACTTGGCCAACCATGTACCCAACATCACCCAACCCCCCGCCAGTTTGGAAAAAATTAAAAAAATTTGCAAAAAAGTGTATGTTTTTTGGTTTTTTAGGGAAAAATTTCGACTTTTTTCGACCCCACCCCCCGCCAAAATTTCGGATTTACCCCCCGCCCCCAACTGGTCGGAGGTCTTACAGGTATGTATATTATATGTATAATATTTAAAGTAATCGCCGGTGCCAAAACCGGTGGCACCTGCCGGTGCCAGATACCATGGCACCTGCACCGGTGCCTGGGACATACCTAAAAAAATCAAATCTGTATCAAATCCGAATCCGATTATCCCGATCGTCCGTTTTCGGTGGCGCCCCGCGTCACAGTTCTATTCCGTGGAATGGGGTTGTGGGAATATTTTTTCGTACTTGCAAGTATAGCCATAAAAATGACAAAAATGAGAAAAAACAAAAAATAAAGTTATTCTCTATTATAATTTATGATATAAGGTACAAACAGAAGAAAATACATCGGGTAAAAAACAAATAATTTCTTCGTCGGAAAAATACTAATTAATTTTCGGCAAACGGACCTTTATTTTTGTTCGTCTCGCGATTACTTTCTTCGACAATGGGAGCTATCATATTGACGAATTCTTCATAATTAATTTGTTCATCGCCGTCTTTATCCACTTCTTTGATAATTTCGTCCACTTCCTCTTCGCTAAATTTTTCGCCCATTGTTGTCATAAAATGTTTAAATTCTTGAGCAGTTATTACCCCGTTGCCGTCTTTGTCGAATACCCTGGAATGAATTTTCAGGATTCGCACACTCAAATTAAAATTTATGAAGTGTTCAATGCCGGATTTGCATAAATCTTTTCCCAAGAATTCGAAATGTATTAAATACGCCTACTATTCGACGAACTCTGTAAGAGATTGCTCAGTTGAAAATTTATGCAAATTGGGTGATTATAGCTCATTCACTTTGAAATGGAAGGTGCAGCAAAAACAAAAAGTAGGTACAATTTAATTAGCAATTTTAAAATTTTTCATGACAAATGGAATCAAAAGGACAATGTTTATTCGTATGTTTCTCGCTGATGGGCGAGAAAATTTTTCTCACTGATTACAGTAAGAAGCATACCATTTTCTTCCGAATGGAACTCACGTTCATCGGTTCGCTGCATCTGCCGTTTTAAATGTAATGGCTATAGTTTGGATACACAGGAAATAAATTTTGATGAGGAGCGTGACATAACAGAGTTGAACACTTATGAACGAAAAGTTTTTTGTAATATTTTTTATGGTTCTTCAAAAACTGCAAAAATGCTTACTGTATCCTCCATCATACAACAAAGCGAGAATATCCCACCACAATAAGCTACTATTTTTTGACTGCAAAATGAAAAATATGATTTTCAAATTTCATCAAATCGTGAGAAACGCAACGTTTTTGGCACGGGTCTTCATGAAACGTTCTCGTCAAATCTGGCCTAATTGCCATTTTTGATCTTAAACAATCTTTCTACATAATACAGTGAGCTGCACGATATGGAAGATTCACGATTACACCTGGTTGCGTGAAAATGGCATTGTCCAGCTCGTTGGAATTTAACAAGTTTGGATACGCAAATTAGTGAACAGTTCATAGGCCTGTAAAATGTGTTGAAATCCTTTTTTCACAACTGCTGATTTTAAAAAGTTAAAAATCGTATGATGCAGAGAATTCATGCTTTATAAAAAACCCTCCAAAATCGAGAATAATATCCATGCAAAATCGCAATTGTTCTGTTTTTGAGATTCTGATCCCTAGTGAAACAATTCATGGATCATACATTTGATGAAAATTTCATCAAATTTACTATGTGTGTTTTCTGAATCGGACTTAGGATGATGAACTCTTGGGTAGGAGAAATTCGCGATTTCTTCTGGTGTATTCACAGATGTGAAAATGACTCTCAGGAGAGCCCAGGTGAGAAACCTACAGCAGGATTAAAATCTCATTGGAATCAGTTGGAAAATTTGCATATGCAAATTAGGTGCACAGAACTATCATGCCTGTTACTGTGATATTATCATGACTAGAAAGTGTGAATCTTGTAGTTATACAAAAGTAAATGTTACACGGATGCTCTCGTAACTCAAGCATCATGTTGTTTCTTCATAAAAAAAGTTTTTTACATTTTTCTCAAATGCATAAATTGAAACGTCATCAGAATTATAATAAGCTGTACATTGCGAAATTCATAATTTGACCTGATTACGTGAAAATTGCAGTTTGCTTCCAAAATCAAAAATTTTCAATGCAAACAAACGAGGATCAACAACAGAATTCAGTGGGGGGCAAAATTTGCATATGCAAATTAGGTGATTACAGTCATGATTTTTATGTCACTAATAAAAAGAGGCTTTTGATTAGAGCCGATTTAGATTTTTTCTTTACCTGAATGCTAGCCTGATCAATTCTTGGTCTGTTTCTTTGTTCATCGATTTCATCATATGGCAAAATTCACCGTATTCGATTTTACCATTGCCGTCGACGTCGAATTCGTTTATAATTTTCAAAAGTTCTTCTTCGGTAGGATTTAGGCCCAAAGTACGCATGGCGAAACCCAATTCTTTAGTGTTCATGTGACCATTGCCGTCTCTGTCGAACAACTAGGCGGGAAAAAAGATTCAGAAAATATCTATACAGAGTTTCCGGAAAATGGTGAATGACCTTTTTATAGGATCATGAGTCCAGTTCCTTAACTTCGTTGATTTTGGAATCAAACAAATTTTAAAAAATTAAGCTTTAAAATAAATTTTAAAAGTTCAAAAACTCATCATAAGCTTTGTGCTTTTTTCTACTATAGTAAGAAGGGTTCTACTACAGTAGTAAGAAAATTTTTCTAGATTCTGCCAATTTGTGAAAAGTAAAATAGATGGGAAAAATTGGAAAAAAAATTCGTTCGAAAAAGTATTTCTTCGTATGTCAAAAATGATATAGCATGCAAAGAAAACCACATTGAAGAATTCGCACAGAGGAGCCTATAAGTAATCTGCATTATTTGATCAACAGAGAACAAAATAATGAAGCAATCGAAAATTAGTTTCTGCAATCCACCAGCACTCAATTTTATGTTGAAAATGCCAAATTTCTTCTTGTAGTTTGAATTTCGAATGTTTTTTTTCACGTTTTTTCCGTACCATATAGTATTCACGGTAGGTACTAAAAAATTCAATCCAAATTTTATCGAATAACTTCCGTTTTACTGTAGCTAACCTCATACTATTTTTTGCATTATGTCTACCGGAAAATTTTAAATCGAATTAACGTTATTTTTAACTGGAAGACCATAAGAGATTCAAAATTACAAATCAAAAAATATTCAAAATTATTGATTTTTACAGTAAAAATACACGTACTTCGGATAAGAAGTGCAAGATATCGTTCGATATAAAATCAGTCCTACTATCACTATGCTGAAAATTTTGTCGAAATTGATGCACTTCCAATATT
Organism: Romanomermis culicivorax; assembly: GCA_963922205.1. Lineage (NCBI taxonomy): Eukaryota > Metazoa > Nematoda > Enoplea > Mermithida > Mermithidae > Romanomermis > Romanomermis culicivorax. The sequence continues at coordinate 581,047 of CAWUHX010000227.1, read as the reverse complement.
CTTGAATAAAAAGTCGTATTTTTGGAATTATTTTATTTATTTAATGTATTGATCTTATTTCTTCAAAACAAAATTTCGCTTCGAGACAATCTGTTTGGATGCGGACTATTACATAAATCTGTAAATTATGACTCTGACGATAAAAACATTTTTTTCTTGAATATTGTTGCTGACGTCACTTTTGACCGACTTGACGTAGTAGCTTCATGGAAATGATCACAAATTTTTGCATGGATCATGAAAAATTACCGTAAAAGCTTGACCAAACTCTTCGAGTTCTTCTTTTGTGAACAAGTGCATGTCCGGGAAAGACGGCGGCGGTTTACTGTTCTTATTGAACACCGACCTGACACGTTTGTTCAAAAATTGCAGCATTTAAAATTTCAATGTTGATGATAGTCCAGTTTTTGTACTATATATCAATATGTAATTATAGAGTAAGTGCGCAAAATACCGTAAATGATGTGCTTATAATCACACATTCTATGGTCGATGATGAAGACTTGTTGCTGCAGACAAGATAATCTCCGCGAAGGTGTATTGCATTGGAAAAGAAAATTCTAGATCGGCCGGGGGAAGAGTTTAGGCAAAATTGATGAAGCTCACACAAAATATGAACCAAAACAACGAAGCCACTGGCGAAATCAAGCCTAAAATAAAACTATTTACGACATTAAAAGCAGTATCTGTAACAATTTATTTTTAGCATTACGACTATATAGTAATTCGTCTCAATCTGGAATTATCACAAATCTAGCTACAGTATGACAATGCTGTTGGGATCAGAATCGAAATTCCTGTATTCCATAAAAGATTTTGATTCTGCAAGAAAAATACATACAGTATAGATGACACATTAATCCGTGTGAATTTAGATGAGATCACATTTAGTTAAGTAACCTGATAACTTTTACGGATAAGTCTCGTTTACAGTTCAGAATAACTAAAACTTGACATATATCAGTTTCGTCCGTATATCACGTGTTGGGATGCGGAATATTATTGTGTGTCGATTCATCGAATGTCCCTATTCGTCGAACGTCCGGATTGTTTGAATAGTGCTTCAGATTTTATCTACAAAGTCCCGTTTTAGCGAAAGCCCCATTCCTCGAAAATTTTTTTTCTTCAAAAAATCCCGTTTCCTCGAAAATAATAAATATGCAGGTTTCAATGTACCATTTTGTAACGTGAAGGTTCCCAGGCCATAAAGTTCCCATGGTCGCGTAAGCCTAAGCCGTAAGCCTAAACCGTAAGCCTAAGCCTAAGCACCAAAGTAGAGCACTCCAAAAATGATCAGAAATGTGCATAAGGGCCATCAACAAAAAATTCTTAATGCTGTCGAGTCTTCGTATCATCAGATATGGTAATTTTGAAATTATAGTATTTACGATAAAATTTACAGTCGTTTCAAGAAAATCGATCTGTTTGTATATACACATTCGATGAACTGGGATTTGTCGTGCACCAACGTCCGACGAATCATAAATTTTATCTTATTTTTTAGGAATTGGGACTTTTGAGGAATCGGGACTTTCGAGGAATAGGCATACAACCGTAGAGTATGATTGATATCAGAAAGATTTTGCATTTCAACTGAAATTTATCTGACAGTATCCGATGCCACACCGAACGCTGCCCTATGGAGGAAAATTTCAAAATGTACTGCATTTTTTCTGTATACTCAGATTTTTTTAACACGGGTTTTATTCACAAATGTCACATTCATTAGCGACGAATCCAAAACATAACAGCTTGACACGTGACCCAATTTCATAATTTTTTTAGATCGTCCAATCGTCCGCAAGAGATTTCGAACATTACTTACATCTGACGACCGTCATGGGCTAAATAATATGAAAAATTCAAGAATTTACACTTGGGGATCATATCAGAGTAAAAAATTCGAATTATATGCTTTTAAAAACCATATACTGTTTAGGACATAATGTTTGCATCATCTTTCTACTCCAGGAAATCTTGTGGCGATGAATTTCTATGTCTGAAACGAAACTGACCTGTGTGTTTTGTAAGACTCGTAATACCTTTGGAATAACTTTGTAGACTAGACAATATGTATGGCTGCCTTCACATTTGCAAATTATAGCGTAAACATGATATGTGGTCATGGATTAACCGTAGCTATACAGAATTCACAAAAACCAAACTGTCTCGTGAATGCTTCTTCCATTCTTATAACACCGTCAAAGTGTAAATGCCCTTTTGAATAGTGATGACGACACTTATTCTTTGATATAAAATTTAGCTTACTTCAAAATTTGGGACGGGGTCTTTCAGACAGATGAAGAGTTATGATGAAGCATGATACATTTTTAGTGCACTATGAGATGAAATTCACCAAATTTACTTTCAACAATTGGATCAGGACGCACAATTCAAAGCAAGGAATCCCTGGTGAGGTAACCAAACTTTAACTAACCATAATTCGGTCACAAATAGTGATACTACGTTTTAACTTCGTTTTTCAATATATCATAGTAAGATCTATGGATTCAACCCAAAAATTTGTCTTCTCCTTGATCAGATCTATATTGAATCAAAGTCAAACACCATGTCCATGAATTTGACTGCAAAAAGCAACATATAGATATGACAGATATCTATGTTTCCCTTTCCATGATTGTATGAAATATTAGGATCTTAACCCACACGGAAGATTCTGACGTGACACCTACAGTATCCTAATTTCCTTCCCCAATCAAGGTGCGACATTTTGGAAGGAAAACGTACTCTTTTGGACAAAAAAAGAGCGCTCAACCAAGGACAAAAAGTAGAGAAATATTATCCGTCATGAACTCTCGCTCTTGTCTAATTACAGAGAAAGAACTAACCTACCCTGCTACGGTAAGGTGAAGCCAACTGTAAGTAAAAAAAAGCTTGGCCAGAATCGAATCGATTTTTGCATCGACTTTCCTCATCTCGCCTCGGCTCCTCCATTTACCGTCCTGGCAACGTGGCTTTTCCCAATTGAATATGAGAAGGAGAGCTTAAAAAAGCCCCATATAATATATGGCACATCTGAACTCTAAAATAGTTTTTTTCGAGGAGGCGAGAAACCCAAATGCGTACCATTCTTGGAAAATGATCCTCCGGGGACTCATTTGAACGTCGAGAGAAGAAAACAAACATATTTTCAATTGAAACTGAGGGAATTGATGTTGACTTTGTATTCTTTTGTGACTATATCATGAATTTGATGATACCTGATTGAGAATGGTTACAGCGAACATTGCAAACCGACTCAAGATGTGGTCTCCATTGAAAAGTCCGCCTAAACAGTTTGTAGTACTCCCCGGCCTGACAAGCTAGAGAAAAGAGTTCATTAGATAGCCTCATATACTCGATTTTTTCATGTCAGCATTTTTATCTTGGTCGAATGGTTTATACTTATAGGAGTACAATACCACAACTTTTCATGTCAATTTTTTCTACAGTATTCAGCTACTGCAATGCAAGCTTAGTACAAAAATGCTTTACCGTCAATGAAAGCTGAATAGTGAACATTTGATGTGAAACATTTCATTTCCAATATTAATCATGAGCAAAATCGAAATTCGAAAATTCCTCTTTTTCCACACAATTGAACTGGATGACCCGAAATTTGTTCAAAACTTAATGGCATATATCATGATCTCATTGAGAACCAATTACCATATTAGGGTTCCATATCATCTGCACTTCTCAATATGGCAGATTCGAAAAATTACGAATCTTGCGAAAAATCAATTTAGTTGATTACGATTCATGACGAAAATTCAAAATATAAGTTTTTTGTCATGACAAACTTTCTTATAGAGCATTTTTTCTTCTATGATTCGGTTCGAAAAACATTGGAAAAAGATCAGTTGGTCTATATTAGCAGAGAATTAGGGTTGATGATCATCGAGCTCAAGTCCATTAGAAGCAGCTAGTAACAAATAGTGTTCTTAAAAATATGCCAAATTTAAAGCTACTGTATTATTGTTTTCTCCTCCTGCGACTGTTTGTTTAGTCATAAATCGTCAGCGTTTTTTTGTGCCAAACATGGTTTTTGGCACGAGAAAAATTGGAATGGCACAAAAAATTTTGAGCGTTTGTGCCAAATGGCACAAATTTTTTGACTGGTCGAAGGTTGAATTTCCTTGACTTTTAGTCCTAGTGGTTGGAAACGCAAAATTTTCTCGACGCGTGGCGCGGCGCCGAGTGAGTAATAAATATTAACTTTTATTTGTCTAGAACCTGAGCGAATTGTATTCGAATAGTATATACTTATACTCGTATGATTGCAACAAACTTTGAGATTGTGAGTGACTGATGAATGAATAGAAATTGTTTCCACTGTTCATCCAGGAACCAAAATATTTTTGGTGTTTGATTCGAACAGAAAAATTGACATTGTTGGCACAATTTTTCAACCAGACATTTACGCGGCGCGACTTTTGGCTTAGTTTCTCTTCAAGAAAAAGCAATTAAGTCATCCTTAATTTATTTAAGTACATTGGTGTTAGGAAATTTGTAGCCGAAAATTAAAGAAAAATATATAAATTGCCTGAATAATTCAATAAAAATACTCGCAGCATCCGATTTCTTTTCGAATCGTATATAAACCGTTTTCTCGATCAGTTTTTCTTATTAGATAAAATGGTGGTTAGATAAAATGGAATAGGCATGATTTTTATGCAAATTAGTGTGGTGACCGTGAAAGCATCTTTAGTTAGGATGTTTTTATCAAATTTTTGGCATGAAACTTTAAAGTTTTTTAGTATGTTTTGGGTAATATGGCGAATATGTCCCTAGAGCAAAATTTCACAAACAACATATTTTCTGATAGAGTTCATCATGCTGAGTCTAATGAAACAAAAATAAACTTGCGGTCTCTAATATTTCGCGATTTATATTTTTGAATTTTCAGACAAAATGGCTCTAAATTTAATCAGGATTTATAACATTACAAAAGATGACGATGAGTTAATTCGAATGTTACGTGTGTGAGGCTTAGGCTTAGGCTTAGGGCTAGGCTTAGGCTTAGGTTTAGGCTTAGATGAAGATGACGTTGTATTTTGATATATATGTTTTTGCAAATAAAACGTTGACAATTTTTAAGTTGTTTTGTCTATATCTTTTGAACTACTTGTGACCGCAAGCTAGTTTTTATTTCGTTGGATGCAGAATGAAAAGTTGTTCTAGAAAACATGGTTTTTAAAAATTTTGGCTCTAGGGACGTATTCGCCAAAAATTCCGTATGTTTTTAGGGTGGAAAAAATGTTTTCGCCATTGGCACAAATTTTTTTGGCCCCTTGTGCCAATTGACACAAATGTCAGTGCAAAAAAACACTTTTTGGGGAACAGATTCGAAGGAAGAAAATTTTGAGCTAAATTTTATGAGTGGGTTCCCGACCTCCAGGCTAACTACTGTATATGAGTTGTTTGTTAATTTTGACCATGGATTTCTGTGATTAGTGAGTAGACATTTATTTTCCCTTAAAAATTTTCCTTAGGCTTAGGCTTAGGATACAGCAGCTGCGTCTTTGGACCATAATTGGAAAGGGAACCGACTTGTAAAAAAATTCAAAATTTTGCGCTATTTCTCCATTTGGGGAAAAAATTTTGGGAGTTAGTTATAGAAAAAATACATTTTTGTGCATAAGGTCCAAGAACAATTTTGGGACAGAGGAATTTTTGGTTGCTCGCACTAAAATCGATAAATTTGCTTAAATTATAGGAAAAAACCATCGAAAGTTGGTTTTCTTGTATATATCATTCGATTCGTGTCAGTTTTAGTGATTTAAAACCAATTTCCTGAGTTTTAAAGAGAAAAATAAAAAGATTGGTAAGTATCAAAATGTTCGGCGCGCAGCACCGAAAATAATTTGTTTTTGAGGTTTCCAAAAACGTTGTAACTAGTGATGGACCGATGCATCGGCCGATTGTTGCGTTTTTCTGCCATCGGCCGATGTTTTGCCAAATAATCGGCCGATGGCCGATTGTTTGACAACTTTTTGTTTCAATGAATGCAGGTGCTTATGCTTAAAAACAGATTGTTCACATATATATTTTACAGTTACTTTATTAAATACATTATTTTTTTGTGAAAATGGTTGTTATAATGTCTGGCATATTTGCCCTGTGTTGCAATTGATGAACTAAATAACAAGAATTTGACAAGTATGAATGGGATAATTTAGCTACGGCAGTAAGAATATACTTTAATACATGTATATAATGTATCGACACCTTAGATAATTATGTTTTGGCAGCTTGTAAATTTGTTAAAATCTTTTGCAGAAACTGTAAAAATCTATGAATCTAAAAACGCCTGTATTTATTTCGGAAGAAATAGCTGAAGAAAAGTAAGCTAGATTTTGTGCCTAAATTTTTTTGAAAAAGATAAATTAAAGAATCGTAAGAATTTTTCGCCACTCAATCCATATTTCAACTTTCCTGGATTGGGTTTATTAAAGGAGGAATTGTCGGGAAGAATGAGTCAATATTTTTATAGAAATGATAATCGAGCCCACTTTAAACCCATTGAAGACAATAGAATTCATGCTTTGGCACCTTCACTAGATCCTCGATTTAAAAAGGATGAATTGAAATTTGAAATATAACACATATTGATCATACAAATCAAAATTAAATAATTTAGGCTTTCTGTGATCCTCAAGCAGAAGACAAAGCTGAACTACCTTTGATTAGAATGGTTGTCGATCAAAAACAACAAAATCAACGCTTTTCTGAAAATATGGTTCAAAAATTTGAATGAATCTTCAAACTCATTCTCCAAACTTTCTCAGCCACAATTAATACTAATGTAAATAATTCAAGTATTTACACAAAACTGACCAATTTTAGGCACTATTTGGCTATTGCAAGTTCATCCGAAGATGAGCTGTAGCCTGAAAAATATGCAATGTCAACATTTGAGCAAGCAAAAACCATGTTTTGGAATTGATTACTAGAATAATGGAAGAAAAATGCTGCAACAAAACCAGAATTAGCTAATGTGAATCAAAATAGTGTGCAGTTGAAAATAAGTTTCATTATGAAAAAAATTTCTTTAGCTTGCCTTGAAGTTTTTATCAGCTCCAATTGGCTCAGTAGCTAGTGAATGATCATTTTAAAAAGCAAAAGATGTTAGAAGTGGAAAAAGATCCTGTTCATTGCTGAGATTGGATTCAATAGTGCAAACTGGAAAAACAAGCTGAAGTTAAAGAAGCTTCTAGTGAACTCAACAATCAACGTGAAGGTAGTACAACAGATGCCTTTGTTGATGACAAAGTAGATGAATGAAATGTTGTTAATTATTGAATGTTGAAAATATCAGTAGAACTTGGTGAATAATTCATAATAATTTTAAATTTATTACAGTGTAGCAACTTCAGATTGCATTTTGTACATGTTACACCCGATGCATCGGCCGATGGCAAATTTTTGGCTATCGGTCCATCACTAGTTGTAACATTCATTTTTTCAGTTCATTCTTCTGAAACTATCGACGATCGATTGCATACCTGTAAGACCTCCGACCAGTTGGGGGGGGGGGGGGGTAAATCCGAAATTTTTTTTTGGGGGGGGGGGGGGGGTAGAAAAAAGTCGAAATTTTTCCCAAAAAAGGCCAAAAAACATACACTTTTTGGCAAATTTTTTTAATTTTTTCCCAACTGGAGGGGGGGGGGGTTGGGGGGGGAAATCATTTTGGGTACTGGGCTGGCCAAGTTGGGGGGGGTCCCCCCCCAACCCCCCCCCCCAAGTACAGGTATGATCGATTGTGATCTTCTCGCAATTTTACGAAATACGTCAAATATGATTTCGAAATTTTCATCAGGTCGTTTTTTGTCAACAATGTCGACCTATATTTATTTGTGTTTTTTGAGCTGGCTCAAATATCACATCTTATATACCTGAAACCGATAATTTATCACTCTACATGGAATGGAAAGAGATTGTTCTCAAATGATGTAGAGTATAAAAAAGTGCGGCAGGTATTTAATCTCGGATTCAAATATCGACCATTTCAACGCGTAGCGCCGAAATATTTTTTTAATTTTGGTATTATAGAACGCTGGAAAATGAATTCCCTAGACAGAAGGTCTGATATTTCAATAAATTCAATGAATTTTCAGTCGAGCAAACTAAATTTTAAAAATTAGGCAATCAAAGATGAATTTAGATTCTTCAACCAGCAAGAATCTCTAACATTGTCCTAGACTCAAAATGTTTTGATTATACGAATGTCAAAATTTTTACACTTCGCAAAAAGCTTTGGGAGATAATCGAGAAAAATCTTGGTTTTAATCATACCTGTAAGACCTCCGATTAGTTGGGGAGGGGGTAGAAAAAAGCCGAAATTTTTCCCAAAAAAGGCCAAAAAACATACACTTTTTTGAAAATTTTTCTAATTTTTTCCAAACTGGGGGGGGGGGGTGGGGGGAAATGATTTTGGGTACTGGGTTGGCCAAGTTGGGGGGGGTCCCCCCCAACCCCCCCAAGTACAGGTATGGTTTTAATCGAATTCGTCAAAAATCCATACAAGATCGGACATTTATTCATAATATGTTGATGCTTAAAAGCTACAAGCATAAGCTAGAATGACATTTTCTAACCGCGCACTAGGAATAATATAAAAAAATTATTAATGAAATGAAATCCGGCGCGAAGAGGTGAGCATCTTTCATGTACTTTTATTTTTTTTCAATTTCCTGGGTGTTGCAAGTTACCCCATGATGGGGCTACGTGCAAAAATCTGTTAGAAAGGTATAACCTAGTGTACTTTTGTGCAAATAACACCTATATTGGGGTTAAATGCAACACGGAATATGTTTTAAACAAATTTGACGATTGTTTAACAACTCTATAGAAGACGAATATAAGGAAATACGTAAAAATTAATGTTCAATAATGAGAAAAATGGCAAAATTCAGTCACAACAAGAGATTGACAAAAATTAAGGCACAAATGTGATATTTGGATAAAAAAAGGATCATTAGTTGAATTTAGCTAATTTTCGCTTATAGTTGCGCATTCTACTTTAAACAATGAAAATTTATTGAAGAAATCGAGTGTTGCAAGTTACCCCAAAAAATGAAAATTTTCAGAGTAACATGCAACACTCAAAATTCCTAAATAAATATGCAGAATTAGAAAATTGAAATTTTACTGATTCAGTAACTATATTAATGCTATGATTAGGAAAAAATTGTGACAACAGCTTGAATCTGCTTCTCTCTAGTTTCAAAAGTTTAGCACCTAACTTTTTTTGGCTGCCGACAACTGAAGCTGACCGAGGGTACTGAATAAGTAAAATATAAAAAGTAATAATATTGTTTGATTGAGGAAGAAAAACTACACAGGAAATGATGTTGAAATTCGTTGATGAATCGAAATCGAAGCGACAAAAAGTCTTTAAACAAAATACCATGTCAGTGTTGCAACCCCGCTGTTGTAAGTAACCCCGGTTGACGCTCTTGGATAGTTTGCTGGAAAATTTGTTCTACAATGCTTGTTAATTAGGCTTAAAACTGCAAAATTTCAATTTTTTCCTCAATTTTAATGATATTCCTAATAATTTATTAGGTCGAAATTATTTTAATGAGTTATCGGATCTTAAAACACCCGAAGGTTTGAAAAAGCTCAAAAACGCTTAAATAAAGCGTCGATGAGATTTTTTAAGCAAAAAAACGACTTGGGGAAAATGGGGAACAAGTTTTTGACCCCTTTCCCCAATTTGTTGAAAAGGCTGAACAGTGATGGGGCACACTTCGAGGAAAAAATTTGAAAATTTGGAACAAAATTTTGGATATGGCTCTCATTGAGGAAAAGTTTTTTTGGGAGTACAAGATCTCAAAGATGCTTTTTGGTGCACTTTAGACGCTTAAAATATCAAAATTTTCCGGCGCTTCGCGTCGCGTGCGCGTCGGTCACGGGTGTATGTAGTATAATAATTATTATTTAGTATATCTACTTTTACTAACCTACTAACCTTCTGCAGTTTATATCAATTTAAGTATCTCATCCTTTTTTCATCGTTAATAACAGTCAAAATTTTTTCGGAAAAATCAGATTTTTTTATCAACTTCAAAAAGTTTTTTACCTCGCGTTTTGAACGTGAATTTTTGCTTTGAAAAACGATAAAGTTTTTGTTCGAGACTGTCAGTTTAGAGCCGCCATTCGAGAATAATTTTTGCAAAGATTCATTGTCCTGCGTTTTAGTATATAAAAGCCCTAAAGTTTTCCGGCGCTTCGCGCTGAAGTGAGAAAGAATCTAACATCTGTAACTCTGATCAGCAGAATTAAGCAAGCATAGTTTTAGTAGCAGCGGCATCAAGCTTGCTCAAAGTTTTTGATGTTGATTTCTTTTCTATTCCAGAACAATAATTTCTTGTAAAATTGATTCCTATATAGTTTTTAAGTTGCATGTTTCTATTCGTCTTTTGATATGATACTATTTTCTTCAGATTGCCGAATGGTGCCGCAAGACAGAGTATGCCTACCGCCTTTGATTTTGGATGGAGATGCGAAAGTTCTGCAAAAAATGACCATAGTGAGCCATTTTTAATTGTTCACTTGACATCCATTTTCCAAATGATGAAAAATAAGCAATTTTTATCAGTTTTTTAACCAAGAAAATAAAAATAAAGTTGTAAACTTCTAGAGAGAACTAGACGCTTGCTTGCGGGCGGCCATAAAAGCTTGCGGCGGAACGCTGAGCCACTTGACCGCTCCTCCGCCTTGGTGGCCGATCAAACAATTTCCCTGGGAGAAAGATTTTTCGAAACATCTGGATTCAAAACACGAAGTATGCTGCATAAGTCAAATTTATTTCTTCATTTCTACCAATGATGAAAATTAAAAAGTTTTTAGAAAAATCTAATCTATCGACATTTATTGACTGCGTGTTATTCATATTATAAACAATTGGAAATTTTACATTTGTTCGACGTCGAACCACGTTCTCGTCCGAAATGGACGTTGTTGGAGAAAGATGACGGTTATCAGCTTGTACTACTACCTTCGCAGAAAGTTGTGGCCTTTTATTCGTCTCAAGAAGTAAGAATTGCATTAAGCTTTATTGTTTGTGCAAAAAGCCCAATTAAACGACGAAACTTTATACGTGCAAGTTTAACGACTCAATTTTTTGGAAGCTTGCTTATGATGAACTTTTTCAGGCTACAAAAATTCTACCTCTTATCGCTGTAGCTGCCCAGCAAGTAGGTCTTAACTCCTCCACTGACGCAGAAAATTGTGTCAAAAAGTCAAACAGGCGTGTTAGGAGCACATTACCACCACCGGCGTCTAACGGTTCAACCGAAGATCATCGATTTACGGACAAATATCAAAATGGTGGCCCCATCCGAAATTCTTACCCTGGCCACGGATTCTATTCTTTTAACAAAAATTTCTATTTCTGTGAGAAAATGCGCAAAATTCTTCAAAGTGCTAATTGCCGTTCGACGCAGAGTTCTTCGATGGCTAGTTCGATTTGCGGAGATTCTAGGCGAAATAGCGTATCGATTTTGGGAAGCTGGTCACCCCGAAGGACGTCTGTAGTTTCCGTAGACCAAAGTAATATATGATGATACTTTTCGTTGTTTACGCAAGACCACACTAATTTGGGTGGTAGTACCATAAGATCTCTTGTACATTTATCGTCGGCCATATGATTAGGCACATGGCGACCCCCTCAATATCGGCCATCCCTATAAATGAAATAGGCTAGCCATTGGAATCCAATTTTTTTGGTACCAAGAAACTAGAAAAGGTCAATGTTTTGTTTGAAAATGATCATTTTGGGACAAAAAACGGTCATAAATATCACATTTTTTGGCACTTTGCGCTATAAATATATATTTTCACAGTCTTTTATACACTAATTACTATTTTTTGAACCGTTTTCGGACTTTTTGGTTTAAAATAGTGAAGTTTTTTTCCTTCAGTGGCCACCCTAATATATTGGGCTTTCGATGACCACACCCCAGACTTCGGAGCTCTAGTACATGTATGCTTAAAAGGGCATATATTTTCATACCTAAGGGCTCTTAAGAATTGATGGGGGTGAGTAGCGGTTTCCCCAGAATTTTAGAAAAGATATATCAGTGAATGCTGAAAAAATCTGGAAAAATGATAAAATCATCCTTATCTCTTTTTACTCTAACATATGTAAAAAAATTTTTATTCCGACCCGAAGCTTCGGAAAATGACGCTCTTAGAAAAAGGCCAGTAAAGATAAAATTCAGAAAAGAGTTCGTGAATTCGTGAATTATTAAAAGCTGAACGCATTTGCAAGCTGAAGGTACTTGAAATGATTTTTGGAACATTTTTATCAAATACGTTATTAAAAAATCAAAATAGCTGCTAAATCCATTAAAACACATTAAAAAATTACTTCGAATCCATTGCTGTTCAAATACTTAAAATTGCGTTACATTTGATAAAATTCTGTTTTCGAATCGTCCTGTATAGATCGAATCGCTTTTTTTTTTAGATGTAAATATCAAATCGAATCATTCTATATCCTGTGATTTGTGCAAAACTTACCGGTGCGCCAACGAAAAAGATCTTCTAACGCATACGCTATTGTGTAAAAATTTTACGACGACCCGGCGCGCCAAGGACAAAATAACATTTTTGTCAAATTTTGATCTGATTCCTCGCCAACTTTACGATTCGTTTAAAAATTCCGTGGTCGATCATAAACAAATCAAATGTTTGGCAACGAAATTGAACGCCGAAAATATAAAATTTTTATCGAAATCGTTTCCTTTAACTACATTATTCGCCGGTTACGACTTCGATAAACGAAAAACTCGGAAATTTCGGTTTTTCAATCCAGATTTTTACGCCGGTCGAAATGTATCCAACGCGCACACCTTTAGGTCGCATATTAATGATAAAAAGTGCAATTCGGCTGATCCAAAAGCGCCGTTTTTCCCCGTGATTTTCCGACGTTCGTTGTCGCCGACATATTCCCACGTTTATACATTTTGTACTAAAGATAGGAAAAGAAAAATCGCGCGAATCAGTAAGTTAATTTCTCGCTAATTAATTCTCCATTCGGTCACGCTCCCTTAGTAAAATTCGGATATAAAAAATTCCTCGAGGTAAAATAAAAAATTCAGATACAAGCTGACATTTGGTCGAGAAATTTAGAAGCCGATGTGACAAGAGAAAATTTTGAAAAATCCGGAGTCGTATACACATGTCATTGGCAAGCCATAAGAGACCCTCCATACTTTTGGTCGGTAAAATACTGAAAAACGTAAATTTTTTGATGAAAAATGTCAATTTTTGTACAAAAAATGGGCAAAAATCATACGTGCACGTAGGGGGGGGGGGGGTCAGGGGAGGTAAACCCTCCAACCTGGGACCCCGGGCACCTTTCCCTGGCCCGAAAAAAATCGTCAAGCACCTCTCCCTAAACTTTTTTGACGACATTTTTTTCATGATTTTTATGCGTTGTATGAAAAACATGGTTTCAGAGCTTTTTTCGTTTTTTTACTCAAACACCCCATCCCTAGCCCTCAATGAAAAGTCCGAGGACCCCCCCCCCCCCCGAAAAATTCTTGCCGTGCATGTCTGGCAAAAATTTCAATTTTTTCATCATCAATTCGCGCCATGATGAATACATTTTTTACGATTTTTCAGACAAAAATTACCATTTTTGAACCGTTTTTCAGATTTTTTCCTTCAGGGACCCCCTAAAATTTTGGGGAATCAGTGACCTGCGACCCCAAAAAAAGCTCTTGACCCCCAAGACCTCGGGGCTCCGTTTCATATATGCATAAGTAAAGCACAAAGTAGCTGAAGGCTTTGGATATTTGGACTTTGAATCCCCAAGGTCAAACTTTTCAGGTAGGGGTGAAGCTGAAAATTTTCAGGGGTAGTGTAACTAAATGTCTACTAAACCTGTCATTTTGTCTCAAAATCAGCGATCACTTCTTAGGGCTTTAGGTAGGGTTAATACCCCCTCACACCCCTCCCCATAGGGCAGTCTGTTGGACATCCTACGAATATTAAAACATGCTTAGTGGGTTTGGCCGTGATCCAGACCGGCGACCGGTGTTGACGACTTCCTATCCTGATCCCGAAAAAGTGGTCGCGATCGGGATTTTCCGGCACATATTTATGAGTACATATGAAGCTATAATGTGCTTCGTTCCAACATTTGTGAATGGTTTATCAAATAGTCAAGTATGAAATTGATAATTAAAATGTTTCGTATTTCCAGCTACCTAAATCCAATTCAAGAACTGTAAATCCGGTGTTCTGGAAATGCCTATCATTGGATCAGCATAGCTAATCCTAAGGCAAGCTAAGTCAGATTATTCTTTGAAGAACTCAAAATTTTCAATATTAAAATCAATCCTGGCCAAAGGCAACAAATATGCGGGTATGTGGCACAAATGATTACAAAGTAATTATGCTCAAAGCCGATTTGAACAGAATTTCGCCAAACTCTACCCTAAAAAATGTTTATTTTTGTCTGAGTAGCAGCTAGTTCATATGCTAAAAGTCTAGATGATGCAACTCTGTAGCATTAACTATATACAAGTCATCAGGCCTGTAGGCAGGAATTTTTTTCAGGGGGGCCACACATTTTTTCATTCAATTTATTGTAAAATTGGCATTTCTGACTTGACTTTGTTTTTTCTGACTTGACTTGAAAAAAAAACCAAAGGTCTCTCCATACCTTTGCCTTTTTTAACACTTCAAACATTTGTTGGGAGGCCATGGCCCTCCAACCCCTGCCTATATACCTGCAAGTCATAATTTTGGACTGATCAGAATAATAAGAACTTAACGACCATCATGCTCCGTGGCATGCTATCAGTGGTCATAGTGGGCAAAAGTTTATTAGGTTGACCGGATATCATTCAAGTTGGAAGTTGACACACTGATCTTGAGGCTCATGATCACTAATTATCGTTTCATTAACTTCATTATCATCCTGATCACTCTTCAAGTAAGCTATTCAGGTAAACTATTTACGTGGTTATGTATTCATCAGTTTATCCGTCGGTTCCGGTTGGTACTTGTTCCTTAGATCTGGCAGCTCTAATACTGGCGTCATCTGACTTGAGCAAAAATTAAATTAGCTATACATGTTATCCGTTAGCATACATAGGCACCAAGGAAGGTCAACCGAATTTTAATAAAGCATTTACCATCCATAACTCTGTTAAAAAGAAAGTTACATCATTTGTAAAGATATTTTTAAATAGATCTCAATAAGATTTGTCGGTTGATATTCAATCTTTTGCGTTTTTGAAGAAGAACTCCCTGTTCGCCTTGAACAATCCCTGTTTGGGTGATGACTGATGACTAGCGATTTCTAGCTGAGGTCGGACCATTCTATTCAGGGCTAATTTTTCCTTTTGGTTTGTTTTGGATCAGAATTAGTATGGGTTTTTTAGCCTCTAAACTGTAGTATTAAGTTTAAAAAATTAAACATTGTTGATTTTAGAATTAAATTGGCTATAGGCACGGATTTTCATTCTACTCTTTGGGTGTATTGATTGTAAACTTGGTTTTTCACTGGATCCCTCGAGACATGTTTTTGACTGAACACCTAAATCCACATTCAAGACATCTGAATATCTTAATCTCAAAAGTTACATATGTTGTTAATTCCAAAATCAGAATTTTAATCTGCTTAGTTTTTACAGTAATATTTGTTTTTTCTTCAGGACAAGAACATAAAGAACAACGTAAACTTGAAGCCGACATTTTCAAATATTCACAGTCCGATTTTGCGAAACCGACCACGTTTGAATTGCCCCCTTTTACATTGAAACCGTGTTCCGTGCGCGTTCAGGATCTTATTTCTGTTCGACAAAAACTTGTCGGCGGCGTCGGTGACAAACGAAAATCTTCGAAATCGTTACAACTTCGTCGTCGGCGTCGCCGATCGTTGCAAAATACAAATTCGCCGATTAGCGGTTCGACAACACTTTCTAGCGATTTTAGCAGCGATAATAGTCTTAAAAAAGCAATTCGCCTAGGTCGATCGCGCTCGGGTGCTCTTTCTGGTCGAACAACATTGAAAAGAGAATCGCAGGCAGCGATTAGTCGTTGTTTATGCTGCGATAGAGAAACGAAAGTAAAGACTGAGATGGAAGCAGATTTTTTCCGAAAGTCTAAGCTTGTGCGGCAATAAAAGGCTTTCCTCCCGAATTTTTTTTTTATTTTTCAAAGCTTCAATCATGTGAAAAATCCATAAAATGACCCAAAATTGTAGGTCCCAAAAGAAAATCTTAGAAAGTATCACTTTTCTAACTCGACAACTTTATTTTGAAATTATGTAGCAAGAAAAATACGTTGGCATTGCTGGGATTTGAGAGCTGAGGATTTATAATTTAAATTCATTCTATATTCGGACGCGCAGAGCCGGAAAAATTTTGGAATTTCGGTATTCTAGAACGCTGGGAAACGAATTTTCTAATCACTGTACACAAAAAATGAAGTCTAGAAAGATGTTTCCATTGTTTTCTAATACAAAAATACCAATACAACAATGTTCATAAAAATCTAAAAATTTCAAGCAAGATGAAAAGATTTGTCGAGCTACTAAAAAAATCTGCATTTTAAACAAAATAGCAGAAGTTACAGATTGTGAAATTAGATGAGGTACTTTAAATAATAAGTGCGTTAACCGGTCCGTTTTTCAGATCGTTAATTCAAGAAAATGCGCCAAAAAATAGTCGATTGATGCGAACTTTATACTTTACGCCGGTGAATTATATATCCCGGTCAACCTGATGTTTATATGAGAATCTCTTAGTAAGTGTATGGAAGTAGGAAGAATTAATCCAGTTTCGATTTATAGATTTTCTAGTTTACGGTATATTTTGATTGTATTTTCCAAGCTGCAATGGTTATACTTTGTCATTGTATATAATTTTTTAGTCTTTCGGAATTTCTGGGGAGTTTTGTCGTTTTTTCTATTTCTCTTAATTGGTATGCCATTTTCCATATATTTTCTGGAATTTTGAATTTAACTACGAAACTTTGCAATATACTAATAATGACCTGGCAAACTTTACCATGAAGTTCTCATATATACGAGTATTATTCTTTCCTCGATCAAACTGTTTGCAGAATTTCAGACGATACAATGAATGAAATATCTGAACTAGAGAGTCATAAATATTTTTAACCTGAACTAAATCAAAACTTTTCTTTATTTCTCTGTTAATTGTGGATATGATTCGAAAATTTATTCTTTTAAAGTGGATATTTTTGATAATTAGGCGAAACTTCCCATAAATTTTTCTTTGTGAGACATACACTCGACTGTAAATATTTTGTGGGTGATGTTTGAACGAGTTTTTCGGGTAGAATATTTATTTAGCTTCCATATCTAGGTTTTACGTGATATTTTTATTCGCGATGGTAAAATAAGCCCAAATAGTTCATTTTTTTCTGAAATGAATCGTGCAGCTATACGTGAAAAGGTTTTTGCACTTTGAGACTGATACTGTCTGCAGCCAGAAATCTAATTTCCTAAAAGTGAACACTAATATAGGCCGACAAGATTTGCGGTTTGCACGTCTCATTTCAGAATAACTAATTTATACACTTTCGCAAGGCATTATTACAAAATTGAGGTATGAATAATTAGGTGACACTAGTCATGTTTTTTAGGGACGTTAGGATCCAATTTATGACCTCTGAGATGGTCTTTTCAGGTATAATTTGCATATTTAGATTCATCATCTTCCCAGTTTATTGAATGAAGAAAACGGATTTTAAAGAAAATTTGCGAGAAACGCAAAACTACCGGTTAACTCAAAAAATATTTTCTGCGTCGCTGAAGCTCATTTCGAAAAAAATACTATAAAGTAAAGCTTTCCAATATGAGCATTGAGCAGGAGCTGTTTTGCGCCAAAATTTTGACATATCATTTAAATAAAATGTAGCATTTTTTGAGATGTTGTGGTCGATTAAAGTTTTAAAATAATCTGCTTCTTCCGCAAGTTCCTATAGCTATCAGCAACTGTTTTCTGAAAATCAAATCAATATGTTCAATGCCTTGTCGAATAATTATATATATGCCGATCAAATGCACTTCATATTTTAAATTGAAATAAATTTATTTTATTGTTCATATCATTATAATGTTCGTGGAATTCTTTGCCGAACATGAGCTTGCATAGTACGTGAAATTTCTGAGTAGTCTGATTAAAAACTAGTACCGTCCCCAAGGTCATTTATACAAAATTTATACTGTATGCTTCCTTACCCAAAAATTTTGAAATTATCCAATAACTCAGATTCAGTTACTCAAAAAAATTTGAATATAAAAAATCTTGTCATAGATTTTGAGTTCTATGTTACTCGTGACTCAGCGTAAAAATGTAAAATATTACCTGCTTTTCCTCTAACATTTCAAGAGAAACAGAGTATTCATGTAAATAATTCTATAAATGTATAAAAATCAATACTATCGACCACACAAAGCTTCTTTAGTAAGACTGTTTATTCAAAAATTGATTAAAGTTAGTTGAGTATACTCGCACAAAATTTGCAGTCGGATCTGACATGGGTTTCAACAAAAAATCGTCCGAAGAGCAATAGCTCATGTTCGGTTCAAGCGATGTAATGTCATTTCATGGAACTTCCAGCTTCTCCGTACAAATACATCCGGAAATCGGTTGTGGCTTGCATGATCAATAAATCGTAGGTTCTTCATTTTGAGTTAATTATCTTCCAATGGCAACGTCCACTGTACTTTGAAAAATAGATGATACCGCCGCATCGCTCTCCCTCTCCGCCCCTTTTTTCCTCGCGAATGGAGTCTTAGTCTTTTGAGGAAAAAGGTTTAGAATTGACGAAAAAAAATTTGGACACGGCTCTCATTGTGGAAAAAATTTTGGAGACTTCAAAAACGAAAAGATGCATTTTGGTTAACTGTAGAAGGCCAAAATTTCAAAATTCCGTCGCTGCGATGCTGTGCATTGCTCACTCACTGTGCTCATGACTCATGAGCAGTAAAATCTGCCTAATATTCAAATAAACTACCAAAGCGAACCTTACGCAAGAAAAAGAATCGGTCAAAAAACAGTTCAAACATTAAGTTAAATTATTTATATTGAATAGGAATCTTTAGCCTTTAAATTAAAATAACTCAACTCAACAGAACACGAACAGTCATACGAACCGAATCGAAAAGTTTCCTGAATTGAAAATTTACGAAGCATTTGATTTGTTTGTTGTGTTGTGTAATCTCATCTCAAATCTGTTATCATCATACTCGTATCCAATATTTTCAAAAAAGGGGGGAATTTTCCAAATTTTTTTAGAATTTGCTTAATAAAAAGAAAATCACTTTTGCAGTAAAGGCGACTCATTTTCAGTTAGTTTATGTGTGCTTGTATTAGTGGCTAAATTCGGTGGTTGACGAAAAGTATGTAAGGTATAAGTAACGTAAAGTGGGATGACTTTGATCAGACTCCCTCCAAATTTCGGATTTACCCCCCCCCCCCAACTGGTCAGACGTCTTACAAGTATGTCATCTAAATACGGGCCTGTTTGTCATGTCAGTATCAGAAGAGACTGCATTGCTGTTACTAAGTACAGTTGGCTCAACTCCCAATTATTATTAAATCAGGAAGAAATTTCTATTCCATAATCCATACCTGTAAGAGTTCTGACCAGTTGGAGGGGGGAGGCGAAAATCGAAATTTTTCGCAAAAAAAGGCCAAGAACATACACTTTTTTGCTAATTTTTTTCCAAACTGGGGGGCGGGGTTAGGTATATGGTTGGCCAAGTTGGGGGAGGTCCCCCCATCCTCCCAATTACAGGTATGTTGTATTCTGAAGAACTAAATGAAAACAATGAATTCTTTTCTTAAAAACCCGAAAATGCTCAATTTTCCAACCCAAAAAAACAACCCTGTCCAGCGTTTTAGAATATAAAAACTAGACAATTTTTCCGGCGCTTCGCGCTGGAACGAAGAACAAATTACACTTTATCAGCTTGATTTTAGTTTCTTTTTAACCTTGTGAAGGTTCATTTTCCAGCATTTTGAAAAGTAAAAATCCGAAAATTTTTGCGACACTCTGCGCCGGAATAAAAAGTATAGAAATTCGATAACTCTAATCTGAATCACAGAAATGATTAAAGCAGATGAATTCATGAAATATCTATCGTTAATATGCTTTTAAATGTTGTAGCACATTAATGTATCGTTCATCAACTCAATTTGACTGAGCTGACTAGAATCAATTTTCTCATTTTTTATTTTTTTTTCTCGCTTACTTCCAATCTTTTGTGGTCTTTAAAAGTTTCCGTCTTTTGTGGACATAAAATTTTTTCATCTGGAAAAAAACTAAAACGGCATAGGTCAATGGCAGAAGTTCTTGCTAGTTGAAGAATCAAATTCTTGATTGCTTGCCTAATTTTTGAATTTTGGTTTGCCCGACTGTAAACTCATTGAATCCCCCAATAAATTAAACCTTTCATCTAGGAAATAAATGTTGAAAAGATTTATTTTCCGGCGTTGTAGAAAAACAAAATGCAAAAAACCGTTGCCTATTATTGATATTCGAATCCAAGATAAAATGCCTGCCGCTCTTTTTTATACTTTAGATGATTTGTAAATAATCTTTTTGGGGTATAATTATGACTGGCAAGTTATTGTTCCGAAATCCAGATATATCAGAATGTTTAAATAAGTTCAAAAAACCTAAATGGACCATCTGTCGACGGCTTTAAATGAAAAGGTGGTGGGCGGCCGACCATCACATTCGTCAGCCTACCAAAGGAGTCTAATGTAGTGTCTGACCGCGTTTGATGTCATGTTGAGAGGAGTGTACGTGGTAGAGTGAACACTTGAAGTGAAAAAAATCAATGGAAATTATGCGAATGTATCAATTTTAGTGTGTGCAACCGAAAATTCATTTATGCCACCAAATTTCTTCCCAAGGTTGCACATTGCAACCTTGCCTGTGCAAAAACTCTTAATTAGTTTTCTTGTATTTCTGAATTCTTTTAAACTCAATTTTAGAACTTCGGAGAAAAATAATGAAAAAAACTGGCAAGACTGCCCTATTCGGCGCCCGGCACCGAAAAATTTCGATTTTAAAGCTTTTAAAAAATTGTCAAATGCCCCGCCTGGATTTTTCTGGAGAACGACTTTTTCATAACTTTCCAATAATGCCTATAAATCTCTCTTATTGTTTTTTGATGACTGACCCCCTTATTGTAAAAATTTTCAATTTTGAAGTTCATATTATCGAACAGGTAACCCTATAACATAATCAAAAAAGTCGTCCGACTATTGTTTGCACTGTGCAACTTAGCAGGAAGAATGTGGTAGCACAGTCCGAATGTTGGGTAAATTACGGATGGCAGTGGCCGCCGCAAATTTTTTTGTGCCAAAAACCATGTTTTGGCACAAAAAAACACTGATTAGGGACGCGCTTTATTGTCGAAAGTCAACGAATTTATAAATCTAATTTGAGTTTATTTTTCCTTTACAATTTTCCTTAGGCTTAGGGTACAGCAGCTGCGCCCGACTGGCGCAGCGCTGTTGAGGCTCTTCCAAATTTTGGCGCTTTTCCCATGCACAATTTCGCTTATTCCTTCTTCCCTTCATCATGAAAACCCCCAAAAACCGGCGTCAGAGAAATTTCGGCGTGGCCACCGCCATCCGTAAAAATTCCCGAATTTTAGTTGTTTTGCGTGGAGAAAGCTATGTTTTCGCTATAATGTTGAAAAAACTTCAGACCTTGGAGAAAAAATTCGGCCGTTTGACCGAAAAAGAGATTCTACGTCTACCGCATTTTTTGGAAAAATTTCAAAATCTTCAAAATTTACTGGTGCTTCACGTTGGTACGCCTAATCAACATTATTTATCTCACTTTGCCTCAAGTTTGGCTCTTAGGAGGTCTAGTACTATTACTCTATTAACATTTAATTAAG
Source organism: Romanomermis culicivorax (assembly GCA_963922205.1). NCBI lineage: Eukaryota > Metazoa > Nematoda > Enoplea > Mermithida > Mermithidae > Romanomermis > Romanomermis culicivorax. Next base: position 559,128 of record CAWUHX010000227.1, on the reverse strand, counting down.
TGCATCTGTAATGTTTTATTATCTCTAAACATTAATACATATTTAAGGTTTTTACCAATAGTAATTATAATTCTAATTTTCTGCTCACGTTATTCTAATTTTTTCTCGCTTGATGATTTTGTGATAGTAATTTCAAGTTTCATTGTCCAAGAACATCAAAAAACACTATGTTTAACTATTAAGAGTGTTCATTCAATCAATCTTTCATTGCGTTCATTGCAATTAAATTCTGAACCATTTTCCGACTTTACTGGAGATATTTACGATGTAGAATGTCTTTTTGAACATTTTTGACTCTTGTATTGTCCTATCGAAAAAAACATCTTCAAAAGCATTAAGCTTTTATGAGAGATGCTTCGTATGTATAAGATTTATTTCATTGTACATGACGAAATTAAGACATATTTCATTTTTTCCTTGATTTGTTGTATTTTCGATACCGCTATGAACAGCCCCAGTAGCGTAGGCGCGGGCGTCCCTTGGAAGGTTGAATAAAAATTTTTTGCTCACTATTGCTGGATATTCAATTTTGGACTTTGAAATTTCATGAAAATCAAACAGTTTCCGGCGCACCACACCGGATTCAGTCAGAAATTGCCATTTTTTACGACTTTTCCATGTTTGCGACATGTGAGAAGTCTAAAAAATATTGCATTTACCACGCAAATCGAGTTTGGGCGGAATCGTAAAGAAAAACAGCGAATAGAGAAAGTTTGGACATTTTTAGAGGCTTTTTTTTTCCGTCCTCTAAAAAATTTATGCCTACACCACTGGTAACAACCTAATATAAAAAATACGTTCAAAAATGCATCGAAACAGCGATTGTTGCCAAAAAGCGTTTCCAAAAAATTTTCCGTAATATATCGAAAACAATTTTTGGTCCTCTCCACAATTTCAAAAAAAATTGTCGAAAAAACACATTTTTTCTTTTTTTTCATTCAAAAAATCACATTTTCTGACCGAAAACAACAATAATATTTTTTCGAGGTTTTATCTTCATCGTTTTTTTCAGTTGAAACTTTAAACTTCGCCAAAATTAGACGACGATATGGCGTTCAAGTGGTTTCATAACGAATTTGTGCGCCAAACTTTTTTAATCATGATGTCGTTCACTTACCTGTGGGCATTCGTCTCTCTTTATCTTCAATTGCCAGGTTAGGAATGAAGATTTTACGACTGATCACGTAGTTTTAAAATTTAGTTTCTTTTGCAGTTCTTTTTGAAATCTAATTTTCACTTTTGTTTTATCGAATTTCTTTATTTCTTTTCGCAATCGAACGGACTGCACTGTGTTTACATTTCGTAGCTTTTTTCAGTCCTAAAAAAACATCACGCGTTTCCAGTTTTTTTCAGGTTTATATGGGGACGATGGCATGTTGCCTGTTCGATCAGTTCTACGATGTGGTAAACTTATCATCATGTAACAATCACATATAAACATTTCAAAATTCATTCTTCAGATGAACATAATGTCGTCGATTGTGCATTTATCGGTTCAAAGCCGAATGCATTACATTTATTTGTCATGTCTGGTTTAAATTTGGCGCCATTTCAAGCCTTTGAAACTGTTTGCATTCTGGGAATCGCTCTTTCATCGTTGACGATTATTTTCAGTTTTGCTCGGAGTTTTGCGTCATATTTGTTGCTTTGGTATTTCTATTTTTCCTGCTTCCAAGTAAGTTATCGAACTTTTTTGTACCCGTTGTATGTGATTTGTTTTAAGGAACTTTTATAGGTTGGTCAAACGTTCCTGTGGTTTCAATGGTAAGCCGCACCTCTTCAACTTTCAAAACCTAGTTTGAGAAATTCATTGAATTTCAAAGGTAACGAATCACTTGGAAAGAATCATTTCATAGAAACGTCACCTGTTGTTGTAATTTTCAAAACATGAACATTGTCCTTCAGGGACACATTGTTGATTGAAACGGGTTTTCTCACGGCTCTCATGGCTCCTAGCCGCCTTTTTCGGGGCGATCGCCTTAAAGATGTTTGGCTCCCAATCGACCAATTGACAATTTTTTTAGTCAAATGGCTCGGGTTTCGATACATTTTTGCGTCCGGTATTGTGAAACTCAATGCCGAATGTCCGACCTGGTGGAGTTTAACTGGTATGCAACCAAGTTAATGTGTTGGAATTTTCAATTTGGCCAGTTTTTCTAAAAATTTTATTCTCCAATTAATTAATTGCAAAATTTAAGGCGAATAATTAAAATGTTCAATTAAAATTAATCATCGCCAATCTTTAAGCTCTACACTACCATTACGAAAGTCAGTGTATCCCGACGCCGGGGGCCTGGTTCGCCCACCAGTCTTCGGATTGGTTGAAAAAACTTTCTGTGGTGGCGACTTATAGCTTCGAAATTTTCGTCCCTATTTTATTCTTCGTTCCGTTTAAATTGGTCCGCTTAATTGCTTTTCTAATACAGGTTAGTAAACACCATAATTGGGGAAGTGAAATGCTATGAGAGCAACCTTGAGAACAGTCATCACATTATCATGGTACCTGATATCAGGAAAATCAGAGCGGGATGTTCGATATATCACACCATTAGCAGACCGAAACCCAGGAAAAAACATTTTTTTCAAATTACTAAAGACTAAAACGCACATTTTCGAACTATTTTCAGAAACTTTTGGGATCAAAATTTATTTTTTCTGTCACTTAAGATCTCTACCACCAGATGAGCCAATCGTCTAACCCCCCAAAAAGGGCGTTCACTCCCTTAGCGTCAAGAAAGAGCTGTTTTACGATAAATTTGTTAAGTTCATAGTTTTCTGGAATATATGGTCACTTTTATAGCTTTGAGGCTGATTATTTGAAGCTTGAAAAGTTATTTTCCGATACATTTGATATTGTTTCCAATTTTTCATTTAGGTTGCTCTCATGATCATGATAATTGTTACTGGCAACTACAATTTTTTCAACTTTTTGACCGTTGCGATTTGTCTCAGTTTATTAATTACGGAAGATTTGTGTAAGTTATAAACCATAGTTGCTATTTTACTCTGATTTGTTTCATTTTCAAATGCAAATTTGTAATTTAACAAGATTTACCAATTCTTATGCGATAGTATTTATTTATTAAGGGAGTTTTAATCATAGTTATTCGCTCAAAAAACGAAAGCATTCGTTCGTGGAAAGACTTTTATCACTTCGACAAATTGTAATTTCTTTGCTGTTTATTAGCGGTGTTGTTATTTTACCGACGGTGAAATTATTTTCTTTACGAATTCGTGGATTGGCTATCGATTCCGAATTTGGTAACGTAATAATCAGCAAAATTTTGATATTTCTGCCTGATATTCAGGCATACATCATTTGTAAAATGAATCAAAAAGTGAGTGAAACACGATTTTTCGAAAGACGGAAATAGGAAACTGGTAAAATCGTGATGGGAGAAAAATATAGTTCACAGATCGGAAATTTATAGTGTTTTGATTCTTTTTAAAATATTTATCTATTCTGATTTTCTATTATTCTCTCGCTCCGTGATCATTCGCTTTTTCAGCTTTCACAAAATCACAATTTTTCGACATTCTGCCGTCTATTGTTCGCTACAGCATAGTTGTAGGAACATTCATATTCGGTTTAGAGCTATTGGCATCGCTCAAAAAGTAACATTCATAGATTAAAAATAGTTTCGGAAGTCCCACGAACTGTATTATCATTTTATGCCTGCTCCCTTGGCAGCTAGTTGCAAATTTAGCCACCAGGTTACTTTTAAAGATATCGAAAAACGAATTGCATCTTGAAAATCAGTGCTTGATTTTGACCTAAATGCAATTAGAAGCTTGGGATCAAAAATATTTTTTTGCCATGAAATAGCATGAACTACCTAAATCTGATGGAGTTTTGACACAGAATGAAATACTCTTTTGAAAACTACCATTCCTGTTTAGAATTTATAGATATGCTGTATCGGTTAATCCTGAAACCAACTCAGTTTTTTTACATTTCAGCTGCCTTCTGTTTGTCAAATTTCTGCCGTTTGCGGAAAAAATCAAAGTCGTTCTTTATCATTGCGCCGTCAGTTCATTGTCGATTTTGATGTTTGCCATTAGTATTGTAAGTTCCTCCAATCATTTCCTTCATGATTTTTCGAAAAAGGCGAAATTTTCTAGAATTGGGTACAAAACGTCGACTGGGAACTGGTTTTCCTAACGTTATCCAAGATTTTCTATTCTTCTGGATTCCTGACTCTTAGGCATTTTACAACTATTTCTAAACTTTTCAAGGCGTAACTTGTAAACTTTACCATCTTTTTTAGGTCCCGTTCGCCACTTTGGACAACTTTTCGCCTTCGGGAACGCACGTGTGGCCTTCAGTTATTCGGCTCCACAACCAGTTGAATCAATACGAATTAGTTCACGCCTACGGTTTATTTAGACAGTATTGAAAAGAGAAAAATGAAAAAATTTAGTAATATGTGACGTTTTACTTTTTTTCTCAAGTATGACTGGCGTCGGTGGACGACCGGAAGTAATCGTTTACGGCGCCAAGAGTCTAAATGGTCCCTGGGAAGAGTATGAATTCCTATACAAAGTTGGGAATGTTTCTCGTGCTCCGCCTGTCGTAAGTAAGTTATTGAGTTGACCTAACAGGAAACAGGCTGAATTTATTATTCATCAATATTCGAAATCCTCAAAAGCTCACGTGAATATGCGTAATAAAAGAAATTTTATGTGAAATTCAGAGAACGATATAATAATGAAAAGTCATTTTCTAATGTGAATTTTGTAGCTTACTGATCTGTAGAGTTGCAGCGGTTAACCGAAACTGATACCAACCCGTTGAAATTCTGGAACTGTTACCAGAGCTGAATAACTTGAAATTTCAGAACTGAACAGAATTTTTCATAAAAAACCGATTTTAAACGGTTTCACTGTTTTTTCCTCGTGGTTTCCGAAATTGTCAGAACGCGGATATTTCAAAGTTTGAGGAGGTAAAAGTGCAAAAAATTTATGGTATCTGGCTCATGATTTAGTTAAAATAACTTGATTATATTTTCTGAATCAGTTTCAAGGTTGGTGAACGAATTTATTCAATATCAATGCTGCTGTGTTCTCTTCTAAATGTTAATTTTAAATTTCACCTCTTTTTCTTACTAATTAGGGCTATGAAAAAATCAACATCTTGATAGTTTTACGCAATTTTAAAGTAAACTGGTGTAAAAACATTATGGTAGAACCCGTTTTTTCCAACTTATAGTGACAGAAAAGCTTCTTTTTTCGTAAAACCTTTTAAAATGACATAAGAAACATCCACAAAAAAATGTGTTTTTATTTGAAAATTAACTTCCAAAAAAGGTTTATTTTATCCCACTCTTTCTTGAAAAACGTTATGTTTTCGTATCTAACTAGTACTAAATTAGCCAATTTTGCATTTCTTTTTGTCAACACGTACTAACTATTAGAGCTATTTCAGCATATCTGTAAGATGTCCGACCAGTTTGGGGTAAACCTCAAATTTCGGGGTGGGGATACCAATATTCCCAACATTTTGGTTGGGGTCCCAAAAAAATCCGAAAAAGTCGAAAATTTTCCCATAAAAGGCCAAATAGCCCCAAAAAAAATCCTAAAAGTTCCTAAATTTTTCGAGTTAGGAGGTCCCAACATTTGGATATAGAGGTCCACCCCCAAATACAGGTATGTGTATCGGGTAGCATATTTTGAAAATACCGGGTCCGGTTTCAAAATTTTCAAGAATATTGGGTCCGGGTCCAACATAACGGTCGGATAATTCCGGGTAGCCGATACACCTCTACTAACCATACATGTAATTGGTAGGAGTGCTATGGAAACCTCCCCCCCCCAGAAATCGTCGACCATATGGCTAGCCATTGGGCGATCGTCCCCCCAGGATATTTCGATTTTATGGCTAGCCGTATGGTAGCCCTAGGAACCCCCATACTTATGGTCGGAAAAATATTGAAAAATGTCAATTTTTTGATGAAAAATGTCAATTATTGAACAAAAAATGGTGAAAAATTTGAATTTTCTGGGCGCTTCGCGCCATGAATACATTTTTTCGGTCTTTTTAGAAAAAAATTACTATTTTTCGGACTTTTTTCGTGAAAAAATCGAAATTTTTTTCTTTGAAAGGCCCCTCCCCCCCAAAATTTTGGGAATTACTGACTCCTGGCCCCAAAAAATTCGTCCGACCCCCCCCCCCCCCCAGACCTACGGGCCCCGTTAAATGTATGCTACTAACTACTGAATAAAGTGCAGCAATTTATGACTTGATATTACCTTCAAAGTCAACATGATATTGAAATACAAATAGAAAAATCTATCAATGTTCGAACTGCTTAGTCGGTAGAATAATCATGTACAGTACTTTCTTATAAAATATAAACGTATATAGTATGCACTACTGTACAGGAAACGTAACCGTACAGTTCCTAATTTTTGGAACCTGAACCTCTAACCGGTTATTCCACAAATTGTGCAACCGAAATCGGAACCTATATTCTAAAATATTTGAACCGTTGGTTTGGATAGCTTTTTCATAAATATCCGTTAATATTGCCAAGAATTCGAATTTTGAGTTTTTTTCTCATTTCCAGTTCCCCATCAACCGCGACTCGATTGGCAAATGTGGTTTGCCGCTCTAGGTTCTTATCAGCACAATCCCTGGTTTATTAGCCTCGTTTGGAAATTACTTCAGAATTCGTCCGACGGTAAGCTTAAGCATTAGAGGGGATCACGTCAATTTGGCGTATACCAATTTGGCGTAGACCATTTGGCGTATATGTAAATTTGGCGCATGACACTTTTGGCGTACATTGGCTGTTGTATTATACAGGCTGTTGTATTATGCATTAGAAACATAGGAGATTGTTATTGTTCAAATCAGTAGCTGTAAACAAAGGCGCTTAGGCTTAGGCTTAGGCTTACGAAAGAAGTTGTGAGTATTCAAAAACTTCGTAGAAACATGATTAAAAAAAATAAAAAAGGCTAAATTTTATAAGTCGGTTCCCGGCCTTCAGCCTAATTATTGTATACGAGTTGTTTGTTAATTTTGAGTATTGATTTCTGTGACTAGTGAGTAGACATTTATTTTTCCTTTAAAATTTTCCTTAGGCTTAGGCTTAGGGTACAGCAGCCGCGCCCGAAGGGCGTTCCGTTGTTGAGGCTCTTCCAAATGAAGTTGTTAGTTAGAATAGTATCAAGGGTCTTAAAGAAATATAGTGTTTATACTTTCTGGGAAAATTGTGTAGTGGTAAACGCATTAAGTCCATAGGCTGGTGAACCAGGTTCGATTCTTGAAGTATCTAGGATTTTTCTGTAGTGACAAGGAGTATGTGAGATGTGTGCATATTATGCAAATATGCAAATAAGTTCCTGAATGCCATGAGCGCTTGGATTTTCGAACTGATCTGGATAGCTGGCATCATGAGGAGTCCGAAAATAACAGTTTGGACCATAATTTGGAAGGGAACCGACTTGTAAAAAACTTCCATAAAAAAATTTGTCATTGTGTGCTAAATAATGCGCCAAATCTGAGCATGCTCGGCGAGCAGCACATGTTCTAAGTATAGACGCGTCTCAGACTGCGATAATTCATCAAAAATTAAACAATGCGCGCACGACCAATGCCAAATTATGGGCGCTCTGATCGGTCGGTAGTAGGCATGTATCGGGCCAGAGAATATCGGGCTGGGGCAGGCAGTAAAAATACCAAATCGGGTCACGGGTCGGGTCAGAGACATCTATCAAACCAGGTCAAGGGTCAAAAAAATATGTTCAGTTCATAAAGTGTAACAAAAGCACATACTCGCCATGTTACATATTTGTTTATTATTTAGTGTAAATAAACATTGAAAATGAGAAATGACTATTGCTTTTAAATAGTAATTGCTGCTTTGAGAAACGAGAAATGAAACGAGACAAGGGAAATGAGAAATAAACAAAATCTTTCTCTTATTCAACGCAAAAAAAACGAAAATCAATCCGATCTACGATTATTGTAAACAGATAAAAAAATCTGAAATGATTGCCAAAGATGGCATGCCCTTCTTGTCTACCCAATTGTGTTTGTTAAAAATTTTATTTTTTGCTTAATCTCAAAAACTGCTTCTTTAAAACTTTCTCTCAGGTACAAGACTTATTTTTGTCTCTTTTTTATTAAGTGCTTGTAAATTAAAGAATGACCAACATCGGTGTTCACACAAAAGTTTCACTACAGAATTTTGAACACAAGAAATTAAAGAACACTTAATTTGAAACAGTATTTCATCTCGAAAAGTTTTGCTTTCAACATGATATTGTTGAATAATTCTTCGTGAATTATGTCGTAATGCATTGAAGGGAGAAAGCACATTGTCATTTCATTAAACGTTTTTCTTATCACAATTAATCAAAAGTGACCCAAGATTTACACTTGGCCCATAAGCAATCACATGCAGGGCTGATTAATGCAAAAATTGCCGTGGAAAACAGGATATTATCGATCATAGCTCGCCCAAAAAACCATCAACCGAAATTTAAAAAAGTCAATTATCAGCCGATGCCAATACACCGATCATTCCCTACCTTCATTGGAAAACTACCGAGAAAATTTTATTTTTGAAATATATGTAATAATGACTAAATTAATCTCATGTAGAACAAAATTTTATCTGTTTTTTCTTCTAACAGTGAAAATGATCAACTTAATTTTTTTGACCCGTGACCTTCAAGGCACAGAGGTATCCTGGATATTGGATAATGGCTAAGTTCAAGTCTTTTTTCATCCTTCGGGTCAGAAAACATTGTATAGGATCGGGTAGCATAGCATATGGTCAAAAGTCCCATACATATCTAATCGCTAGATTTATTTGTACGATTTCATTTTTTTGTTGTAAAGTTTTTGCAATGTCTATTCGAAAAAAATTGATGAAAAATTTAAACATATAGAGCTTGTTCGTGAAAAAGAATTCCTGTTTAACGTTTGATCCCTGATTACAAGGACGTTAGGAAATAACGCCATGTTTTCAAGATACTGATTTCCTGGTTCGTACATGGAAAGAAATAATTATGCATTTTAGGAGAAAAATTTGCTCGCGAAGTATGAACCAACTCCGAGCACGCTCGGCGAGCAACTCCTAGCACGCTCGGCGAGCAAGGTGCTCGCCGGGCATGCTTGGCGAGCATGCTCGGAGCTGTGCTCGGAGATGCTTGCCGAGCATGCTCGGGGTAAATTTGTTCGCCGAGCAGAAGTATGAACCGGGCTTAACTTAGATCTAAACCCGATATTTTCAAAATATACTATCCGATACATCGCTAACTAGCTTGACATATTAATTTTCGACCGGCCAGAAAATTGAATTTCATTCGGTTGCCAAAGATTTTAATGTAATAAAAAAAATTAATAAATAAATTATTTTAAAATTTGTTTACACAAAGTTGAAAATTTCTTGATAGATTGTGTTTTCCATGACGAAATCATTTTCGATCACATAAAAATTAGAATTTCTTGATATTTATCATTATTTCTTAAAACCGTATCATAATAATGGAAACTAAGCTGGGAGTCTGCGATCTTTCCTATTTAATTATTTTATTTTTTTCAGTTGCGCGGCTTATAGACCGGAATCCATTTCATACAAAGCCTCCGAAATATATCAAAGCAGATTTATTCACTTATCATTTCGAATCGGAGTGAGTATTCTTTTTCGTGTTTTAATTCAAGGCGAAGTTAACAGGTTTTTTTCAAAAGTCATCGGATAATAGGTTTTTTTCATATAATCGATAAAATTTAAATTTTTTGGCAGAAAATTTGCAGAGCTATATAAGACTATGTGATTCTCCTCGCTATTTCTGTTTAAAAAAGTTGACTCGTACTGTTTCTTTTTTACAGTCCGAAGAGAAGCAATTGGTGGATTCGGGAAAAGACATCTGAATATATGCCTCCAATTTCCCTTCACGATAAAAATGTAGAAAGTTATCTGCTCAATTTTGGATTACTTATGGTAAGTTTATTTCTTAAATCATTTTTTCTTTAATTTCGTGATTTATTCATTGTTCGAATTTCTGATCGAGTTTAGTGTTCAAAGTTCAGTCTCTTTTTGAGAGGTCTTGTTTGGAAACATTTAATATTACGTGAATCGTTCCTCCCAGTGGATCTTATCTATACTAAAATTTGCACAAAAGTTGTGTACAAAGTTTGAGTGATTTTGGAATTTCCACTACAAATCTGAAACGTCTGACTTGTTGAACCCTAGATTATTTGGCTTTAAAATATTCGTAGAATATTTCAGAAAATTCAAGAGTTTGCATTGTCATAGTACCTTGGTATTTGAGACTAAAAAAATTACAATAGTAGATTTACCCTTTCTGTTTAGACCAAAACCAAAAATGCCAAAGACGGAGGCAACGCTCAATTCAAAACATTCCTGGAAATTATGCGATCATCTACAGTATGGTGTAGTCATCCGCAATTCATATGGTTTTTTACACTGCTGATCATAATCATTATGTGCCTTAATCGCGTTTTTAAATGAAGTTGCAATATATTATACGTTTCACGCGCATCGTGGCGCTTTTATTGCGTGTAATACAAAAATTTAATCCAGTTTTTGTGCTCTTAGTTCGTTGACCTATTCAGTCGTCAGATTTGTTGAATATCAGGGAAATTCACGGGAAATACAGGCAACAGATGTATTTGCATTCTTCTGACAAAGTGATCGTAAATTGAAAAAGGACTAAACAGTTAGTACCTACTACACAAATTTACACAAGAATAAAATAGTTGAACGTGAACCCTCATTAATTTTATGTCCTAATGTGACATGTCTTCCAGAAAATTATTAAAATATGAAATAGTACTTGCTTTCCTGAGTTTTATATTTACAAGCGTTCCAAAAAAAGACTATAGATTCAAAACGGCTTTAGTTTCAATTTGTTTAAAACTCAGAATCCACTTTGCAGAAGTGAAAAACCGACACAACAGTCTGTTTATCTTGAAATTCTCCTCAATAATAAAACTCTGCAAGTACATTCCAAATTTTTTCTACGATGTGAGGTGGAAAGGTTTTGCGAACAAGTAGTAGTTTAAAGTAGACGGATTTATGCTACATTATTTCTTCATTGGAGCAGTCGTAGGGTGTAGGTTCATTTCTTCATTTATTTGTAGTTATTGTACGATCATGATTTGAATTTACCTAAATCTCAAATTTTACCAATAGGCCGTAGCCAAACTTTTGGAGGAATATTTGGGCTAATATTAGGAATATGATATTCTACAACGAAAACTACCATTCTTTGCATTGCTAGCGACAGAATAAAAGGTGACCACTCAAGCGGGCAGCTGTTGGCCACGGTCTATTCACAAAAAAGATCAGGGTTAAAAGAACGGAAAAAGCAAGCTGCTAAATTAGATTCCACGGCATAGAGGAAGGTCTAGGAATAAAAAAACCGTCAACAGTTCTGATCTTGCATGACGGCTTGAGGCTACTTCGTGGAATTCAAATAGGTGCCCGAATGTGTGACATATATGTGAACATGGAGAGATTTGAACCACTTCGAATTGTTTTTCCCCGACCTACTTTTCAGATTTTGTGGAAAAGGGTTACAAGATTTTTCCACAATGGCGAATTTTTTGCATTATGCAAAGAATTGCAGTTTTTCGAAATTTTTGTTCATTTTTACTTATTTCAGCATTCCAAAACACTTTAGCAACTTAATCGTATTTTAATACTACTGATGATGAAGTTGGTGATGAGGATAATGACACTGTTGATCCTGCATAACTTTGTTGCTAATAAATGTTGTGACAGACCTCCCGTTTTTCCCTGATCCATAAATCTAAAATTTTAGAGGCTTCGTTAGGGGTCACAAAAATGGTTCCCACATTTGTGGAAAATATTAAATTTTTTTCTACAAATTATGAAAAAATTTTTTACAAAAGGGTCATTAGTGGAAATAAACAATGCTTGGAACTGAAGCATGAATACGAATGAAGAAAATTTTTTTTATTGATTCAGCATTGAAGTTTAAATTTTTTGATACGACTCTGAAACCCAGATAACGTCGATGCTGAGGCTGCTGTAGGGATAAAAACTGTCCATTAAGGTCAATGGACAAGATCAGTTTGAAAGACATTTTCTTTACGCAGGTTGTTGGTGTCGATTGAATTTATTATGAAAGGAAACATTCGTCGAAGGTTTATATTAGACCCAATGATGTGAAGCGGCCACGGTAAAGTGCTGAATGAATATTTTTTTCCAAAAGTCAATGTATCAGGTCATTGTGCTGATGTGACCATGGACACCATCATACATGCACGTGGGGGGTTTGGGGGGGGTTTGACCCCCAGCAGATTCTTGCTGACCCCCGGCAGATTTGACTCTCCAAGCAATGATAGAGAAGTTGATGAAGGACAATGAGCAAGAGAGAAGAGAAAGCCGTCATAAAAATGCAAATGATGCTGCAGTTAAACAATTTTTCTAAACAGAGCATACTTGATTCCAAATTAGTAACATTAAAACTTAAAAAGTGCTGTCCAAGCAAATTATTTCACATATCTGACTAATATAGGTGTAGGAATATGCTGTTTGAATGTTAGAAGACCTCTCCAAGGGGCCAACTATACTTCGCCCGTACGGCGGAGCAGCTATACTTCACCGCACCGCCATACGGCGCCTGATGAGTGGCTGCTATACTTACGTGCTGTATGGCGCCAAACGGTGCGTGCGGCAGCGTACGGCGCCGTATGATGCATGATTAGTAGCTACTATACTTACACACCGCACGGCACTGTACAACATTATACGGCGCCGTACGGCGAAGTATAGTTGGCCCCTAAAGGCCCTGCTATACTTCGCCGGCCGGCGCCGGTTGCAAATTTTGGCTGCTATACTTCATCCGGTGCCGGCCGTGAGATACCTACTACAAACCTACGAAAAAATGATAAAACACCAAGGTATCGAAATTGACAACCGGCGCCGGCCGTCATCAAAAAGACGAAGTATAGCAGCTCGAAACCGGCGCCGGCTATGAGCTGCTATACTTCTGACAGTGACGGCCGGCGAAGTATAGCAGGGCCTATCTTTTCATTATCAAGAACAAAAAAATGTTGTATTCCACACCCTGTCCTGGCTGACCCTCAGCAGAATTTCTATGCTGTGCATGTATGGACACCATTAATATGATTTAAGGAACCCTTCTGAACTATTGCTAATAATCATACCACCTAATTTCTGCGATCGAGGGCAGAATCTTTCAGTGGGTTATGATTCCGGGAAGAAAAGGATTGGGAGAGACTGCTATCTTAAAAGCTAAATGACCGGATTTTAGTTTTTTTATTGGTTATCATCAGAAATTGGAGATCTTATGCACGGGTTTTTGCATGTATCTTTTCGCCATTTCGCGAAAGAAGTCAAAATTGTTTCGCCATTTTCTCCAAGTCGACCTCTCCACGTTAATATTTCTACAGCAAACCAAAAATTCAGAAAAACTGACTTGTTTTGAGAGTTCTAGTTCAGATAATGGTAACACAATACATCAAAAGACATGATTTTCAACTTATCTAAAGTGAAAAAAATTTGGCTGCAGACACCTTATCTTGGATTTAAATATCGGGTTAATTCATGGCGCTAAGTCCCACAAAAATCTTCTGAATTTTGATATTTTAGAACGCTGGAACATCAATCTATTCAGCATTTATCTTATAGGTAAAAGATTTAATTTTTCAGCCTGTTGATCAAAATGCAAAATCCATATTGAAAACACGCAGCTAAAATTCAGAAATCAGGCAAACAACGAAGAATTGGGATTCTTCGACAACTTCTGTAATTGTTAGATGTTAATGATTTTCCAATGCGAAAAGTTCACGAAATTCAAAAATGTTTAAAGACTGCAAAAAGATTTTGTCGACTTAAACCAACTTTTCTATAGTCTGTTTTTTTCAGTATTTCAGATTTTCACGATTTTCTGATAAACAATATATGATATAGAACTGAAAATTTGAGAGCATACTGACCTAACATTCGAAAATTTTTCGAGTGAAAAAGTTCACTGTAAGAGCTCTATGTAAACGATTTTGACGACAGAACTGATTTGTGTCACTTTTCTATTTGAAAGCTTTTTATAAAAAACAAATTATAAATCGGCTAAGGAAAATTATGGTGATTCCTGCTTCCAGTGCTGCAAGTTATTGTCATTTCAGCACAGCATGACACATTATTACAGATTTATGACAGAGAATCAGTTCTCGAAAAGTTGATGCATTTATCATAACTTTTTATCATTTGTGACACACTTTTTAGACTAGTCCTTTTCTACATGAAAAATCGTAAATAATACGCATTTTATGGAAAAACATTCTAAAAACGTGTTTTTCAGACATATATAAAAAATAATGTGTAAATGAAAATATTGGATTTTGATGAATCATGTGATGAGAAAAAGCTGAAACAACATACATCATGATAGTCTGCTATTCTTTCAAAACATTTCCATTCTATGCATGTATACATTTTTGAGAATGGATGAACTAGTCGAACGTCTGCTGTTTCTACAGGATAACACTGATCCGAGCGGTATAATCAACAGCAATAATAATTTAGAAGAATTATCATCATTCTTTAGCCGCAATTTCCAACAGCTCAAATTATCCCGAAATGGTGCCGCTCATTTCGTAACTTGGTTCATATTGGGATCAATTTTGAACTTGCCCGACAGCGGGTTGATGAGATCGAAATTAAAAACGCCCGCATTGTATGTCAGGTACGACGAAGAAATGTCTTCGATCAAAATCGCCTACGCTCAAAATGATCCGGACGGCCGGAGGATCAAATTGGCCTTCAGAACAATATTGATCGATTCGACGATCAATGAAGATGATCATCAATTAATGAACGCCGGCTTTTCGGCTCAAGATTTAGAAGAATTGGCTTATCAATGGAATATGGATTTTTTTGATTTTCCAAAATACGAAGTTGATAGTGATTTAGTGAGTATGAGTATTTTTGTTCAAAATCAAAAAGTGTCCAATGTCGAGATCAAAAAACAAGAGATAAGCAACGATCTTATCAATTCGCTTTATCACGTATGCAAGGATAAAGTGTGCAAGGAAATTTTGTTGGAAGATGCGCATTTGGACGAAGGATTTCGAGTTATATCCAGCGCCCACGAGCAGAAAGTTCAAGAAATGAGCGCCTGGCTCTCAAGTTTAGGCGCGGCCAGCGTCATGACTGTGAAAAAAAGCAGCGATCGTCTGTTGAGTAGGCTTAAGGAGAATTTTCAAATGACGGCTTTTGAAAATCTTTACTTGTCGCAACATGGTCAGATGGCATTCATCGCAGGGGCGTTGTTTCTAAATTACAAAAATCGTCATCAATTGGACATCAATTTAGATCCTACTTTTATGTTAGACGATGATATATCCTTGATTCTAGTATCGAAAATGAGATCAAATCCAAAGTTAAATATCAATATACCTGTATACATAGGTGCAACTTTGGGGCCTCCTTCCAGCAGGCTAAACTATCTGACCAGTCCTCAATCTCGAGCCATGTTACCCAGTTTCGATACGGACTCATCGGTCGGAATCTTGACCGTCGTAAATCTTTTACGGGACACCAAAGATTTTCAGACCACAAATGCACTGACTACTGTAGAAATAAACGAAGGATTATTACGTAAATTTCTGGAAATATACGACGCGCCATTTTTGCCCGGTCCCACTGCCAGACAAATAATGGAAAGAGCATTAAATTTCGATATCGACCATTTGGGCCAACCGGGGCACGGTTTATTCGAGACCTATTTTCACGGCATGATGTTGTCCATCCAGAAAAACGACTTGCACAGGCACGACGACCTGGAACTGGCGTCGTACAAGTTTCATTACGACGCCGCCTCGTCGGACGTTTCGAAACAAATTTCAACGTACATAGTTTCACACGGCACGAGCGTCATATTTTTTCATTTGCATAACACCGGGCCGGATATGGACAAAATTTTGCAAGCCCAATTTTTGGCCATAACTTGCAAGATTTTCGGTTTGAACAGGTGGCGGCAGTTTTCCAACTTTTACAACGTCCATATTAGCACCAGATTCGAAGAAAATCCGGCTCAAATTCACGTGGACAAGTTTAGCATGCGGGACGTTATAATCTTAAATTCCAAGGCTTTCGCCGGAGAAGTGACGCCGCTGAGGTACATCAACATTCCAAATTTTTTAAATTTAGTCGAACGACGCAAAGCAAAGGAAGCGCACGCCATTATAAGGGACGCCTTATCCGGATCCAAAGGACTGGTCACTAGTACTTTGCATTTTAAAATGTTGCTCAAAGGAATGATCGTAGCCAAGTGCACGTTTTTATCGAATTTCGAACATTTGAGCACCGACGGTCACATAATATTGGCCATTTCGCCTCGTCAAATTCCGCATTTGTCATTAGAATATTCGTTGGCAGAAAGATTGCGGTCACCACCGCACGTGGAAAATCCCGTGTCCTACAAGGCAACGTTGTTCATAGCGCTACAGTATACCAATGAAGTAGATCATAAGACGATTTGGCGCGAAATGACGGACAATTTTTGGATCAATTATCAGAATAGATACGCATTGAGCGAATTCAGGCAAGACCCGGTTTTTGTACCCATGCTTTTTTTAGATGGACAAACGCCCATGTTGCAAATGGACGTGAAGACCACGTTCAAGAGGAATTCTGGTCAAGCATTTCATATTATGCAGCAGGATGCATCCCAAATTTTCAAACAATGCAGAAGTCGTAGGAAAAGAGAATTCGTCTGCCCGCTTTGGAGCGACATTTTTGAAGAAAACCGAGGCAAAGTTTCAGTGGACAGCGACAAATTCAACAAATTTTTGTTTTTGCATCAGAATACAGTAGACGCGGATGAGCTTCTAGATTTTATGTCTAGAATAGACCATAATCAAATAGTTTCAACTGGACCATCGACCGAATATATGGAAAAGCTGGTTGTCAAAGATAGATTGATCAGGAATCTGCGAAGAGTGGGCACAACGGCCAGCATCGGAACCATGGGCCTAATGGGCAAAAACATAGTTTCGGATTTAGTCCAAGGCAACTACGGCGGTGCTTTGTTAACTACCTCGATTATAGCCTCATCTCCGGTTTTGAGCAAATTGTCTTCGTACATGGCCACGGTGGGCACCACTGCCTTAAAAATGACCAGTCCCTTTGTCGGAAAGTTGACGTCCGCTTTTGTGCTCTATGATTTGATCAAAAATATCAAATTTTTGATCAATGGACGTTCCCAAGATCGGGTCGTTTCGGCGGCTAACATATTTGCCGATGGAACACTTTTGGGCGTAGATGCGGCCGAAATTGGTCTAAATTTGGCCGAAACTTTCGGTGTCGTTGAAGGCCTGAGTGACATCTTTGGACCATTAGGGGCTGGCCTAGGACTCCTGGTCTTTGTGGGAGTTGATACTTTTAGCGCAATGAGGAAAGTTTCACAAATCAATCAAAAAATCAAACTGACCGCGGGCGAAAAATTCTACGAGGGTGTCAGGGCTTTTTTTGGCAGCCCGCCAGAGCAGTATATCGGGCACTTGTTGGAAGAAAAAGAGCATTATCAAAACATGTTCAACGCGACCGTAAAATTTTTGTCTGAAAATCAATTTATTCGAACGTATATTTTTCCAGCACAAACCCTGATCAAAGGTGCCTGGTTGGATGATCAGGACAATGTGATTTCCTTGGCGGGAAAGCCTTACAATCAAAAGGTTGGTAGAAACAGACCCGACCTGCCTAAAGATTATAAATTGGTGTGCTTCAATACAGCACTAGATGTTGAACCAGTAGGTTTTTTAGAAAGCATGTTCTCCATGTTTGTGCCTGGAAAATATTTTACTGTAGCGAAAAAATTGACCATGACTTCGGATGATCAACCCGGCATGATGGACGAAAATTTCAACGCCAACTGTTCGCGCGCTGTCGGCCTGACCAATCTATTAAGCACTGGTGACCTGACCATGATCGACATGCGTGATGGCACTGACATTGTGGAAGGCACCGACCAGGGCAGGAACATTTTTCGAATAGGCAACGGTTTGAAACACAAAGTGAAAGGTGGTGATAAAAATGATCTGTTCATCTTCGACGGTAATGAAACTGGTGGTTCATTCGAGGGAATGTCGGGCGATGACACGGCCGACTTTAGAAATTTCGCCCCAAATGCCAAAACTTTGGAATTCAGGAGCAGCAGCAACGGGACAGTCGTGGTATTCTACAAAAAATCCAATTTTGAAATTATTCTCCGTGATGTGGAGAATTTTATAGGCAGGTACAACGCCCCTGATTTGATAACTCCGCATTGCGATGCTAAGTTTGTAGACAGCAACCACGGTGGGATAGCCGGCAATGATCTCATTCACATAATGGAGAAAATATGCTTCTATCAATTAACAGTGGTTGTCGGGCATAGATTACTGATTCGCAATGACGCCAAATTTGGCAATTTTGACTACATGATTGAAGAAAGTGCTTGTTGTATAATTTTCTTGGATCAAAATACACTGGCTCAGCATAGGTTCATATTTCGCAGTGGGTTTGATCAACTGGTTTTAGTTTCAAATGTTGATATCGGACCACGAAGTTTAGTTTTTCATTTTGGAGGAGAGACGGGTCTAGTTATGCACAATACACCATTTTCCAAGTGTACTTTCCATTTCAGCGATGACACAGAATTGATTATTGATTGGAGTACTAATTTGCATATGCACGCCTATATTACCAGCCATAAAATGTGGTCGAAAGTGGAAGATTTTGCGAGCTATTACGACAACATGTCCAAGAATCATAATTGCAGTATAACTGTTTATGACCAGATTAAAAATTTCACTTTGTTGATTGCTAATCCCTACGAAAGTTCAGCTTCCCATATATTTCACAATAACCCTTATCAAACAACAATGATCCTCGGTCGTGATCAGGAAAATGTTTACGTCGTAAACTATGATTTGAATTTCGCACAATTTCCTAATGTTACTATACAGGACAACGGAAGTACGAAAAATATAAAAACGATTGATATGAACGATTTTTCACAACTATTGAACCATTCTCTTGAAATGATTGCCATGGTAGAATCTACAGACATTGTCTTACAGATCAAGACTCGATATCAAGTACTGACTAGCATTATCCTAAAAAATGCAAACCGGACATTCACAAGTTATCATATCTTGTTTAACAGAGCATGTTTTCAAATTACAAAAGCGAACGACAGTGAAACGATGGTATTAAAACCACTGCCAGTGACATTTTTGCAGGATCGAGATTACATCATTCTTTCAGAGGATGACATTCCCCTGGTAAACACTTCACTAGCTATAAATAAAACGGTCCAAGAAATAATGCCTGTGAAATTTAACGATTCGCTAATACTGTACGATATGAAAAATGGCGATATAGCATTTTTCGTGATTTTGAACAATTTTTACGCCTACGAAAGTAGTCGACTGCATACATTAATTTTACAATTTGAAAATCAAAGTTTGGCAGTTGAGAAGTTTTTTAGGACGAAGGCTATGGATCTTGACAGTAAAATTAAACTAGAAAAGATAAGAAAGCGAAAGATCCACAGAAATATGATCGATGACGTTGTTGAAAAGGATCGAATTAGATAGATGAATGGTGAACACGAATTGATTGTTTTGTTAGCCTGTAAATTTGTTGTCTTTTACAAAGTGAAATAACATTTATTAGTATTATAGATTATTCTCTTCTATATATAGTCTGTTTTTTATAAAATCCTAAGAAACGATAACTTTTACACTAAGCTTTCATTGTGAAACTATTTTTCTCACGAAATTGCTGATGGTTAATTAGTAACCCCATAACTTTTCAGCCCTATGAGACATATGGTATAGTAGAAAATCTTTGAAATACGAAACATTGATTTTCAGCTGTCCTGACCACATACTGTTATGAAGGCATTGGCATAAGTTATTACGCAGGATAAGATAAAGATATACATGTTTCACAAATCTGGTGCCCTTATGCACAGGAAAGTATAATCCACTTTTCATAATGCCTCTAAATTGAAAAATGAGAAAAATCAGTATTATCACCAAAAATCGTTTCCACAGTGCTCATAGGGAAATACTTTTCACTGGAAAAATTTAGTTACGGTTGTCGAAAATCGGTAAAATACAGAACCTGCTATCTACTCTTCAAGCACAAGAGACTATAGTATCAATCAACGTAAGCTCGTGTTTCAATATTTCTATGGTGAAATCCAGATTCGGACTATTCTAAAAGATGGAACCAAGCCAGTTGCGTCTAAAATTTTCATGTGAATTGAACCTCAAAATAACTTTGATCACTTGTTCAGACTATACTTTTAATTTATTGAATATTTGAACAAATGTATGCAATCGAGTCTTTATTGTGTATTCATTATTGATGAAGTTATAAATTAAAGTTTATTACACTTTTTAAAAATAATGCAACTGTGGCCGGCGCGTCAGAAAAAAACGCTCGGTGAGGGGCTCGAACCCTCGACCTTCTGCATACAGGGCAGACGCGCTGAACTGCGCAAAATGCAGAGCCACGCGGATGGTTCGGAAAATGTGGTTGTAGTGGTGGTGGTGAGTGCGGGACATGCCGCGTAACAAATAGTCAGACGCTTCACTACAACATGAGTCAAGTGACTTCTATTAGAACATGGGAGCGTTTATTTGGCTCCTTTTTCATATACTCTGTTTTTGAGACAAATTTGCTCATTAAAAATTGGTTTCACATAGCATTCTGTCGCTGCGTCGATCGTTTCAAAGTGAATGAGCTATAGACGAATACCATTAATATTTCCGTTTCCTATTTGTTATAATCCTATTGTAGTGACACAGTTGTTACGTTTACACGTTTGTCATCAGTAAATCCAATGTTACTGTACTTATTCGAGGATAGTTTTTTTCAAAGGAAGCAGCATTGCGCACACACCGTTTTTTTCCTCAATGGGGTGTTTTGAGGAAAAAAATTTCGGAATGAGGAAAAAATTTTGGGTATGGTTCTCATTGAGGAAAAAATTTTGGGGAATTCAAAACCGAAAAGATGCGTTTTGGTGGACTTAAAAGGGTCAAAATCTCAAAATTTTCCGGCGCTTTTTGTGTGATGGGTAGAAGAAATAAACGTGTGGACCACTGTTTTTTTTCCCCCGGGCCTTTTCCCCAAATGGGGAAAGGGATCAAAATTTTTTTCCCCATTTTCCCGAAGTCGTTTTTTTCGCTTAAAAATGCTCATAGACGCTTTATTTAGGTGTTTTTGAGCCTTTTCAAGCCTGCTGGTGTTTTTAGACCCGTTAATTCATTAAAATTGAGGAAAAAATTGAAATTTTCGAGTTCAAAGTTTAATCTACAAGCATTGGAACAAATTTTCAAGCAAACTATCCAAAAGCACAATGGCTTTGAGAATTACATGAGAAATCGATGGTCAGGTTCTCTATGATGACAAGTGAGAACCCAAAATAGATGTTAATCTTTCCGGCGCGAAGCGCCGGAAAAATTTTTTGGGGTATTTATATTCTGCGACGCTGGAAAATCAATTTTCCGAACATTTATTTCAAGAATTAGATTTGAATTTTGTGTTCAAAAGTCGTAATTTCTAGAATCTTACTTGAGAAATTTTAGAACCAGTATAATTTATTTGTAAACTCTCATACTTGGTCGAAAATATATGAGTATGCAGGGTATAAATTTCCGAAAGATATTTCCATGGAGCATTTGAATTGATTTTTATTAGAAAACAAAGTAATCGCATCAAAAAGCTTAGAGACTTGACGTACTGATCTTTCTCAAAAGGAAAAAATGCGAATCTTCATTAAATATCATGATAAAATATTGAAGATTACCAATGAAAACATGAGATAATACGTTCAAGATGATGAAAACTATTATAGATTATATGATAAATGAAGGTAGACGTGCTAAAAGCCGCGCCTGAGCTAAGTAATGCATAATAATGATTATTTAAGTTATAAACGGCGCGAAGCGCCGGAAAATTTTGAGATTATGACATTCTAAAATGCACCAAAATGCATCTTTTCTGTATCCGATCCCCAAAATTTTCTTCCCCAAATGGGGAAAGAGCCCAAAATTTTTTTCCCCTTTCCGAATTTTTTTTCCCGAAAAAGCACGATTTGGGGAAAAAAACAGTGGTGTGGACCAATGTTACTCACTTTTTCTCATCAATAAATTTTGAATGATTGATGTTCTTACTTTCATTCATATTGATATTACCATATACTTCTTAACTTGCTGTATCTGAATAACACAATATTTTTCACGTCAAGCACTTTTCAAGGTCAATTGACCAAATTACCCACCATAGAGACTGCCGGGAGTAGATTTACGAAACTTTTTTCCTGTTGATGATATTCACCATTTTCAGCAGAAATTTTGTGACAGTAAAGGGGGATACCTCACATCCAAAATTTGTTTTGTTAGGTTCTATCTGTGGTGAGATATAACGATTTTACTTGTCGAAAAAGTAACTTGAACAGAAACTATAATGGCAACCAAAGTTGACCACCATGGTGGGCAACATTGGTCACAAAGTGAGCTCTTTTCAACGATCTACAGTAGGTTAAATATGCATGCCGCTTATGAAAGGATGTGCTTAATCGGTTTGTCCGGCATTTTTGACATAATAGTGCTATGAAACATTTTTACGAATTCCCCTTGTATAACAAGTTATACGTTGGAGAAGTCGAATTGACTCGATTTTGACCAAAGTTACCCCACTTTACCTATTCATTTTCGTAGTCAAAAATTGAATCAATTTGAATTTCCTGAACAATTCTAGAGTTATTTAAATTTTCTCAGCATTCCATTTCTTCTTGACTCTTGAGTCGTCGTGAACTATTTTCTTGCACAGTTTTTTCTTATCTCACTGACATGGTTAGCTGAGAAATAGGTAGGGGACGATTTTTACAAAAAATCAATGCGTTAAAACGTTAACTAGTTATCATACTTTTGGCCGAAAACCTCTCTGCAGTTTTCAGTACGTTTCTAGTAGAAAAAATTTTTTTGTGCCATTGGTGCAATTTTTTTGGCCTCTTGTGCCAATTCGCACAAATGTCCGTTCACAAAAAAAAACGCTGTTGCGCAGTGAGATCTGTCATCGATTTGATTGGTTGAAAAAAATTATTGATTTTTCTAGTTGTTCTGGCAAATTTTCTGGCTTAGGCTTAATCTTATTCTCAGGCTTAGGCTTAGGTTTACGCGTAGGCTTAGGCTTAGGCTTGGACTCACGGTTAAGAAGGAGTCCACCATTTTTTGCCTCAAATGGGGTCTTCTGAAGAAAAAAGTTTGAAAATGAGGAAAGAAGTTTTGGGGATGGTTCTCATTGCAGAAAAAATTTTGGGGAATGCAAAGCTAAAAAGATGCATTCTGGTGGACTCTAAAAAGTCAAAATCTCAAATTTTTCCGGCGCTACGCGCCTGTCATGGGTATAATAATCACAATTTTCTATCAGGCGCGGCCGTTAACATATCAACTTCCACTTACTAATAGGGATGGGCCGGGTATTCGAATCCGCGGATATCCGCCTAAATTTTAGTATCCGGATGCGTTGAACTAAATTTTTTAAGATCCGGATCCGCTGTTGTCAATGATTAAGATCCGGTCATAATCGGATCTTTATTCATTATTATTCACATAAAATTTTGTAGTATTAGAAAACACCAAAAAATTTCCGGCGTTACGCGCCAGATTTTATAATTCTCTGCAATACTATCTTTCTACAAATTGTGCTTTCTGGAGAACAAATTTCCGGTAAAGGAAAAAAATGTTGGTGGTCCTCCTGTATGGAAAAGGCGAATTTTGGTCCGTTTCAGAACGTCAAATCTATTTTTCCAACTTTCTTACAACTGTAATTTTAAACATGAAGCTGAGTTTAAATTGAGAAGCATCATGGAACTAATTTTCAGAAATTTCAGGTTTAACTTGAAGTTTTTCAGATCTATGAAAGTTATGAGTATATTTTCTTGATTTGTAAGATGATTATGAAGGATGGGAACTCGAGTGCTATTAGGAAGAAGCTTTGTGCGAAAATACATAAAAGATCATGGTTTTTTTCAGTGTACAAAAAAAATTTTCTTCGTACAAAGACTTTTTGGCCGATCTTTGTACAAGTACAAAGAGGCTTGTACAAAAAAAACACTGCAATGGTAGCAAAATTATACTTGAGAAACAGTAATTTTTCAACAGTATCACCCTTCAAACAATTTTTGGTAGGATCATAAGTTTGACCAGCACTACTGAATAGCTGTTCATAATGGACACTTTTCGCTGGTGCTAATTTAAGTTTACTTTCTGCAGGAAGCAATTGTCCAGAGACGTTTGAGATTTAAGTGCATGCTCTAATTTGGTTTCTGAGTTGTTAGGTTCATTTTTTTGGCTATCTTTAAAGAAAACACAAAAATTAATTCTTTAACATAACTTTACTTTACTAGTAGCAATTTGTTCCACAATTACTTCTATTTTCATTATCTTCTTTTTATTTAGCCGCAAACTGCTTATATAATGCCATATGTTTCCTCTCCAAATGTTTTCTCTGACATCCAGTACCACAACCTTTTCTGGATAACTGGATTCTGCATTTATTGCACTTTGCCTTTTCTTTATCATCTGGGGACACTGTGAAGTAGTCCTACACTCTGCTAGTGAAAGAAAAACTTAAATCCATAATTTCTGAAAAAAGTTTTCATTTCTATTCATTTCTTTTCTGATGAAACCAATATTAATCTAAACACTAATACAATTTAATGAATGAAAATTATCAATTAGTACATGTGAACTATTTCAATAAACGAACACCTCAATCATTAATAGTCTATTAATCTATTGACACCAATGGATATAAATTCATTTAACTCAATTTTAGACAACTTAAACATAGTACATATACTTATTGAAAGATCTGGATCCGCTCGGATCTGTTCCTCAAGATCCGGATCCGCTGAACCAAATTTTTTTGGATCCGGATCCGCTGAACCAAATTTTCCAAGATCCGGATCCGCTGTCGCCAAAAAGGTCGATCCGGCCCATCCCTACTTACTAATGAATGTTCAACAGTTTCTATCAATCGAGTTAGCTCGTCTCATTTTCTAATCATTAACAGTTAGTTTTCGCCGGAAATAGCGATTTTTCATCAATTTTCTCAATTTTTCCTCTCAATACTTGGAATTTTTCGAACGTTTGCAACCTGAACTTTTGCGTTAATTGAAGATGGAAATCCAAGATATCATTCTACTCTGTGATTTTAGATTTTCTGTTCACGAATATCTGTTGGTGAGATTTATTTTTCAACGTTTTAGAATATAAAAATTCGAAAATTGAATGAAGAAAAAATTACACTTCATCAGTTTGATTTATTTATTTCTCAACATTGTGAAGGTTTATTTTCCATCGTTGCAGAAGGTGAAAATGCAACAATTTTTCTGGCAATGAGCGGCGGATCAAGAACTAAATAAAATTGGATAATTCTAATCGGAACCACAAAAATGCTAATATCCGAGAAATCTATAAGAACTCTATCGTTAAAATGCTTTATCTGCTCCTGTAGAATACAATATATTCTTCATCAGCTCATTTTGACTAAGATAACCAGAATTTTTTCAATTTTTTTCCTCATTTTTGCAGGTTTCTGACTCCAAATACAACGGAATGCTTGGGTATGCTCCAAAAATGCATAAAAAAGCATCTGTAGCCACATTATAAACGTTTTTAAAAATGTGGAAAATTTTTGGAAAATGAGGAAAAAATTTTTGGGTCCGGTTTTCATGTGAAAAAAATCTTCGAGTAAAAAAACGGTGCTGCCGTGTCGAGAGCAGTGTTGCCAGATCTGGCATTGTTCGAATCTGGCACTAAATTTGGCAAAATGTTCTGATTTTCAACATAATTCTGGCATAATGTTCTGATTTTGGCATAAGTCTGGCATTATTTGAACATAATAATATAAATTTTCGGAACATATTTCAAGAATTGAATTCGAATTTTCTGTTCAAAATTCATAATTTCTAGAATTTTAGTATATGAAAAATTTTAAAACCAGTAGGTTTGTAAACTCTCATGAACTTGGCCGAAAAAATATTAAGTAAAGTAAGAAGAGTAGAAATTTCCGAAAACTACTTCCACGAATCTTTTAAACTGATTTTACATTAAATAATCGCTTCAAATAGCTTAGAAGCTTGACGTATTGATCTTTCTCAAAAACTGTGTCAAGGAAAAAATGCAAATCTATCAATTTTGTGATTTTTATGTTTATAAAGAGTTTTTGTCTCGTTATGTTTAGCGTTGAAAATCTGGCATTATTTGAATTGGATCTGGCATTTTTCTGGCACCATTTAAAAAAAATCTGGCATTCCATAAAAATTCGATTTTGCAACACTGGTCGAGAGCCGATTGATTCTCCCCAAATAGGTAAAGAACAGAAGCAAAAAATTTTTTTGACTCGATTTTCCCTGAGTCTTTTTTTACTTGAAAAAAAATCGGGAACGCTAGAAACATTTATTTCAGTAATTATGTTCGGATTTTGTGTTCAAAGAATGTGCTTTTATTCTTTTGAAATTTTTTAAAATTTCCGAAAATCATTTTTATAAAGTTTCTGAAGTCAAATTACGTCAAAGGGCGGAATATTTTTTAGCAACGAAATCCAAAAGAAGTTCAAAACTTTAAGAAAAATTATGCAAGTTTTTTAGTTGTGAAAGATATGCAAATTGTGCAGCGATCCCTGGATTTTTTTCCAAGTTTTTTAACGCGTAAGGTTTATACAGCGTGTATGTACAGGCGACGTACGCTAACTGGTTTTTCAATGTGTGAAGAACACACGCAAGTTTACCCATCCACTTCAAAAAATCTTTTTGGCACTGTAAGGATCAAAGTGTAAACTTGGATGTGTAAACCGGTATATGCAGAAAAAAGCAACAATCCTTGTACACTCCGTGCTCTGCTATCAGAATAGACTTAATTTTGAAGAAGCCTAACTGGACAGGCGCTACGCGCCCGTCTACGTGGTTCCGCTACGCTCCTCGCTAAGCCTATGCCTAAAAATTAAGTAGGTAAATGACATGCAATACACTATAATTCTCGCTCATTTGGGACAAGTAGTCATCTTTACGCTAACATCAGCCCAGGCAATTTTTAGTCTTAGGCTTGTTCGTGTTCATTTATGTCAATTTCATTAAAAAGTAACTTATACTTCTTGTATTGAAATCGGTCTATCATCAGCACCATCCCACGCCTTCCGGTGATTCAGCTTTGATGAAAAATGATCAACATAATTTTTTGAACAAGATGAAAGGCTAAATTATTTTTTCGGAACTTTATGACGAAACAATAATTTAGCCAAAAGGAAAATACGATTAGTTAGCGTCAAAAAGACAAACAATTGAAGATTACTGGGGGGTCTGATGACTTTTTTGGAGCCGGGGGTCACTAATGCCCCAAAATTTAGGGGGAGGCTTCTCTGAATGAAAAAAATTCGATTTTTCCCAAGGTAAAAAATGTATCCATGGCGCGAATCGCCGGGAAAATTGAGGTTTTTGACTCTTTTTGTTCAAAAATTGACATTTTTCATCAAAATATGGGCATTCTTCAGTATTTTTCCGACCAAAAGTACGGGCGTCCCTATGACTACCATATCGCTGGCCATAATATTGAAAAATCCTGGTAGATCCAATGGCTATCCATATGACCGACGATTTTTGGGGTGGAGCAGCCCTATAGTACTCCCCCCCCCAATTACATGTATGGTTTTAGATTATAGAAATGTATTGGGGGCCCGGACCCGAAATTACCCGACCATTTTGTTGGATCCGGACCCAATATTCTTAAAATTTTGGACTCAGACCCCATATTTTCAAAATTTTGAACCCGATACATCTCTATTAGATGATGAAAGTTATTAAAGATTAGTTGATCAATGAAGATGTACATGCCGAAGACCGCGCCTGCCTGAGCTAGATGAACAATAACGGTTTTTAGGGTTACTATGTATAACCTTAGCTAAATCTTGACATTTGGACCTTCTGAAATGCACCAAAATGCATCCTTTCTATGTGAAATCTCAAAATATTTCTCCAAATGTGGAAACAGCTTAAATGTTTTTCCTTTTCTGAACTTTTTCTCCAAAAAGCACGATTTGATGGAAAACAGTGAACTGTAGTCATCCGCTCCCGATATTTTTTGGAATCGGCGGCTTACTCGTTCGTTTATGCCTTTTATAGAATTTCTGGATGAGCAAAATATTTTCTTTCGTTTTTGCGTTTTTCCGCGTCGTCTCCGGATTCCTTAGCGTCGAAAATCCGCCGATATTTCCCGGTGAAGAGCGTTATTTTAAAAATTTAAGGCAAATTACTTTTTCCGGCGTTAATTCCGAAGCGTACTTTAGTTTCGATGGCTCGCAAATAACTTTCCAATCGACGGATTACGGCTTTGGTTGTGATCAAATATTCCGATTCAAAAATGTAAGCTTATTTTTTATTCAATTATTCGTATTTCTGTTTGTTTTTGGAACTGATGTATAAAACCTTGGAAATTTTTATCGTTTGTCGGAAATTGTGGTTTTTATTTGCTTAGTTTTGTTTGTTTTTTCAAGGTCACCAAAGACGATATGTCCTCAAAAAGGCCTCAATTAATTAGTACTGGTCTGGGTCGAACTACGTGCAGTTATTTCTTGCCCGACGACCAGAAAATTTTGTACGCTTCTACGCACGCTAAATCTCCGCTATGTCCGCTTCCAACCTGTAGCCCTCAAGTGACCAGTAAAAATGCGACTTTGAAACAATTGTGCGACTCTTTGCCTTACGTTTGGGATATTTATCCGACTTACGATATTTACGTTACTTCGTTAGACGCCGTTATTCAAAAAAGGCTAACGTTCGAAGATGGATATGACGCTGAAGGTTAGACGATTGAAATCGGAATTTCAATGTGAGAATATAAAATTATGGTTAGTTATTCTAAAAATCGAATTGGAGGATATTATAGAAAAAAATTTTAAATGCCAGGTTCAGAGCAGGGAAGCTTGTGAACCATACATGTAATTGGGGGGGAAGTGCTATGGGAACCCCCCCCCCAGAAATCGTCGACCATATGGCTAGCCATTGGGCGACCCCCCTCAGGATTTTCCAATCCTATGGCTAGCCATATGGTAGCCCTAGGGACCCCCATAGTTTTAGTCGGGAAAATACTGAAAAATGTCAATTTCTGAACAAAAAATGGTCGAAAACGTCAATTTTCTCGGCGCTTCGCGTCATAAGTACATATTTTATCATTTTTTAGACAAAAATTACTACTTTTTAAACCGTTTTTCGAACATTTTCCATGGAAAAAAATCTATTTTTTTTTCGTTCAGGGACCCCCCCCCCCAAATTTTGGGAATTACTGACCCCCGGCCCCAAAAAAGTGCTCCAAACCCCCCCCCAGACCTCGGAGCCCCGCTACATGTATGTTGTGAACGGATTTAAGCCAAAACGGATCCAAAGTGCAACAAAGTGAAAGAAAAATTTAAAAACAGCCAAAAAAGCTGAGCAGGGTCATAAATTTTCAGTTCTATGTGGTGTGATGTTTAGAGAAAACAGCAAAAATATGGAACCTTATTTGCTTTCCGGTTACATTATGTATACATACAAGCATTTCTAGAAAAACATTCTATAGCAGATTTTTTACATAAGTTCTGGAAAAAATTTTTTTTTTATTTATGGATCACTAGCTTAGATGACAGAATTTTTTGTTAGGTGTTTTGATTTTGTATCATTTTTCCAAATTTTGGACGAAATTGTCCTGTAAGCTTTGAAATTTTTGATATTTTTATAGTATTGTTTTTTATTGGGGCGTAACAATTTTTGTTTACTTTCTGAATATCTTATTCCGAGGAGTATCATCGTTGAAAGACTTCTATTGATGAAAATGCAGTATTTTGGTACAAGATATTTCAGCTTGCCTTGAAGAGTTCTTATCCGGGTAAAGACAAACACCAGTGTTTTTTCTGCACAGTGCAGAAACGCCAAAAAAAGTTTCTGCACTGCTGTTTTCTCCTGTTACAATACAATAATAGTGAATATATGAAAAAAGTAATTCATTGAAATCAGAAACATTTTAAAGTCCTAAAATAAGAAAAATTAATTGGTTTTAAATGTTCAGAATCAATGACTGACTCATTGTAGAAGAATATATGTGATCAAACATATGAATCCAAAAATTCTGCACCAATGCAGGAATCACCAAAAAAATTCCGCACGAAGCCTAAAAAGTCTGCACTGTATAGAAAAAAACACTGCTAAGCACTTGATGGTTCATTTTTTACAGGAACAGTTTCACCGAAAGGCGATTTAATCGTTTATACGTCGATGGCCAGCGGCGATTTGGATTTGTGGAGTATGAGATTGGATGGCACGCATAAGCGTCGCATAACCAGCCGTTTGGGATACGAAGGCGGCGCCTTTTTCTCACCCGACGGTCGAAAATTGATTTTTCGAGCTTGGGAACCGAAAAGCCGTTCCGAAATTGATCAATATAAAAAATTATTATCGTTTAATTTAGTTTCGCCTTTACGAATGGAATTGAAGCTTGGAATTTAGACTCGTCGGATGGTGAACCTCAAATTCGACAAATTACGAATTTAGGAGGTTCGAATTGGGCACCGTTCTATTTCCAAGATAATTGTCGGGTTATCTTTAGCTCGAATTTTAAAGATCCGGCTTTATTGAATTTTCAACTTTACGCCGTCGATACTTGCGGCCCGGATTTGAATTTGAGACAAATTACGAACGGGTCGTCTTTCAATTCTTTCCCGATGTTTAGCCCGCCGGATGGTAAATATTTAATTTTCGCATCGACCAGGAATAGCAGCAGTTTCGATATGTCGAGTCCGAAGTCTTTTGCGAGCAAAAATACTGGCTTTAATTTATTTTTGGCGGAGTGGAAAGACGACGCGTTTCAAAATAGGATTTCTTTTGTATATGCAAATATTCGCATTTTTTCGAACGCAATGTTGATTGTTTTTATTATTTTTTCCATATTTTCAATTTTATCTTTTTATCGCTTTAAATACGCAAATAATGCTTTTAAAAAGCTGCAAATTTAATAAGCTGTATTTTTATTTGGCCTTGTTTTTACTGTAATTTCATTTCGAGCATGTTTCTAATGTCATTTTCAAAAAACTTTACAAGGTGATTCTAAATAAGTGTGTTAGCAATAGAGATAAGCTTGTCCAAAGGTTTTGAATATGCAATTTATGTGTAAACACGATCTCAGGACCTGGCGCTGTTGTAGCAGTAATAAACATGTAATTAGGTGAGTTACATATGAAAGATTGATGTGACGAAAACAACGGTCCACGACTCTTGAAAATGCCCAAGGGCACCCTGTTTCACGTTTCAGTTTTTGGAGAAACTTGAAATATGATGACCATAAAGTATAGAAAATTTTTCAAGAATCTGGGGCAAGGTGTCCTCTAGCTACCAAGAATTTTAGGTCTCAAATGCAATTATCAAAAATCGTCAAAAACTAAATTTTTCAGCGTACATGATTTTAAGGAAACGATCGAAATTTCATCAGGTATCAATGTATTATTTATGAATCTGCATGTAGGGAATACGATAAGAGTTTGATGAAAAAAATCGTTACCACATGAAAAAATGTTACCTCTTGAAAGAAATTTATACATTCCAAAAATGATGCACAGCATTTTTTCAAGATGCATCGCCAGAAAAATCAAGGTGTTTTTCGATGTTCGACTTTCTAAAAAAAAGTGCACAGTGCATCGCAATTTTTTTAAGATAATCTTGAAAAAATCAAGATATCGTCCTTGAAAAACAAGACATCATTTTTAAAAAATCGAGATTCCATCTTGAATAAATCAAGATGCCATCTGCAAGAAATCGAGATTCCATCTTTAAAAAAATTATGTCGATTTGAAAAAAATAAAAATGTGGTCTCGGAAAAAATTATGATGTCATCTTGAGAAAATTGATGCCGTCGAAAATGCTCCTAAAATGCAGTATTTTCGGAAAATTTTCGTTTTTTCGATTTCCAGCCGACGAAAAATATAATAATCCAAAATTTTGATTATTTTCCGAAATTACTGCATTTTGGATGAAAAACAAGCCCGATTTCCCGTTAAAAATGACCTTGCCCCCTTGCAATCCCCATAAAAATTAATCGCTCCGCCAGCAATCCGTGACCTCAGAAATCGACTTCGAAGGGTTGCAGTAATATAAAACATGGGAGGCGGAGCAACGCCTTTGATTGACTATAGTCTGTTTTTTGTGAAAAGCTTCTAAATAATGTAAGTGGAAAGCAAGTATTATTTCAGTTTTCCACGATTTTATGGTAAACAATATATCATGTAGGACTGGAGATTTGTGGGCATACTTATCAAACCTTTAACAATTTTTAGAGGGAAAAATTTCATAGCAAGAGCCCTATGTAAGCGATTTTGACGACAGTACTGATTTGTGTCACTTTTCTATTTGGAAGCATTTTATAGAAAACAGGCTATAGTATCAGAAATTTTCAACCTTTGATGATCGTCTTAATCTTTTTCAAGATGAGATTTTGATTTTTCTCAAGACGCCATCTTATTTCTTCAGAATTATCTCAAAAAATACACTTGAAAAATAAAGTCGAACGTCGAAAAACTCTTATATCTTGATTTTTTTGTGATGCATCCCGAAAAAATAATGTTGTGTATCATGTTCTAAGATGACAATTTTTATCAAGTGGTAACAACTTCTCATATTCTTCTGTATGCATGAGCAAGAAAAATTACTCATATAATTTCACAAGTCTTTTTCCTCGGCATGATCTGATATTTTTAAATCATAATAATTGTTAAATGTGTAGCTAATGAAACCAGAAAACAAAATAATGTTTCAGATGCTTGGTTTCTCAAGATCAGTTTGGTCAAGTAAGTTATAAGTTTTAATTTTCGAACAGGCGAAGGAGAATGGTTGTAGGACAGAGTTAGTCACTCCTAAATTTATAGTCTCAAAAGTAGGGTTCAAAAAAACATTCCGGTTTTTTAAAAAAACTGCAGTTTTTCAAATTTATAGCGGCTTTAAATTTTTCGCTCGACATGCTTTCTGTACTGCATTTTTCAGTTTATTCAATTCTTTCTTTTCGTTGACCTAGGAATTCTCAAAGTTAGGACAGAAAGAACAAAATATTCACAGATTCCAAAAATTGCAGAGGAACAAAAGCTTTGTCGGTGTGTCATGGCATACATAATTCGAACATGTTCATTTTTCATAAATTCAAATCCGAATAATCTGCATTTCTATGCTTATAAATTGAAAAAATGCCCGAAATAGTAGTTTATTTTTTTATGCTTGTGAATTGAAAAATGACAAAAAATAGCTACCATTCTCAAAGTTGTTTGCGTAAAGCTTTTACTGTACAATTTTTTACACAAAAAATAGTAGGTTGAACAGTCTCATGAATTTTTAGTCGTACGTGGTTCATTAGAAAATAGCAAAAGTGTGAGATATAGTACTTGCTTTCCAGTTTGTTTTCCATCCTTTTTGATTCTATTTATACTGTGTTTCTGCTACTAACTTTGCGAATTTTCTTGTTCTATGGTAAAGTCTCATTTTCAGCATATTGATTATTGACAATAATAACGAGTGTATCATATTTCCATGCATTTCTTTTCTAGCAAGTGAAACCACGGCGTTTTGTATACTAAGCTCAGTGAGACCATTAGTTCGAACAAAATTTGTTATTTAATATTTGTGCAATGATCTTCCAGTTTTGACTGACATATTTAAAATGTACAGTTGATACTGTTTATTTATTGAGCTATAGATGAACCAAAATTTTTTTGTGGTCGAAAATTTGTTGAATTCATCACCCTGAGTTGATGTTGCTCTTTTTTCACAGAAAAGATATTCTATAGTCTGTTTTTCTTAAAATGCTTCCAAATAATAAAAGTGGAAAGCAAGTTGTATTTCAGATTTTTGCGATTTTCTGACAAACAAAATACTATGTAGGACTGGAAATTTGTGAGCATACTGACCTAATCTTTAGCAATTTTTCGAGTGAAAAATTTTACAAAAAGAATTTTGCGTAAACGATTTTGACGACAGTACTGATTTGTGTCACTTTTCTTTTTGGAAGCATTTTATAAAAAACAGACTGTAGGCACAATGGTTCGAAAAACCGTTCTCCTAAAACTACTAATTTGCAGCAACCAGGCCCGGCTTCTGTGAACATGCTAAAGTCCATTTAATTTGAAATGACAGAAGCAAGGAGCACCAAAAAAGTGGGTTCAATGTGATACTCAATTTTCAAATAATTTATAACTTTATACTGTAGAAAAACGCTAAAATTTTCCGTGACAATGACGATACCAAAACTACAAAAAGACCAGGCTGATTATCCACTTTTGATTTGGATAGAACTGTGGTTGGCTTGACACCCGAATGTGGCTAGAAAAGTTTTAAAAATTTCTTGAACTTATTGAAGAAAATTTTCAGCTGTTCTGTCTATCGCTCATAGACGAGAAATTTTCTTCATTCATTACAGTAATAAGCTTTGCTAGATTTTTCGTGTTGAACTTACTCTCATGGAATCGCTGCATCGCTCACTTTAAAATGAATAGAGTATAGTTATCCCGAACCATCATTTTAGCTGGAAGGGCGCAGCCCAAACGTTCAATTCCCAAAAGAAAATGTACATAGTCTGTTTTTTATAAAATGTTTCCAAATCGAAAACAAATCAGTATTGTCGTCATAATCGTTTACATAGAGCTCTTACTGTAAAATTTTTCACTTAAAAAATTGTTAAAGGTTAGGTCAGTATGCCGACAAATTTCCACCCCTATATGATATATTATTTATCAAAAAATCATGAAAATCTGAAATAATACTTGCTTTCCACTACTTTCAGCATTTAGAAGCATTTCAAGAAAAACAGAATATAGGAGAAAAACCACATGGTACATAATATCTCCATTTTTACAGCGCAATGATCGTTTCAAATGTATGCAGTTCTTTAAAAATTTCAATATATCTAAATTTTCCAATCCGAGTGTACAACATTATTATACTCGTTCATTTTGAAATGATCGATGCGGCGATCCCATGCATAAGTAAGTTCAACAAGGAAAAAGTAGTAAGCTTATTACTGTAATCAATGGAAAGAAATTTTCGCCGATGAGCGGCAAATAGAGAAGGTGAAAATCTACTCCAATAATCTGTTAAAGTGGTCAAAATTTCTTGAGTAGCACGCAGTTGTCGACGCAGTTCTGTTCAAAAAGCATGCTCTTTCCTGATTATGGCCTTCCCTTTTCCCAAGATATTTAGTGTTTTTCTGCAAAAGTTTTCCACTGAATGAAAATTGTCTATAAAATTGAACCTACTTTTGCGGTTTTCGCTGCATTTGTTATTTTAAATCCAATGGGCTATAGAGATATCATAAGAAACTAAAAATAGTCAACTTACTGTAGCGGCTACTTGTTATGCCAGAGGCGAGGATATTTTTAGTTGACATGAATAAAACAAGATTGTTTTCTGTACATATCGGAGCTTAATTAATTATGTATGCAATTAGCTGATTGGTATGCATCTGAGACCTTTGCATACCTGTTCGGTACTGTTGACTTTTGTCTAGTGAAATTTTACCCATGTGTATTGAGTTTTGATGTTTGTTGCTCGTCGAGTCATTTTGCTGTTCAAATCATTTGAGGCAAGTGAGGAGCAGACTTAGTTGTTGTCCTACTGCGAAATCGAAGATTGGTACTGTCGTCAAAGTCATCAACACAGAGTTTTTACTATAAGTTTTTTCGCTCGGAAAATAGTCAAATTTTAGTCAAGTTTGGTTAAAGATTTTTTGTCCTATATGTCACAAAATTTGACATGAAACTAAAAATAGTTTACTTGCTTTCCAATTTTTTATATTAATAGATTGTTGTTTTTTTCTGAAATTCTACTAACTCCAATATTTTCATGATTTTTGGCTGGATCATTATAGTCTGTTTTTCTTGAAATGCTTCTAAATAATGAAAGTGGAAAGCAAGTAGTATTTCAGATTTTCACGATTTTCTGATGGACAATACGTCATATAGGAATGGAAATTGGTGAGCATACTGACCTAACCCTTTACAATTTTTCGAGCGAAAAATTTTATAATAAGGGCTCTATGTAAACGATTTTGACAATGATACAGATTTGTGTCACTTTTCTATTTGGAAGCATTTTATAAAAAACAGACTATAGGTCAAGTTTTTTTGGGGGCAATTTCGACGATAGTATTGTTTTTTGCGTCATTTTCCAACTTGCTCGTAATCATTTTCTGAAAAACAGGCTATAGAAGTATTTAAAAAAAACGTGATGTAGTTTGAACTTACCAGGCCGCGACATACTTTCTCTTTGCTCAACAAATATTTTTTTGTTCAAAAGTTACAATGAGATTATGGTGTGAAAGATTTCGACGACAGTACTATACTCTGTTCATTTTTAAAGGATCGATGCAGCGGTTGGAGTTTTGGCAAACGCAGCCTTACTGTAGATCAGGAAATCACTTTCGATAATCTTTAAATGGTTCATAAGAGTGATCATCCTGGAGTAAGTATCATGAAAGAAAAATTTATTGAATAGAGTCAACGAGCCTTTCATAATTTTGAATAAAAGTTTAGTTGCGACCTGGTTGCGTCAATTATTTCAAAATTATTCTTGTCATCTATTCTATAACTACAGCCCATTTTTCGTGAAATGTTTGCAAATATTGAATGTGGAAAGCAAGTACCATTATACATTTTTACGATTTTCTGTTAAACTATATGTCAGACAATATTCAAAATTTGTGAGTTTACACGACTGTCATTTACGAACTTTTTCAGTACAAAATTCTATAGTAAGCGCATTACGTAAAGATTTTTGACGACAGTACGAATTTTCGTTTTTCTGTTTACAAGCATTTTATAAAAAAACAGACTATATTGATGAATATCAATTGATAAATTTTGTAAAAAAATTCCTGAAAAAAAGATTCAGCATTTCTCTTGCTTCGCTTATTAAATCATTTGATTGTGTTCCGTTACCCCGATTGCCCCTCTACGTCGACTATCCCGATAGCCCGACTAATGCTAAAAGAATTACACATAAATTCCCGTTAATCTGACTGTCTGGTGTCATTATCATGAATGCTCAAGGTGAAGCTAAATCCATTCCTAGAAAATATCGTACTTGAAGCTTAATAGAAGTTGAAAGTACCGTGTAGCTAAATAGATTCCATTTATTCCAGAAAAATGAGTCTATTTGGCTGTAGTCCATTTACTTTTAAATGGCGGATGCAGTGACAAGATAAAAAATAGGTTCCATTTGACACACAATTTTACAAAGTAAAAAACTTTATACTGTAGAAAAAATATGAATTACTTGACACAGAAGAGACCAGAATCAAAAAAAAAACTTTTTGCCAACCCATTTTTGATTTATATAGAGCTTTAACCGACACCTGGATGCATTCAACCCGGTTGTTGGAAGAAATTCTGTTTGTCGCTAATTGCCATTTTTCCGAATTGAACTGGATTTCATCCCTCCGTTAAATCTGCTATAGCCCATGGCTTAATGGCGGACTGCTATGAATGTCGGAATTGCATAAAACTCCTAGGTAAAAAAGGTCGCATAAAGGTTAAAAATAATCGAGTGGTGGGCAATCCTCAATCTGGTCCAATTAACGCCGGGACTATGTCGAAACATCAGCTTAAGCACGTAGCACAGACGAGTTTAAATGGCTTTATGTGAATTTCGTTAGTTAGATCACATTAAGGGCACTCCTCCTGTTTCTGTGAAATAATTAACATTGATTCTTGATGTCAAACGCTGCCTGTACTTCCTCCTCTAACTTCCAAACTTGCTTTTTTGTGTTACGCGTTTGATCTGCACTGCAGTCGGTATATCGGAACGCCTTCTTGAAAATACAAGATCTGAAAAATTTCTATTGGTCGGCGTAGCAAAACTTTCGTGCGTTAGTGGGGGTAGCGGGATAGTCGGGATAAATGGACGGTCGGGGTAAAGAACAGTCGGGAAAAGAAGGCACAAGGAATCATGGATGTTGCTTGTAGAGAAGACCATTGTTTGCACAAATTGAGAGAAACGTCCGAAATTCGCATCAAAATATGAATTCTGCTGTGAAAAAGTTATAACATCGTTTTGGACCCCAAATTTCTGACAGTTGTATGGGTGACTTCTGAGATTTGATAGGCTAATATTCTACAAAAATTAGAGGCACTGGGCGTGGGCGGTTCGAGGGTTTTGACCTCACCCAGAAACTGTTTTACTTCACCCAGATACTAGGGGCCGTATGCATAAAGGCCGACAATTTTAAGACGTGTTAAGTCGTTAACACGTGCTAGTTAAGTCGTGTTAGTTAACTTGTGTTGAACCGTAAACACCACTTAACTTAAACTCGTATGCATACAGGCAAATTATGCGCCTCGTGTTAAGCCCGATTTAAATATTTTAGCACGAGTTAAAATCACTTATCTCGTGTCGATTTCTCGTTGAAGGATGAAAAAATGGACCATTCAGTCACTCATCCTAGGTCTTGCAAAATCACATTTTGTTTCAGAATTCAATATGAGATATTATAATTTTCATGAACGCATTCACGTTTTCGTACAGAAATAATTATTGATTCAGTGGCATGAAGCATGATGAATTATGCAAATTTTATGTTATCATGACAGTTCTATATAAAATACCGTTATTATTTTCGTCAATCTAAAAAATTTTTGATTTCTTTTCGACTGTCTGATTTGTTTTGACGTTGATCTTGTCTGGTTCCAAATATTGAAAATTGAAAAAATAATCCAGGTATGCTTTCTTTCTGGAATACGACCTGAGTTTTCAAGCAAAACTGAATTCTAATTTTTACAACTTGCGAAAGTCACGCATGGATCTAGAAGGAAAAGTTCAGGGAGTGTACAACCGCTTTTTCCACTTTTAAAACTTCAGGCAGGGAGGTTTTACCCTTTATAACAGCGAAGTTTTCTCAAAAAATCTTTTTTTTTCTGTAAAATGTCTTTTGTTGATAAAAGGGCGAAAAAACAATTGTCCTTTGACTATAGTCCATTTTTTTCAAATGAGTCTCACGAAGGAAAAATATGTCCACACTAATAATGAACACCTGTGTACGCGGCCGCCCTTTTTCTCAGATTGACTATAGCAGTTAGAAATATAAGTCCAAAAAAGGAAGTATTGGCTTGCGACGCATGATCATCTTCCGTTAGATTTTTTGTATTCCGATGCTCATTTGAAAATGAAGAATGGAGCATAACGGTAAGGTTGCCAGTTTTAACCATTCGTGAAAACATTGAACATTTTAAAGCATCAAATTGAAATGAAAAGTTATTCTATTCACTTCACACTATTTGTATCAATGTGAAGTAGAGGTTATTTATAGTATATGCAGAAACTTTTTTGAGACTATGGACATAATGCTCAATGCAATATTCCACTAATGAAGATAGGGTGATAAAAACCATATAATATCAAAAAACAAGATTTTCGTACCACCCCACATGTTATATAAAAATGGGCTGAGTTGTGCGCAACAGTTTGGATTTTGTGTAATGAATAGCATGCTGCAAGTGTCTTGTTGATCCTCGGTTCAAGTGAGCTTGACTTGCGACTTCCACAGTGTGATAAGTTTTTTTTGTCAACTCCACCGATTACTTATGGAGATGCTTAAAAAATGCTTTTGGCGCGTAAATCACAAAAACTTGTGAAACCTCAATGTCTAGATATTTTAACCTTTCAAATTTTGAAGTCTTGATCTAGAAGGTTAAAAATTAGTAAACGAACACGACAAAGCTCTTTTTTTAATTCGTTCGCATAATCGTTAACGCGACTTTAATCTTGCTAGGTAGCAGGATTAAAATCTCCAGTTAATTTAACACACGTAAGCGCTAACTCACCTCTATGCAAACTAGGTGTTTGACCCCACCCAAATAGTGACTTTTTAAGCTGAGCCAAAACGTTATTTTCTAAAAGGCAACAAATTTGATATGAACCGATAGATATCGTTGAGCTCTGTTCAAAAAGCACGATTTGAAGTGGCGTAACCTCGGTTTTCGACGTGTTATGGATGGTTAAGGTTCGGCCGAAATTTGTTTAATCCAGCCCATATTTTCCTTGCTATCGATGTATGATTCAATGTGTATGTAAATAACTGAAATAACTGAACTTGTTCGCTTTTTGTCCTAAAATGTTTCTGAATTGAAAAATTACAAAAATTAGTACGTTTTACAAAGCTTTTAGTGCAGAATTTTATACTATAGAAATTGTTGTTGTACGTTCTGCATAGTTTAGCAAAAGAATGGCTAAAACTTGAGAGGAGCATTTCAACAAAAACAGACTTTAGTTATATATTCATTTTTCATAGATTATGCTGCATACATCTGTATTTCCTGAGTGCTTTTTGAAGTTTAAGTACTTATCAAAAATTTCAGATGAATAGAAAAAGTTTGCTTGATTCAGTAGGTTGTGGCCAGGCATTACATGGATCATGAAATCATGCATATTATGCCCATTTCGTAACCCAAGCTGATCTGACGATGGAGGTTATCAAAGCGTAAATCGTGAAATGATAAGTGTTACAGTGCATTCGATAAAATATGAGTAATATTACACTGACGATTTCCGTCGTCCATATCCCTTCTTCACACTGAGACTTGCATAAATGGCAAAAAATCGAAGGTTTACCTATATTTTACACTAATACAATGTTTCGGCATCTTCCAAACGTTCTCCTTTCCTGAGATTCGTTATAAGTAAATTCAACACTTGGTCCACATTCATGTGAATTTTGATGTAAACATGGCCTACATAAAAAGACTAGTGTAACATTATTGCATGCATTTATTCTATCTAATGCATTTGGACTTTACACCTGGAGACCTTCCCTCGTTACTTCATTACTACTGGTCTATTCTCAAGTGAGCGACTCCTAACTGAGTGATTCTCAATTGAGCCATTCCCAAATCAGCGAATTCGTAATTCGGCGATTCTAAATGAGCGATAGAGAATGTAATAACATTTTCTTCACATTTTAATTCTTTACCTTATATTTTTTTGTGTATATTTCTTTCTTCTTTCGTTCTGTGTGTTGCTCAAGTTTTCGTTTATGTATGTTTTTGCATTTTTATCTTTGGTCTCTGCTTTCTTTCATTTTCTTTTTTCTTGTCGTCTACTTTTTTCTTTTTTTTGCCCATGAAACAAACCATTACAAGTTGTCATTTAGTCTCCCATATAATTCTTACACGATTATATAGGAAAGGCTTAGGCTTAGGCTTAGGACCGCTTTATTTCCTATTTAATTTTATTCTTTCTGATTTTTTCTTCATTCTCACCTATATTTTATATTAGTCTTTTGCTTTTCCTTCTTTATCTTTCTCTTTTTCTATTCTCCTGATTCTTTCATCTTTTGTTCTTTTTGAAAATTATTTTTTCTTTCTTCCTTGCTGCTTTCTCTATCTTGCTTCTTCTTTCTTGTCACTTTTTTCATGTTTTTTCTTTTTCTTATGCTTTTTAACCTATTTTCACTTATTCTTAATGTCTTCATTTTTGTTGGAGTTTCGTTTCTCTTGATGTTTTGCTTCTTCGAGCATTCTTTTGTTTATATTTGTTATGAAGATTTTCACACTTACAGCGATGAAAGGAGCAAGCATGCCGAACTGTGTACAAGAATTATATGGAAGACTGCGGTTATTTAAAATGACAATTTGTAATGTTTTGTATCATGAGCAAAAAAAGAAAAAGTTAGATGACATTAAGGGCGAAAATGAAAGAAAACACAGATAAAAGATGAAAACGTAAAAACATACCTAAACGAAAACATAACCAATAGACACAAAAAACGGAAGAAAAAAGAAATACATACAAAGAAAAATATGAGGTAACGAAGGAAAATATAGAGAAAGTGTTATTACTTTCTCGAGTTTGGAATCGCCCAATTGAGAATTCGCTCAATTGAAGGAATAGCTCACTTGGGAATTCGCTCAATTGGGGATCGCTCACATGAGAATACCCCTTCCTACTTACTACTGGCAAACTGATGCAATGGCCCCAAAATTCATATTTGAAGATGTAATTCCCCGATTTTTTTTTCTTCTCTCTCGTTTAAATGTGACATCATTTTTTGTACAGTTGATAACTGCCGTTTTCTCAAAACACAGCTCAGTGAAAAAATGTCGTAAAAAATCTTATGCCGTTG
Source organism: Romanomermis culicivorax (assembly GCA_963922205.1). Lineage (NCBI taxonomy): Eukaryota > Metazoa > Nematoda > Enoplea > Mermithida > Mermithidae > Romanomermis > Romanomermis culicivorax. The sequence continues at coordinate 516,929 of CAWUHX010000227.1, read as the reverse complement.
TGCCATTACAAGCCCCTACGCAGCGTGGACGTGCATGTGCGTAAACAGTTAATTAAATCCATGTTTATAGACATGTTGGCATAATTACCGTAGATCTACAAATTAGAAGGTGCCAGAAATTTACCCCTGCAAGATTTACATATGTTTATGTTTGTATTATTATAAATTTTAAAAAATGATTGCTTCAGATATCGTCTAGAGAAAATTTTCAATTTTATTTTTTAGCTGTTTCTTCTACCATGAGACTGCTATTATGTTCATGGTGTTTAATATCGGCTGTATTCTTTTTGATCGACAATTGTCATTCAGCGATTTATTTTCCTTTAAGTGAGCTTGTTTTTTAATTATCTTCTAACAAGGAAAGGCCTCCAGGTGTAAATTCTGAAAGTAAACGTGCTATAATGCATTCGATATTCCAGCAATTAGAACAATTTTACGCTAACCGGTTTTCTCGTCGAGGTTTTTTTACACTAAAATTTGCATAAATGCGCAACACAGTAGAAAGTTGGCTCATAAAATTAATCTGAGGAACCACAACAGATGTAAACATGTTTATAATCAGCTAGCAAAAAAGTACTTCGTTGGAGGAAAGATTGATTTTACACTCTCACGGAGTTATAAATCTTTCAAACTTCAGAGAAATTCAGAACTGCGTATTTTAGAAACTATTGAAGGTGAGCGATTTTCCACACGAGCATTATTGTAGCTTTCTTGATGGTCCGTCGGTAGGCACAGCTTCTGTTGTTTACCACGTTTATGCAAATCTGAGTAAAAACAAGACTTACTGTCAAAAATTGGTAGTGTTACATTACACAGGTTGTTATAAGCTTGAATGCAATATGACATGTAATATTTCGAACATTACACCCGAACACCTTTTCCCTTTTCTCACGAGTAAATTAATCTATGCGTGCAATTTTAAAGCTTTTGCACTATCCCCTCCGTTGAGTTTACTGTAGCCATTCATCTCAATGTAAAATCGGGGCCAATTATCAGTTAGCAGATGCTCACTACAATGGAAATGTTTTCAGCTGGAAATTTTAATATAGATGACAAGGACACTGTCCGATGCGAGTTAAATGAGTCATTTTCCCCCGCAAGCCTTAGACTAGAATAAGCATAAAATTATTGTTCAGAGTAGTACATGATGTCAGAAAATACGACTGATACGAACATGCGGAAAATTGCACGTATGTAAATCAAAATCTAAACTTTGCTTCCAATACACACGAACTGATCTCGTGTTATTACCAATGCAGAAATGAACTAATTTTTCTCAAATTCTATACCATATATAACGAAGAATATACATTAGACGGATAATTGTGAACACTGCAATAATGTCCATGAGAAGAAACGTTCATCTCTAGTCATTATGAAATACGCATTTCAAAACTTTGATGAAGTTCAAGAGTTCGTAGATCAAAAATGAGTCTGCATCACATTTCCCTCCTCTTCCCATGTCTCCGAACTTTATTGATTGTGATTTTCCACATCTGTTATAGTGCCTGAGATCAGGGTCCCGTCTTGTAAAGTAGACTGAAGTTCCAGCCGAGCTGTAGCTTAAGCTACAGTATAACTCTGTAAATTATACCTTGCCATTGCAGTTTAACTTACATATAAAGCGTATCGGGAAAGTTAAGCTGTAGTTTAGCGCTAATGTTGTAAAATTATTACAAGGAGCTCAACTTTCTTGATATGTTTTCTATAAGATTTAAGCAGCACAACTTTCCGTATGTAAAAAGGTTTTTATGGTGCTGTATTGATTTTATCCAAAATATTTTGATCGAAATGACGTATTTTGATTATATTTAGTTTGTAGTGGCTAAACATCAAAGATGAAAGAATTGCCAGAAAGCCTCGTCCATACTTTACAGATAAAATAAATTTTTGTCATGGTTAACTTATGTGGTTAAGGAGACAGAAAGCTTTCCATAAAACGGAAAAATTTAGACTTCAGCTTAACTTCTACACAAAAAACACAAGCAAGCAACTATGTATGTTATAAAGCTGTTAAGCTACAGCTTAGGGCACAGCTTGACTTGTTCCATGTTTTTGTAGGAGTGAAGTTGCAATGTCACTGAAGCTCAAATCTCTTTTGTAGAACCGTGTTTAAGAAATTTATGCAAATTTCAGTTTAAAGAAAGTCCGTGGACAAAAATGAGTAGTGTAACACTATTCAAGTTGCTGTGTGAATTATCCGATGCACTATATCACGTACGATTACAGGATTTACACTTGGACGCCCTCCTTCGTTAGAATAGACGTTTATTGTTTTATTCTCTAATACTACATAGGACATCAATGAAAAACTGTTTGTCTTCTACAGCACTACTTCACTGGAAAATGAAACTCATTGTTTTTCATAGCTCACAGGAGAACGGAAAGTCGAACAAGCGAATACGAGCGAAAATTGATCGAACTTTGCCGAATGTATAACGGATTGAATTCCAGATTGAGTCCCGATCATTTGAAGAATGTTGCGGCAATATGCCGAGCTCATAATGTCTTTAGATAAATCGTTGCTGTTTGTCTTTCGTGGCATGTTTATGATCATGACTTGATGAATTTCAAATGAAGTACATATTGCATATGGTATGTTGCTCAATAAAAACAAAATTCACAGGAATGAAAAAACTACTTTTGGTAATGCAGAAACGTTTTGATAACAATGATTTTATAAACCAACGAGTTCCAGGTGTAAATTCTCAAGTCTCACATGGTACAATGCTACACTAATCTTCTTCCCTATTGGCTTTACATCAAAATTTGCATAATAAACCATAGAAAATTCAACAATACTGATTCATGGAACAGGAAAAGATAGAACATACGACTGGCATTCAATGGAATCAGCTAATACTAAAAAAATTTTCATGTAATGACATAGCTGTCAAACTTGACAAAAACTTGGAATGGCATTTATTCAGGAACTATCAGAGATAATAAACTTTTCATACGTGCATTACGAAAATATTCAGGATGCTCTACTAAATGCATGTTATTTTATTATGGGAGCTTCAGTGGTTGTTGAGATAGAATATAGATGAAATCCATGCACTCATGGTGATTAGGGTTGGGGGGGGGGGTTGACCCCCAGCATACTTTTATTGACCCCCAGCAGATTTGACCACCCCAGCAATGATGGAGAAGATGACGAAGGAAAATGAGCAAGAGAGAAGAGAAAGTCATCATCAAAATGGGAATGATGCTGTAGTTTAACAATTTTTTTAAACAAAGCATGCTTGATTCCAAAAAAGTAACATTAAAACTTTTTAAAAGTGCAGTCCGGGCAAATAATTTCACATATCTGACTTATATAAGTTGAAGAATATGCTGCCTGAATGTTCGAAGACCTAAGTAAAACCTTTTTTTTCGTTATGAAGAACGAAAAAAATTTTTTTATTTCACCCCCTGTCCTGGCTGACCACCAGCAGAATTTCTGGACCTTTTGTAGTAGTTCACCACCACTATTTTTTTCAAATTTTTTTCATTTTTTTAGCTTTTCGGCGATTTTTTTTGTCATCAGGTAGGTTTCGAACCTGCAACCTTCTGATTCAAAAACTCCAGTGCGTTACCACTGAGCCAAACACTAACTTAAAAATTAACCTTTTAATTCCCATTTATTATTTTCATTATTTCAAACAACTTTGCATTATGAACACGGCCAAAAAGCTGCAATATTATTCAATAAAGCCTAAGCCTAAGCCTAAGCCTAAGCCTAAGCCTAAGCCTAAGCCTAAGCCTAAGCCTAAGCCTAAGCCTAAGCCTAAGCCTAAGCCTAAGCCTAAGCCTAAGCCTAAGCCTAAGCCTAAGCCTTAGCCTAAGCCTAAGCCTAAATCTAAGCCTAAGCCAAAAAAAATAGTGGTGGTGAACTACTACAAAAGGTCCGAATTTCTATGCTGTCCATGTATGATGAAATCCCGATTGTTTTCCACATTATGCAAATTTTATTGTGAACTAGTGCATTTACAAACTTTCCAGTGCATATTTCTACGGTTTTTAAGGGCTATCGGATACAGCATGACAAGTATTATTTCGGCATTAATTCATAATTGTTTCATATTGGTAAATTTTCTAGTTGAACCAACAAATAGACATTGTGTGGAAGTAAACTGCAAGCTCAAACTAATACTGTCATATAGCAGGATGGTCATCAAAAAGGTTTCACTCTCCTTGGATTCTAGAATAGTAGGTGCATGTTGATTTGATCGTGGAATCTAAAATGCACCCAAGATTTCCGAAAGTAACATTCTATTTTTACTGTTTTTCAATTTTGAAATAATAGGCGTATATTCATTTGATGTACCCCAGAGTTCCGAAAGTAAGATTTTATTTTTAGAAACCTAAAACTTGATCAATAACCAGTTCACACAAAGCGAATGTTGTTGTGTTCAATATTTTTACAGCAAGAATGTGTCGTGTGTCTCAATTTATTTTCGCGAGTAATGATGTATACCAATGTTTTAATTTTTTGAAATGTTGTACATGAAATTTTACTTCAGATTTATTGATAATCATCTATTCGACCAGATTTGCTGCGGCGCAGAAGTAAATTTTCTGTTCATTTCAGACAAAACCTGTCAGATACAAAATCTTGATTAAAGTGGGACCAGATGGAAACTCATTGCTTCTCAAATTTAGTGAATAAAATTAGGCACGAGATTCGGATTTGTGAAATATACGATCACTTCCAAATCGAAAAATTATGAAAATGAAATAGATTAAAAACTTGATCCACAATTGGGGCATTGAATTCCAATACCTAACTTACAAAAGCGACTTGGTCAACTAAAACTGATTAGGAATCAATTTGAATTAAATCAAAATCTGAGATAAATGTTAATAATACGTTCACTCATCGAGCTTGAAATCCAAAATTCTATGAAGTTCAACTTTTCAAATGTTGTTGAGAAAATTGGAGCCAAGCCGAGGATCGGAGTAAAATTTGAATTCCATACCACTCTTCTTGTAGCCCATTTACTTTTTGAAATGATGGACGAACCGACCACCAAAAGTAGGTTCCGTTTTACAAAGCTTCCAAGTAGTGAAAAACTTTATGCTGTAGAAAAAAGGCAAATTTCATCACGTTGAGGTATTAATGATAGAAAAACCATCGTGCTTATCCACTTTTGACTTTTATAGAGCTGTTTCGACACCTGAATGCTACTCAATAAATTTTGACCACAATATAACCAGGCTATAGAAAGATGAATTTTCACTTGTTCTGTTTGCTACCCATGGACGAGAAAATTTCTTTCGCTGATTATAGTACTGACTATCATTGAATCGCTGCATCTATCATTTTTGAATAAATAGGAAGTGTACTGGAATATGGATACAGATGAACGATCAAATAAAAATGTGATTTAAAAAATATGTGCATTCAAGAATTTATGAAACGGTCTATGCCTAAGTAAGCGACTCCCAATTGAGCGGTTCCCATGTGAGCGATTCCCGATTGAGCGAATTCCCAAATGAGCGAATTCTCAATTGAGAGATTCCCAGTTGAGCAATTCCCAATCGATCAAATTCCCAAGTGGGCGAATTCCCAATTGAGCGATTTCCATGTGAGCGATTCCCGATTGAGCGAATCCCCAAAATGAGCAATAAAGAATGCAATAGCATTTTCTTCACATTTCCCTTATTTACCTTATATTTTTCTTTGTACACATTTCTTTATTATTTTGTTCTGTGAGTTGGAATTATGTTTTCGTTTATGTAGGTTTTTGCATTTTTATCTTCTGTTTCTGCTTTCTTTCACTTTCTTTTTTCTTGTCATCTACTTTTTTCTTTTTTACTCATGAAACAATATATTACAAGTTTTCATTTTTAATAAGCATTGTCTCCCATATAATTCTTATACAAATATAGGCTCGCTCTATTTACTATTTAATTTTGTTCTTTGTGATTTTTTGTTCATTCTTACCTACTTTTCATCTTAGTTTTTGCTTTTACTTCTTTATCTTTATATTTTTCTATTCTCCCGATTATTTCTTTTTTGTTATTTTTCACATTATTTTTTCTTTCCTCCTTGCTGCTTTCTCTATCTTGCTTCTTCTTTCTTGTCACTTTTTTCATGTTTATTTTTCTTTTTATAAGGCTTTTCCACCCATTTTCACATATTCTTAATGTCTCCATTTTTGTTGACGTTTCCTTTCTCTTGATGTTTTCTTTCTTTCTGCATTCTTTTGTTTATATTTTTTATGAAGATTTTCACACTTATGAAAGAAAAAAGAAATACGTACAAAGAAAAATATAAGGTAAAGAGGGAAAATTGGAAGAAAGTATTATTACATTCTCGATCGCTCGTTTGGAATCGCCCAATTTGGAATTCGCTCACTTGGGAATCGCTCACTGGAGAATCGCTCACTTGGGAATTGCTCACTTGGGAATCGCCCACATGAGAATATCCCCCCCCATCTGTATACCGTTTCTTGAATGTCAAACTTTCAGATTTGATTCCGAATCAAGACCACATTAATAACTGCAAAGTGTTTTTTGGCCCTGAATACAAAGTCTTCTCATGATACTTAAATTTTAGCCGGAATTTATCTGAATTTTGCTAGCTTCACAATACTAACAACTTCTTCTATACAGTGCCGCTTATTGCATGAAACAACCGACTAAATGCTTGAGTCAAGCATGCGTCAAACTTTATAAACATTTCGGCATAGATTGTTCGGACGGGTTCGTTCGTCAGAAGGTCTTCCAAAAAGTCATGTTGTAAGCGAGTAAGCAGTTCATTAGCACACTGCCAACTAATTATACACCTTTTTCAGATGCCAAGATTGGAAAACTTGCTTCGTTCAAATGGACGACGTTTACAAAATTTCGTAAGATCGATATCCCAATCGATGAATTTTTTACAAAATGTCATTTATGATCAAGATCTAGTGAATACGAGAATCGCCACTTGAAAAAAAACTCAATTTTGAGCATCTTCGGAACAAGATAATAGATTTGTGAGAGTTGGAAGAGAAGTTGTATTTTTCCAAAAAAATTACACACTTTTTAAAAACACAATTTTGATTGGTTAAAATTTTTAATCACGTGGACGTCATGATTGATTCAAAATACGAGCGCTTAATGATTGTTCGTTTTAACGATGCTTCCGGCTATAAAGCGCCGTATATCGATGTCGTAATTTCAGAGAATGTGTCTTCTAGGCCACCGTGCTATTTCAGTCGCTGAGTCGATTCAGCCACTTTTTTCGCACCAAGTATCGATTTATCCACCACATCATTTACTGTGTCTTTTCGGCTATCGTGTCATTTCAGCCACTGAATATCTGCTTTTTCTGTTTTTTTGCATGAAGCGCCTACTCATCCACCGTGCTGGTTTTAACTAAATGCACATTCGAAAAGTTTAGAAAATGTAGGTAAATTGGATGAAAAATGGATTATTTCAAGAAGAAATAAAACACTGAATCCTTTGTTGCTGAATGCGACACCCCACACAAATGTCTAGTTGCTGAAACGACATCTCATGAACACCGAAGTGTTGGGAAGTCGGCGATTTTTTTTGCCCACAATTCTAGGTGGTCATTGGGGTGAAAAAGTTCAAATTTTTGTGTCCAAAAAGTCCGAAAAATAGTAATTGGTAACCAAATGTATAGTGCGAAACGACGAAAAACGATATTTTTGACCATTTTTGTTCAAAAATATTTTCCATAAAAAAATTGACATTTTTCTCAAAAACAAAACGGTGTTCGAATCGATCCTCAATGCGTAAAAACAATGGCTGAAATGACACGAGCCGAAAAGACAGAGGGATCGAAATGAATGGTAGCTTAATCGGTATTCCATGCCAAAAAAGTGCTTAATTTATTCAGTTGCTGAAATGGCACAGTGGCTGAGAAGGTACAGTGACTATATTGATTTACAATCTTCCACACTCATCACGCCTCTCCGTGAAGAAGAAAATAAGGCAATGACGATTACGCTTATCTCTAGTTTTGAGTCAGTCGAAATGTCGTCTAGTCATTGTGGCGTTTTGCAAAAAAGTGTGTAAATTTTTTTTTTAAACATATCTTTAATTTGGAAAAATGCAACTTTTCTTGGAAAAATTTGTTACTTTTTTCAAAGTGGCTCAAAGATAGAGCTTTGTTCAAATGGCGATTCTCGTATTACGCAAGGATCACGTGTTCACACAGTCTAAGCAAGGAATATACATCATGAAACCGGGTGTTTACTGCGAGTAAAAACAGCTCAATTATTGTTGTAGCCATGGAAGTTATTTGGGAAAATAGACATAGGGATTCCATTCCAAAAAGCCCAGAGGTATCTAACTACAATCCAGACCATTTCTTTGGCAACTAAGTCTTCACAGCTCTTTTGCATACTCTTTCAGGGCAGAAAACTGCCGAAGTTATCCTTCGCTGTGTATGCCCTACGCTTGTTTGTTCATCAACGCTTTCAAAGAAACAGATTGTGAAGATTTGAACGTCAGATATAAATTGACTAAAGCTTTGAAAGAGTGAGAAATCCGATCATACTGTAAAGATTGTATACAAATGTGTGGATAATTTTCTTTGCAGGTGTAAAACTGGTAATGTTAATCGATGCCTCAAACCGATATTGGTCGCTCATATATACAAAGATATGTTCAAGATGACGAAATGAAATTTTTATCATGTGAAAATGAACTTTGATCATTTCATGCGTATTAGGAATTCACGTGCTATTGTATCTCAAATTTATGACCATTCTGACTCCATATGAAAATCTTTCATGTGAATATTGCAATCTTTTAGTGTATTCTAAGGAACGCATAAGACAAACATTTTTTATTCTAAGGAATGAGAATTCAGGATCATCCATGCTAATTGGAATTTATTTGCAAAAAGTTAACACATGCTATAGAACATTTTTTATAAAATAAAAATTGACAAAAATCAACAATGTGGTAAAAATCGTTTACACGAAACTTTTACATAGTATGATTTTTCAATCAAAAATTGCTAAAGGTTAGTTTATTAAGCCCACAATTTTCCAATACTACGTGACATATGGTTCGGCAGAAAAAAGTGAAATAATGCTTTCCACTTTGATATTTAGGAACATTTCGGGAAAAATGGACTATATTCGTACATCTATTGGCCTTTGGCTGCTTCGGACCGAAACTTCACTGTAATTTTTCACTAAATAAATCAGCCAATAACAGTGGGTAGCTTCGTAAGGCAGTCTTCAATCTGCTGGTCCATGCAGCTGAAAGACAAAATGCATGACCAATTTGTACCAGTGATGTTGCTACTAACTATTGATTGTCCATGAAGAGAAGCAAATGGGGTTCAACAGTGTAACATAGAGTTTCTACATACAGTAAACCATTTCCTGAAAAAGCTGTAAAATACCGTTCAGATTTCAAAACACACTTTCTCATCAACTGTCTTAATCTTATCTTCACGTAAACGTCGCATCTGGCGGCATGCCCCTGAGTGATTACATAGCTGCAGGCGTAGGCTAAACAAACGTTCGGATGGGTTTTGCAGATCGTAACACTGCAACGAAAATGAGCATTTCTATTTCATGAGTAAAATACGGAATATTTTCTAATATGTGCGCCAAATCAGCATTGATTGAAAGTAAATTCACAGAAGATCATGTTAGAACATTCATCATGTTTTCCATACAAGTTGACTTGATGTGTATGAAACAATAATAGCGGTGTTGCTAAGGTGCAATGACTATACGCCATTCCTTTTCATATGAATGATGCATCGAGGTCGCAGCCACAAATTTTTCCCTCATGATACAGACCTCTAGATGCTCTCTGTTTCAACCATTTCAAGATTCTCGAGATTGATTTTCTGATCTATAGTAACGCTGTGTTTGCCGAAACTCTGACTGCTCCGTCGATCATTTCGAAGTGAATGGAGAATAGTATTGAAGCCACATGAATGTTTTATACAGTAACTACATTGACAAAAATGAAACTATTAATGTATTACTTTTTACATCCTTAAAAATTATTGAGGTTTAGTTGAGCTGAACCGAAAATTTTCAGCTCTAAGAGAAGTGTGCTTCAAGAGAAAATTACAAATATGGAATAGTATCTAACCTCTTGTTTCATTTTTAAAAGCTATCAATAAATCTAACAAAAATTTACGATTCAGATGGTTTTGGCGACTTAAATTCGTAGTGCTATGAAAATGCGTTTTGAAAATTTTTGTGTAGTTTATTGATGTGCAAAGTAGGATTGAACATGTGCTAAATAGGATATGTTGATCTAAAAAACGGCCCAAGACTTGCTACCACAGCATTTTGATGTAAATTTGCAGTTTTGTTTGATATTCTCACTTTAGTTTAACGATTTTTCTGAAGCCCATTTTCTTGTCAAAGAGATATCGATGTCAAAAGAAACGTACAGAGAATAATGAATTTTCTAAAAACCACAAAAGATTCTGCATCGGACAATACGAACCAATCGATGACTTTCAGGTATCATGAAGACTAATTACAAAATGCTTATATGTTTCCTTTTTATAGTAAGATAAAAAATCTGTTGTGTAAAATATTAATTTTCGAATGTTTTTAATCAGGTTTTTGTGTTTACAAAAAATACCAGCTTTTGTGTGGAAAAAACTCACAAAATCTTGAATCTGGCGGTAAGGACTTGATTTGATGATTGTCTTCAAAAAGCTTAGCAGGTTTCAGTCGTGGAAAAGTTTTGAAAGCTGTGGATAGGCACTTTTGATAGATGTACTCGTTATTTTTTCGGAGTTGACACTTGGAAAACGCTACTCAAACTTGGAGAAAGTTCGAAATCAAAAATGAAGCTAAAACTTTGATATTCTTGCGGCTTCTTACATGTCGATTGGCGCCTGAGGTTGGCCTATTCGCACTGGAGCTTGCCTTTCAAAACGCCGTTGAAACCTGACAGACAAACAGTAAATTTAAATCCAAATGACCCTGGTCAATGTAGCTTACAATTCTGGCTGAACCGTTGACCAGACAACGACTAAAATGGAGTTACAGTTATAGCACCAATGCAGTTCGATTTGAAACACTTACTTGAAAATAATACTAGGTAAAGCTGGAAATGTGTCATGGATAACGCTTCTGTACAGTGGATTATTTCGAAGTTAGCTTTCGTCGGAGAAAAATTTTGCATTCAGGATATGGCACGCAGCTTTTTTTTCGCTTTCCGCCTAAAAATGACAAACATCCAAAAATCAACATTGAAGCCGGTCGTCGAAAATTGAATGAAATAAAAAATGCCCGTGACAAAACCATCAAACCTGGATATAGCACGTCCACTGCTTACAAAAATTTTGAGGTTAAAAGACGATCTTCGGCTAGAAAAGCAACTTAGTTAATGAATTCCTGAATTTTGCATTGAAATGAGCCACATGATTGTGTCGCAACTTGGGGGCCCGTCTAACATTGGCGCCTATCTCACTTTGGCGCCCGTCGCAAATCTATGCAAATTTTACGCGCAGTTTTACATTGGCATAGTGGCTATAAATAGCTCAGGCCTAAGCCTAAGTCTAAGTTCTGAGCCCAAGCCTGATCGTAAGCCTAAGTCAACATTTCTCGTGCCAAATATGATTTTCTTCAACGTCGTGCTGGTCTATAGTCATAAAGTTGAATAACGACAATAAAATAATATGGTGGTAATCGCCTCTAACTTAAAAAATGATTATAGTATGTTTTTTATTAAATGCTTGTAAAGTGAAAATTGACAAAAATTAGCATTGTCGTTGAAATTGTTTACACAAATTTTTGACCATAAAATATTTTACTCAAAAATTAGTAAAGGTTAGTTGTGTATGCTCACAAGTTTTCAGCCCTCAGTAACATACAGTTTAGCTGAAAATCGTAAAAATCTACGTGCTTTCCACTCTTATTATTTGGAAGCATTTAAAAAAACAGACTATAGAATGAGTGTTGAAATATCAGAGTACATAAGATTGGCCGCCAAAGTGAAATGGGCACCAGAGAGAAAGATTAATACTAAACAATGGGCGCCAAAGTGAGACTGTATTAGCGACTTATAGTGACATTGAAAAAAGTAGGTTGAATTGGCATAAAATTTTTGAATAAAAAAACTTTGGGAGGCTAAAATCATAGAGAAATATTATGTTTGTCTATTTTTAATTCGGAAAGAACTGTGTCCACACCTGGATGCTACCAAGGAACTGTTAACCATTTAACCAGGTCATTGAAGGAAATTTTCAGTTATTGTGTTCGTAGCTAGTGGACGAGAATTATTTTCTTATCCATTACGGTGATGAACTTTCTAGTGTTTTCGTTTTGAACTCAACTTTCGCGACGTATGGACCGTCTTGGTCTAATGGTTATCGCCTCCGACTGCTAGTCTCAAGAACCAGGTTCGATTCCGGGTGTAACCCAAAATTGAATTTTTGGTAGCTGGCCCAGGCAGACACAGCCTTTCATCCTCTCGGGGTAGATAAATTGTGTAGGCGAGCTTGGAACGCTGCTTGGCGAGGTCCACTCAGCCCAGTTAGCATGTTGGCGATAGTGTGGCGAATGAGTAGGTGGGCCTATTCCATTATGAGGTAGGTAGCCGAACAAGTCCTGCTTGTCAGGCAGACGCCAGCCTGAGGAATGTGGCCTCTACTAGGCGGTAAAAAGCACCCGAAGAGCGCCTCTCATATAAGATGGGAACTTGTATGACCGTATAGTCTTGTATAGCCTACCTTTCCGGCTACAGTAAAATGGGTAGATGTACCCACAAAAATTAAAAAATAAATAAATAAATAAATAAAACATTCGCGATGTCGATGGATCTGTCATCTATAGACAATTCGTCTAGACTTTACATAACTCTTACGTAGATATTTTTATTTGTAGCATGTTCAATGGGGAGATGGATCGAATCGAAAATGTTCAGTTTCTGTGATACATAGCATTGCAAAAAATAGTCTTACTACAACATTCACAGGAAAAAACAGATTAAAGTTGTGTTGCTAAAAGAAAGTTTTAGTAGAAGTTCGTCTACATCAAGATACACGGATAAGGTAATAATTAACCCTCTTTGACCTATTCACATAACTATTTTCGTTATTACTGATCATTTACGTAAATTTTGGTCGTAGTGTGAGTGTACTGAAGCTGGGAGCCACCGTGCATATAATTTTATGCAAATAAATATACTGTAAGCAGGATATACTGACAAAAATGATTAGTATAAATCATGTTGAAATTTACATCTGAAAATTCCCTTGTGAAGTGCAATTCATTGGATTTTGAGATAATCCAGGCCACCCACTGGAATCTTCAGCATACTGGCAGCATTACAGGGATTTCAAAATCCTAACCTTTTCCTTCGATTCTCCTTACTAGAGGAACGCAGGGCCCCCGCCAGTAACAAGGTAAAGCCTGCTCTCTGACCATACCTTGACAAATGCTATCGGTTCATCTGGTACCAGCCAGTCCAAAAATGTGGTTGGTTGCCGAATTGTGTCCGTGGTTGTCAAGCCAAACAGGGGTAGGGATAGGGAACTAGATCTATAGGACATTTATCTTGTACAAAATAGACAGAATGCAGTCAAAGCTGATTTTCAAGTTTATTTCAGAGTCTACACACCTTTTAGGAAACGCAAATGTATCTAGCAAACCTGGAAAATCTGGAAGGTCAGGGAAAAAATAACCATAACCAAAAAACAACCACCTAAACCATGAATAGTCAGAGAATTTGAAACAGTGCATTTCTGGTGCGCTTCAGAAGGTCAAAACCTCAAAATTTTCTAGTGCATGGCATTCATTGATTCCCTGATTGATTGGTTGATCCCCTGATACGTTGATTTATTTCCTAATTAATTGATTGATTCTCTGATTGGTTGGATGATTCTCTGATTGGTTGGTTAATTCTCTGGTTCGTTGGTTCATTTGCCGATTAGTGGGTTGATTCTCTGGTTGGATTGGGTGGTTGGTCAACTTCATGGTTACTTCCTTCATTGATTTCCTGATTTGTTGGTTGATTCCCTGATCGGTTGGTTGATTTCCTGGTTGGTGTGTTGATTCCACGGTTGGATTGGGTGGTTGGTTGATTTCATGGTTAGTTCTTTCATTGATTCCCTGTTTAGCTGACTGATTCTCTGATTCAATAGTTGTATGGTTGATTAACTGGTCGGTTGTTGTGCGAATTCCCTGATTAGTGGCTTGATTTCCTGATTCAATGGTTAGTTGGCTGATTGATTGGTTAATTCCCAGCTTATTTGGTTGTTTCTTTAATTCTTTGATTGATCCGTTAAAGCATGGTTGGCTACCCGATTTCCTGGTTAATTTCCTGGTTGGTTGGTTCATCGATTTTCTTATCGGTTAGTTGTTTCTCTGATTTGTTGGTTGGTTGATAAGCTGATTGCTTAGTTGATTGATGGACTGCTCCATGATAAGTTGGTTAGTTGGTTGGTTCATTTCCTAGTCGGTTGATCATCTAGTTTTTAGTGGTTGATGGTGTATCTCCAAGTCCTCTATCCCGTTTTTGCTGTTAAAATCGGTTCACACACAAAACATGATCCGGTGCTGAGAATAAAGTGATCTAATACCGAAGTCGCTTCATCTGCTACCGAGTGACATCCAATTGAACCTATTTTCCTGGTATGTCTCTGACGGATAGGGAGTGATTTCAAACACAATACCGACAATGTTACACCAACTCATAAATCATAAAACTATTCCAACCATTATCGCTGGTGGCTGAAACGAGACCAGCTAAACCCTGGCGCAAGGTTTAAAGATGATCGTATTTGATAAGGTCGAATAGAAAGATGAAGAATAATTCTAATATTCATTTGATGAATGACTGAATAGTAAGCTACAAATGAAATGGCGAATATAAGTGGTGATGTGGTTAGGAGCCACGAGAAAAGACTCCAAATTTAGCACACTGCCAAGGACGACTAGTGACGAGAAAAAAGAGAAAATGAGAAAAAAATTCCTATTTTATGCAAAACTTATAAACGCAAAATTACTGACGAAAAGATTTGCGTTGCTTAGGCCCATCTATACTTTTTTGTCGAAAATCTGACGCAAGGGATTGCAACAATCAAAATCGAACGGACGAGTTCTACCCAGTGAAGTATATTTTACAGGAAAAATTTGCATAGTGTTACAAATATTAGCCATTTAGTAAGCGTCTTGCGTTTCTTACGTTTCTTGCGCCAAAGCTAGATTTAAAGCGCACAGTGGATACTTGTTGAACATATTGGATATTTTTCGATCGGCAATTTCGATATCTATCTTGCGATATATTATATAATGAAATCGTTCAATTACTTCAGGAGCAAATTGCTTGCGCCTTTTTTTGCGAAAAAAGTATAGATGGGCCTTTAGTCGCAAAAAGAGAAAAACTGAAAAAAGATAAAAAACGAAGGGGGGGAAAAGAGTCTATAAACAAGCACACTAAGTTACAGTAAGACTGATTAAGGAATGGGAAATGAAGTGGATCCTCATGTCGTACGAGCATCAAACTCATACAACAATTTAGGTTTTCAGGAGACACTGTTGACAACAAAATTAAATTATTTAAAATTTACGTTTGTCAAGTTCTGACCACATAACATGTATACTGTGTGCTAAAGTAGTGCATTTAAGCCTCCAGTAAAAGCTTGAGTATTATTCTTGTGCATAGTGCATTCTGAAATATAGATAACATTTTAAGCTTCCAACTGAGAATTACTTAAGCTGTATGTGTTTCAATGGATTTATAATTCACTAATATGATTTGCCCACATTAATATTCAAAGGTCATTTTGGTTCCTCGATGAGAGACTGAACCTAACTAAGAATATAGAAATAGAAATCTACTTGACATAATTCTTTCATCATTCTTTCGCCCGGCTTATTCTTCCACACCATTGAGATAATAAATCTCGACCAGAAGAATGTTGCACTTTCTACTCTTTCTAGACACAACGTCGAAAAGTTTGGGTTTTGAAGATTATAGGTTATTATAAAATAGTCCTAATTAAAGCGTAGAATGTATATTTTGCACGGCTTATTTCTTGTCTATAAGTCGGTTTTTGATTTTTCTGCCACATAGATAATGTTGAGTCTATAAAAGACGGATTTTTTTCTGTTTCAGCTCATTGATTCTAGATCTTTGAGTTCTACATCGAACCTAAACATTGTTATTTACCAACCGATGTTAGCTTGTTGCTTTTAGCTTTATTTGTGCACCCGTTATTTTCCCCATTATTGTAAAAACGAAAACGTATCATTTGTATACAGATGCCAACAATTTTTAGAACCAAAACCATATCAGACATATTGGACCCGGTGGCTCAGCAGGTAACAGAGTGAATTTTTTTTTCGTGGTAATTTAGTAATAAAACATATTACTAGCGTCGAAACACATGTGTGCCAATTACGGAAAAATTATCTTAAACACATGCTTCATCACTAGGCTCTGTATTTTACCCGAAAAACCAAGATTTTTTAAAAATAACCAGCAGCATGCCAACTCAATAAAAGCTTAATAAATTCTGATTTGAATTTAATTGCGTGAAATTTTGTCAGCACATTTTTCGTTCTGGGTATTTCAGCCTACTATAGAATCTTCCACATCATCATACTTATGGCTTTTTCTGCATCAGAAAAAAGAATTTACCTATAAAACTTTTTTTTTCTATTTTCATCAGTATTTCACGTTTCCCTTCTCAAATTTTTATTTCTCATTCAACCTCAACTTTTCCGTGTCTCTAACATATTTCACAAGGAGAATTTTCCTCAAAATTAGCATAGCCTTTATTTTCTTCCATAAGCACTATACTGCTGTTGAGCTTTGGAATTTCCTTTATAAAATGGTCGAAAAATGACCATGGGAATTGTTCCAAAACTACGGGGTATCCGTTTTTGAATGTTTCACTGATATATGGCAAATATTTTTTCTATGCAACCAAAACATACAAAAACCAAAACCAAAACATTTTGTTTACAAATCAACCAAAACAACGAAATTTTCCATCAACTCAGATTAAATCCGAAGGGAAGTTAAGAGTATTAATGAAGTCGAGAAAGTAACCAATCTTCAACCTAGAAAAATATTAAAAACTGTAAATTGATCCTCGAACCAATGAAAACGGCTACTGAACTAATAGAATGCAGAATGGTGTACTATTAGAGTCAACTGAAAAATAACTGAATTATTGAATTATTTCTTGATTCATTGATTATTGGAAAGCACAGCTCTAATCCAGATGCAGTGCACTTTTACTAAAAGCAATTTAGTTTAAGAATTGCTTTCAGATTCAAGGACGAAATTATTATGACTATTGCTAACCCCTTATACAGTAATAATGAACAACAGTTCTTCATTTTAAAATGAGCGCCTTTCTTCCAGAGGCTCATTCAGAAAAAAACAGACTATAAATCTTTATTCGATATCAAACATCACACTTTTTGAACATTTTCTGCAACAGTCATGAGAAACATACTCCTGAAGAATCTTACCGTGAAATTTACTGTAGAATTTCGTCTCATAGAAAGGCACATTCTAATAACCTACTCATTTTTCAGATCTCCAAGCTTCTTATATACGACGAAGAAGCAGAGAAGGGTCTGCCAGTGCAGGATTTGTCAAAATCCGTCGCATGTGTGTCAAGTGCAGTAGAAAAGTTACTGGAAGTAAACTTGACATTGCTTGTGGTGCATTCTTGGTTTTTCATTTTTTGCGCTATTTTTAGGAAAGGCATATTTTAAGAAATAAACTTGGTCTTTAGATTGGTACTGAAACATGTCAGTTGATCAAAGAAAAGAAAATCAATCAGAATTTAGTCTCAGCGCTGAACTTAGTGAAGGTCAGTTGTCAGGAATTGATGACATCCTGTGAAAATTCCAAGCCTGATTCACAAAGGATTAATACCCGTAGTAGGTTGATCGAAAGCGCGAAAGGTGAACATTCGTTGAGATAAGAAAGAAGAACGTTGAGTACACGTTTCTGAAAATTTCAGGAATACTTCAAGGAACATCAGCCTTGTTGATCGCATTGGATGATCTAGAAATCGAAAAAGTTGTGGCCATATGCCGGCTGGTGATAAACCAGCTTAACGAAATTGAACACCAGAAAACTATGGATGAGTTGCTCAAATTTGTTCAAGTATGAAATATAAGTATGGATGTGCATACTGAATGAAAATTTGATCTACAGAATCTCAGCCAAGTTTTGACGAAAATGGCTGCTGCAGTTACCAAAAGATCCGAAAATTTGACTCATAAAATGCACAGCAATATACTGTTATCCTGTTTGGATACTGTAAAAGCTTTAAGCCCAATCCTCGTTTGCGGTCTGAAAATTCACGTTCAACTACTCGAGCAAGGTAAAAATGTTCCAGGCTTGTGACTTTTTGTTACGTGAGCATCGAAATTCCTTTCAGGAAGTGTGAATTTGCGAGAAGCTCGAGAAAATCGAGACTATATGTTACAAAGAGTCAGAAACGAAATAAACGAAATTATTCGTGTTGTACAATTGTGTCTAGAAAATGACTACCAATACACTGTTCAATTTGGCACCGAGACCATCGACGATTTTTCCGTCATTCAAAAATCACTGAAGGCTATAGAAACTTTGATGCCAGCGTTTCACAGTGCTGCTAGACAAATGGAAGATGCGGAAAATAGTGAGAAAAATTATGTTTTGAATGCTTTCATTCTAAAAATGCTTTTTCATAGTATCCAAGTCATTGACGTGTATACTAGAAAATGCAGAATATATCGCTTACCGATCCTGCATCGAGGATGCAGAACCAATTCGCAGAACATGCAAGAAAATACTTGAACTCCAAAAGTCACTAAACATGCCAAATAAAAGCCAGGTAATATTTTACAGTACACTTTCTAGTACAGTATATTGTGCATAATTATTTTAGAACATCAAAATCGTTGTAGAAAGTTTACAAACAGAGCTAAATTCACTGTTTGATCCTATTGATGGGAGTGGATTGTTGAAAAATTCCATGCTGAACGTGAAGAAAAGTCGTTATTCACATTCACCGTATTCGAATCTGGATGACTCGAACATTATGGTTAGTAGTTTGGAGAAGCCAGACTTCGAAAAAGTTGTAGGTAAGCAAATGCAATCTACCAGCTGCTGTATGCCGTATTTTTCGTATAGGTGGCTACAGTATTCATAGCACTGTAATTGCTCACAGAACCCACTGCTTTTTGAACTATAACCTGAAAGTTTACGTGGAACTGAAAAGTGAATTTTTCGGTTATAAGCTAAACCCTTCAATTCTGATTTTCAAGTGAAAAATTACTGATTTGAACAAGACTGACTTTTCGAGAATGTCGTGACTTTATAGCTGTAGATGCTTGACGAATGAGTCATAAACTTTAATCAAGTCATTAGAGCTAATGGCGTCTCTGAAAAAAATGTTTCCTCGACTTTGATAGGCTACTCTGAAATCTTTCGAAAAAATATACATGAAAAATCAGTCACAAAAATCCATGGGTTGTCTGATCAGTTACTGGATTTTGAAAGCAAATCACATTTGGTCGTAGGACACTTAGGTAGTTTTTACGTAGCATACAAAAGACATCTCGACTACTGTAATTCAACACTCTTTACTGCTAAAATGTTCATTCTGTGAAAGGATCAAATGGTTTTCGAATTAATAAAAATCATACCATGATTGATCTTATTACAGTTGTTGTAATTTTCCAAAATTGGGGCGATGGGTCACGTGAAATTTTTTGGGCCTTCAGCTGAAGTTATGAATATGATCCTAAGTTTGAGTGTAGAGTTTACGGGCCTAGACATAAACTTGTAGCTGCTCAGGGTATTTGTCACATGCTATAACATACTAAGTTCATACAATGGAAAAAATTCAATCTGGGGCTTTTACAACATTTCTTGGATTTTCTTTGGGATTTTTGACCATTTCAGCAGTTGAAGACATCAAAAATATAACGACCGAAAGCCGCCAAATCGTGCAGCAAGATATGAGTGGGGATCAAAAGTACGTGACACGTTTGTGCGATCGCATCGATTACTTAACCAACAACATTGATCGCTTGCAAAAGAAGACCACAGTATGTATACAAAACATGATTTCGACATTTTGGCGCCTTGCATGTGTGTGATTTATTATTAACATTGAGCAATCCTTGGAATTCTTAGCTGCATCACAGAAGATACGACGTTGGATCCTGGTCTACTCTTGTTAAAGACAATCAGTTCACTCTAAATCCGGCCCAATCTTCGTCACTAATTTGTCATTCTTAGACATTAATGAATGAATCGGGGTGAAAGATCTTTGCTGATAACTCACGGTCAGAGAATGTACCCCTTGGTCAAATTCATTCGTCGAGAAATTGCTCCCTTGTTCTAGAATTGCACGGACCACTAGAACAATGAAAGACATGACACCCCTACAAAAGTCAAAAAGAACATCATAATAGTTTATACGTCAAAATAATAATTTATTGATAATGAGTGACATAAATAACGTAGCAAATAAAGCAGCGAAAAATCAAAGCCATTAGACCACAAAAGACGCCAAAAAGCACAGTAACTATGCATAATTTTCCTTCAAACATCGACTTCTTATTTTATGCAGATATATATGACAGAAAAAGACAGAGCTAAATATTTTACATAGAACCTCCTAAATACAGAAAAATAATAGTAAAAGGCGAAAAACAGAAAATATCAAAAAAGAACCTGAAAACTTGGAGGAGTTTTGACCTCATGTTGTATGAGCGACATATGGCGCATGAAATTAACAGCCTGTTTTTAGGATAGAAGAACGCAGACTATAGTTTCACGGTCACCTAGAGGTCACCATTCGTCAATGTTGATATCGCACGTTTTGTCAGGCGGTTTATGCCCGTTCGAATTCACCAGATTTTACGACATTTGCAATAATCCGTCATCAAAAGATGATCAACAGAAAACGCTGTTTCGATCTAAATCTACGGATTTGGGGTCAATATTGAGCAATGGACAGTTCAAAACCTATTCAACGACTATTTTTGACGTTGACAACGCCAAGATTGTTCCTAAAAATAATAATAGTTTGTTGACTGAATTTAACCCTTATAAGCAGACCAGTGGTTCTAACAAATTAACAGTGAGCTCATGAGTTGTGACGTTGTGATTTTCATGATAATGACGATGTTTAATAGGAAGTTTTCATCGTTGAAAAACAAGTTCTGTTTCAACGATCATTTGATGCCTATCGCAGTCATTCAGCACAGTTTATTGATACATTGTGTACAATTTCATTACATACATGGTTGTTTTAAAAACAAGACTTAGCGAGGCAAGCTATTACGTTCGAATTTTTTTTATTATATAATTTCGGTCTTTAAGATTTTGTAGTCTACATTTTACTATTTATATTCATCCCCATACATGTACAGCATAGAAATTTTTGGGTCAGACACAAGATTTTTGTCGAAAAGGATCAGAACTCAGTCCAAGTTGATCAGAATGCTTTAAAACTTCGTTTTTAGGTGTCCCTCGGTGTTTTGTTTCAGTTTCAACAAAAAATAAATTTTTTTCTGATACTTTTCAACATTTTAACATGAAATTTCCGAGTCCTTGTATGATCAAGTGTCCAACGAGCAGGACTATTATTTACAGTGTCATGTCATTTGTGGCAGCAAGAGTGCTTTCTTGCTTACAGTCGTGTAGTATGTAAGCATGTGTTCTGTTCGTCAAAATAGCATAATTTTTAATTTTTTTGATATTTAGCCTATAATATTCGAACATTTAGATTTATTTTGCGCAGGACTGTTTTAAAAACATATTTATTTTATGCTTAATACATTTGTTTGTTGTATTCTCAAGAAATGAAAATTCAAGGCGGATCGCTGGGGATCAGCCAGGACTTTCTCAGAGGCCAGGACCCTAAGCAATACAACACCAGAATATGTATGCTCATCAAGGTCTTTTATATCAATCACTACTTCGTTTCTCAAAAAAATCAGCCGTCTTGGAATTCTATGGATAGTAAACTTACATTGGTTTTAACAAAAGCAAATCTGATATTTGAACGGATCACAGCATTTCCATGCTAGTCAAAATTATTCCGGAGCTTGAAACAGAGTTTCTGAAGCTTGAAATTTATTGAAAGTTGCAACGGTATCCTACTAACAAGGCATTCAAAAAGTTGACAATTTATTGAAAAATAACAATGACATGTTTTCCTATCCTGTATCTGCATCATTTCCGCCAAGATGTCAGGTAGCTAACTTCAAACATAATCAATGAGACGACATATCCTGTAAATTATTATCAAGAGGTTTTATGAGTGCTGAATAAAGCTACCTCAGTCATTAGAGCAGATTAGAATTTTTGATTTTTGGCCTTCGATCACGTGTCAGAATTTCATGCGTGTTTGAAATTCACAGACTAGTTGGTATAGATGTAGAACCATTCATTTTTGTGGCTTTCATGGATTACTTTTGGACAGATTCCAGAAGAAGCGAATACTTCGAGGGAAAATATCTCTGAAGAGTGCAGCTCTGAATAGAAAATGCTCAATGAAATAATGATTTATGAAGATTGATATTGCTTGTAGCTTTCGAAAATTTTACGAAAATACAAATTTTTCTATGATTATAAAAATGAAAAATTGAAGCTCAGAAATCTGACGTTTAGTGTTTAGTCGGTCTATAGTCTGTTTTTCTTGAAATGCTCTAAATAACGAAAGTGGAAAGCAAGTAGTATTTCAGATTTTCACGATTTTCTGATAAAAAATATATCATATAGGACTGGAAACTTCTGAGCATACTGACCTAACCATTTAACATTTTTTCGCGTGAAAAATTTTACAGTAAGAGCTCTATGTAAACGATTTTGATGACAGAACTGATTTGTGTCACTTTTCTATTTGGAAGCATTTTATAAAAAACAGACAATAGTTTCCCGATGATAAAATATTTTTACAGTAATGTAGTAAAAATTAATTATATGAGCAGGGTTTCACAACGAATGAGGACAGCTTATGTTATACTGCAGATATGGAATTTTAAGGCGAGAAACTAGAGCAGAAAGGATATCTGCTAGACAAGAACAAAGGCTATAGCTTTTCATATTAAAAGATTTTAGGCGGGTCATTTTTTGAAACACCCTATACAACTTACCCACTATTTATTATTTTTTATAGTTATTTATTATTTATAGTACTAACAAGTTGTTTTGAATTGATATAAAAAATTTTACGCCTAAATCTTCCACTTCAGATTCAAATACCGAAAATATCGGATTTGGCTTCGGAATTGAAGAAACGGTTAACAGACTTGAACGGCGCTATGGGCAAACTTCTCACCGACAAGGTTAACTAATTTTACCCTGCGAAACTTTTTAAACAGTGTTAATAAACGTGATCAGGCTTTATATTTTTTATAGGTCGTCGAAAATTTCGAAGATATTAGGACGCCTGTAAAATCGTTCGTGTCAACAGTACGTCATTCCGAAAATGAAGCAAAAATTGTCTGTGACTCATTAGATTCGAAATTAATTTTCGGTGAAAAATCACGTTTTCTGCGCGATCACGTGACCAAATGCGTTCAAACGGCTAGATTGGTATCGAGAGCAACGTCAGATACAGAAAAATTTTTCGAAACTTCGAAAAAATTGAACGATTGTGCAAACAACGTAGGCACAAAAAATAAAGATTTGAGAATTTTTGGTTTAGAATTTCAGTGACGATTTTTAGGTTCAAGATTCTATTGGTCACTTGATCAATATCGGCAAACTATTACATTCTAGTCCGACGGAAAAATACGTCGATCAACTTTTTCAAAGTGTCTTTCAACAATTTCAGCATAACTTTTCTTCTATGCGTCAATGTATAGATGAAGTTATCGATACAACAGATTTCATAAGGGCTTCAGGTATTGCAGCACATTTTGAACGGACATGCGCCCTTTCATTCAATAAAAAGTCCTCAAGATTCTCATAGATACACATGTAGACTATAATAGACCATCAAGATTCCTATAAATTCTTACATACATTCTCAAGATCCTCATACAGATTTTCAAATATTATCAAGATTTTGAGAGATTTTTAGCTTTCACAGCAAAGTCAAAATAGATTATCGCTAGGACTTTCTTACATTCTCAAGATTTTTGTAGAATTTTCAAGATCCTATAGATAATCAAGATTCTCATAGATCCGCATAATTCTAGCATATACTCGTTGATTTTCAAAGGTTTTGCGCAGATTTCCAAGATTCTCACACATTTATGAACATTTTCGTAGATTCTGAAGATTATTGTAGACGTCTGGCATTTTGATAGATTCACAAAATTCACTTCATAGATTTTCAAGATCCTCATGAAAAGTACCTAAACTCATTTTCTGCACATAATTTTCTTACCTGAACTAATCATTTTTTCAAGGCAGATACATTGAAAAGTGTTGCAATCTCTGTGAAATTGCTCTCCAGCAGAAGAATATGCAAATCTTCGTCGCGAATATGGCGCACATAGTCAAACTTTGCAACAGAATCGTTGATAAAGTGAACTGTGAATTACAAAATACTGACGATCAGGATTATATTAGAAGTGTGAAAAGTTTGGTTAATCAGCTACAGAACGGTAAAATGTTTATTCAAAATGGAGTACTGTAGTATATCATCCTCAAATTGTCTACTTTGTTTTAACAGCAATGCTGAAAAGTATGCAAGCGGCAAAACGTATGGCGCTAAAATTTGCTGAAAATGACGTTTTTGAATGGAATGGTCAGGTGAAAGAGGTGAGTTTCAATTTTCTTGATAAACTGTATTCATTGTGTAACAATATGTGGATTTTGTTGTCGGAATAATAAGTTCTGTTTTCACGACGAAGCACTGGTCTGCATTACTTTATTTTTCAGATACTTGAAACTATAGCACAAATGCAACGACATTTATTAGGTATTGTTTCGGCACCTGAGTCTGACACTGAAGCTACGCATCAGAAAGCATCAAAACCAGGTAAATGCTTATACTCCACTCATTTTGAAATTATAGATGCAGCGATCCCATGAACGTTAGTTCAATATGGAAAAAAGCTAGTTAGCTTATTACTGTAATCTATGAAAAAAAGTTTGTCAGTGAGCGGCAAAAAGAACGGCTCAAAAATGCCCTTCAATAACTTTCTCGATTTGCACTCAGTTATCGACGCAGATCTTTCAAAATAGACGAAATATAAGCATGTTTTTCAATGATTTTGGATTTTCCTATTCTCACTAAGAATTTTAGCCTTTTTCTTGAGTATAAAGTTTTCCCATAGTGAAATTTGTGTACAAATTGAGCTTAGTTTCTTGAGTTTCTCTGTCTATCATTTTGAATTGTATGAACCTGTGATCTACTTATCATCTCATACGAAAGCATCCTTCATAGACCCTGCTACCCGAAAAATTTTCGTCTTACATGTCTGGTTCAAATGTCATGTTCTGGTATTTGTATTTAGTGCTTTCTGCAGTCTATTTTTAAAATATTTGCAACTGCAAAACTGAGGGCGCGCATTCTGCAGTAATTATGCATTTACGTACAAAATTTTGAATATGATCATTCTGTGTCAAATGAGATTCTTCAATTACTAATGTAGAAACAGTGACATTTTTTACTTTTTTGGTCAAATTTTTTTGACAGGCTTCAAAATTCAAAAAAAATTCAATCTGAAGTGAAAAAGCATGCCTTTGGGGTACGATCAAAATTTTGTAGAATCTGGATTCTTCAACCGTCAGAATTGGAAACCTGGGAAACTACAAGCTACTGTAGAAAAGTCTAGAAGTGATTTTATCTATGACTTGCAAGAGACTCCTAGAAAAAGTAGTTAATTTGATTTCAAGCTCAACACTTACCGCGACTAAGGATTGTACAGTTTCATAAGTGTCGCAGGCAGTACGCGCTTTTTTGGACCACCCTGTTTCATATGGAGTTGATTTTTAGTTCAAACTTGCACTTCACAAAAAATGAAAAGACATCATACTTTCAACAATGGAAAATCGGCATCTATCAGACGCAAGTCGAGTGACGCAGAACACATTTCTGATACAAACGCCAGGAATTTACCCGAGCATAAACGTGGACGACACGCCTCTCTATCCCTGGTTGATGTTAGAGAGCAATTTTTCTGCGCAAATCATTGCCAGTCGGATTTCGACCACAATGTTGATTTGAAGGGCGATCATTCGATTGCTCAGAATGGAAATAAGGGTAATAGAAAAAAGTGGTTTATGTCGTATAAGCGGTCGTATGCCCTCGGCTACCTAGCTGCGGTTCTCGGGAGATCCAATCTAGTACGGCCCCTGACGCTAACCCGGTGCTAGATACAATCCTACTGCAGGTCACGGAGACTTGAGAAACTAAAATATTTATTTTGGAAAAGACAAAAGTGTGAATACAACTGTGAGCAAGTGGTAAACGGAATACAAAGTGCCAAAATGCGAACACAACACTGATTTCCTCTCTAAGTCGCTGACCCTTCTTTTTGTCCCTGTGCATAGAGCCCCAGGGACTTTCGGGTGTCTTAATCCACGACCTAAGCTGAAAGCCTGACAAAATAGTCTATCTACCTGCTGAACAAACACTCACTCCTCTCCTCGATCAAGTTTGAACATCGAAAACTCTTCTCAGGTCGCGGGAGTTCCTCTAGACGAGTCCGCGACGTGAAATCGAAAATACACCACAATACGAACAATGAATGCGTCCGCTATCCTTCCACAGTCGCCACAGGTCTTCTTCGAAGACGCAAAAAAGACGCGACCGGATCACAATAAGATGGAATAATAATAATAATGAAACAAACTGCAACGCGTCTAGCATCGACTTGCCAGATGCATGCAAAACATTCACGTCACCATTTATGTATTTTTTGAGCCCAAAATGTATATGACACAAACCGTTTTACTGGTTTGTTTGCCCAAGAATAAATGAAATCACTTTAACAACAAAGGAGCTTTAGAGAATAAAAGTGAGGTAGTTAGAGGACCAAAGGTCAGAGGAATTGACCCTCTGACATCCCTCCCCCCCAAAGGCAAGACTTTTCCCGCCAGCGAAGGGAAAAGTCAGGAGGTCCCCCAAGGGCCCCAGACTTTCGACGCCGACGATCGACGCCGACGATCGACGCCTCCAAATGTTCCCAAAAAGACGACGCTACGCGCCGTTGACGCAATTGTATACAATAAAAAATAAAATGTCCGTATCGAATGGTATCGCTACACTATGGGGCCAATGGCGCCGAGTGCTACCCCCGACGCTAAAAAAGTTCACGAATAAAAATGCCCCGTGGGCCGGTTGTCCCCGAATAATAAAACAAAGAATAAAATGTTCGAACGAATAGCATTCGCGGCGCTTGGGCCGAATTTGATCGAATAAAAAATAAAATCGTTTGACCGGCGGCGACCCCCGCGGTGCCCGGGTTAAGTTGTGGGCCGCTCCCCACTGCCGTCGATGTGTATGTTATCGGCGGCTCCTCCTTCATCGATTTTGGCGTTCATCTCCGTCCTCTCCGGAGGGGGGGTTATTGACTGTGGAGAGCCCGCAAGACTTTCGCACTTTCCGCCGCCGTTGTTCCTCTGGCCCCTTGGCCGGACACTGGCCCCCCAACACCTTTGGTATTATCTGCCCCCAGGGAGAGAGGATGCCCGAAAACCAAATCCTCTGGCCCTTTGGCTGTCTAGATTTTGAATCAAAAATATTTATGGTATTTGTTGTTAAAGTGATTTTGCCTTATTAAAGGGTAAACTTAAACCAGTAACACGGTCTGTGCCACAAAAAGAATTTGAAGTGAAAATATGTTTTGGAAAAAAGGTAAAGAAAAATGTAAAAATGGTTACGCGAAAGCTGCCTACACACTGCACGATGCTAGTTGGCAACTGCTTTGGAAGGAAAAGAATGGCCAAAATTTACGCAGACGAGATTTGGATCATCATTTACAAATTCACCAAAAATGAGGTACAAAATATGCTTGTGCAGGTTCGAATAAAATAAAACACAGACGAAAAGAAAAAATAAACGAAACAAACTACTGAGATTAGTACAAAAGGCAATTTTAAGGCAATTTTTAAAGTGGCACAACCGGTTTTTCATTTTGTAATGCTAACGCTCGGAAAAAAAAATAAGTGACCTATGCAATATCCGAAAAATTTACAACGTGAACTAATTATGTTTATAGTGACCTCACAAAGAGCGGGGTCATTGTTAACAAATAATTTACTTTTGTCAATGACCGCTGTGGTCCCGCCCCAGCTGACTGATACCTTGATCCCTCTTCAGCGGCGATATATATTCGGGGTTTCCTATCGGCGGCGGTCCTTGCGGGGGTTGCATTCCCGTCGACATCCCCGGAATTTCCATCCTTTCTTCGCCTTGTACGTTACGTATCGGCGGAATTACTGTCGGCGGCGGCATTTGTAGTCCGGGCGGAACCAGGAATTGGTGATAATATTGCTGTTGCCCAGGCTGGAATTGTAAGACCGGGAATTGCGATACTTGAAATTGCTGTGGCGGAGGTATCATTGTGTTGGGCAATACTTGACCTGAAAAGAGAGGGCGGTTCATACAGTCAACTCCTACCATGGGCAATCCCGGATAATTTGGCGGCATATAGGGTAATTGCTGATGTTGCGCTATCATCATTGCATTCGGGTCAGCCATCGATACTCCCTGTTGACTTGCTTCATTGGCCCTAGGCCTATCCAGTGAAGCCGTTCGACTGGAATAGGACACGTCCAATCGATCATCATGTTGATAGTATCCCGGTGTCCTTTTCCGGCTTCGAGATTTTCGATTCCCTTTCCTTTCTTCCATTTCTCTTTTCTCTTTCTCTTTACGCTCGAATTTTGCTTCATATTCCTCAATTTCTTTACGCCAGCTCTCTTCCTCATTTTCTCTTTGTCTTTTCTCTCTTGACATCGATTTTTCATGGCGACTCTCGTCCCGGTGCCGACTTTCATATCTCCTTTTCCGTTCCTTTTCTGGCGTCGCCGATTTTTCTCTTTTCTGCTTATCATCATCTTTCCTCGTCCAATGTTTGGATACCTTACCTGCCGCAGGCCTGCTGTAGGGGTGCTTGACTCGGTACCCGATTTTCTTTTTCAACTTTTTCTCAACTTCCACTAGATCATGAGCCTTCTTTTTATCGATAACTTCCCAAAAGCGTATTCGAGGATCCGTATTATCAGTCTCCTTCTTCCAAACTTGAATATTCGTATAATTTGGTTCCGAGTCTCTTTTATCCTGCAGTACGGCTTTAGCAATTGTATACGCTAACCCTGAGGCCTTGGACTGGCAAGAGGCGTATAACATATGAAAATTACTAGCTGCTCCTTCTTGCCTAGCATTGAATTCGCGGCGCAGTTTCATGGCAACCTAAGCATGAGCCTGGTAATGGAATCCAGTGAAATTCTGTGGAATCCTGCCCAACCGCGACAGTTTCATAAATAGACAGGCACAAGCCCACACTGCGGCTTCATAGGCTTTCTCCGGAGCCCGAGTTGTGGCCCATTCTGTCAATTGATTCTCGAATATGTTCCACAATTTTTCTGGTAAATTGGCCTGCAATACGTGAAATTGCAGTTCATAGTAACGTATTGTTTCGATTTCGACTCCCGCTTCGTCGTTAATACGATTTATCAGGTCCGTGGTCATAAGAGCCACTTCTTCATCCAAAGCGGGATCCATATGTGCGAGATACTTCTGAACGCACGGATTCGACAAAGACACTCTACCATATTGAAAATCGACGACGTACTTTCCCTCTTTCAAAGCTTTCTTTAAGAGTTGCCCCCGTTTCCCGAGGCCTCGTCGGTACTTGATTTTGTCATTCGGGTTTCCAGGCGGTTGATGAAATTTCCCGCTTTTTACTTGGTCCAATTCGGCTTTGTTTTCTTCTTTCGATATTCGATTTTCTTTTTCTTGTCTTTTATTGTGCATCACTCTCGCAAACTTTCCAGGATTAGTTATATTTTCTACACTCTGCCCACCAGCCTTGGCATAAACCGGCGGTGCGGGCAAAACGTTAGTTTTGGGAGCTTCGTCCTCACTTCCGATTTCGGAAACGACTTCCACATATGGCTCTTCGCTTGTCTCCTCCTCTTTGGCGTTGACAGTTTCCAATTGCTTTGCCAGCTCAATCGCGGCTTTCCCATACTTCTCCTTTTCTAACGTTTCTATTTTCTCTTGCATCTCCTTTATCTGCTCTGTCAATCTTTCCACATCGGGTTGTATTTCGCGTTCGGGCTCGACTATTTCCATCAATTTCTCTTCTTCTATGACATTTTTGCTATCGTCAACGGGTGCATTGGCCGTGGGGGAATCCGCGATGATCACTTCCACGGGCTTTTCCTGTTCCATTTCGATACCTGAAACATTCAAATTCTCGATTTTAGAGGGTACATTTTCTGTCTGCTCCTTCGAAGTTTCTTCTGTAGGACCCTGGCTAGCCGGGACCACAACTTCTACTTGGGGAAACAGATCCGAATCGTCCCACTTAGTTACAGACTTGAAAGTTGCAGAAGTGCTGGGGACCCATAGGTCCTTAGCCTCGAATATAGACGCGGAAACATTCCAATAAATGAGATTTTTGCTAGCCGCGTGAACATGCAAAAAATGAAACACATTATAAAAGTTATGATTCAAAAAATAAATAGAGTTTTCGCGTAGATCTGTTTCTATTTCTTCTTCGGGCTCTTTCAAGGAACGCGGTATCCATTTTATAGGTAGTACACAGAAAATATTTTGGACCGACTTCTGCGTGCGTACCTTCGGATATCGTTCCATCATTTGTTCTGTTTGTTCGGTCATTTTATTATTCACAAGGTCTTGGCCCATCCATTTCATAAATTCGATCCGCTCTTGTTCATTTCTCCATACGGTGGACCACATACCCGAAGTAAACCCAGGGACCCAAGATCTCCATTCTTGCGCCGAATGAGGCCACAAGAAATAGATAAGAGGATTTATATTCTTCTCGTACAACTCCTTGACCACAGGGACAATCGTTTGATTGATCTTTTTATGATAATAGTCCTTGAGCGACGATACCTGTTCCCGCACGTTATTCGTAAAATGGATCACTTTACTAGGCCACCTTCCTTGTTTCATTTCCATTTCTCGTGGCTCTATTGGTCGTCCGAACTGCCGCGCAGCTAGTATATCTTCTAGATCCCAATCGTTGGTGGGCGCTGCTTCTGATTCTTCAGTATCTTTTCTTTTCCGTGATGCTTTTACCCTTCTTTCTACCCATGGGTACCAACCGCGGGGTACTGGTTGCGGATCTTTTTCGCTATTCGAGAAATGCGGTGGACAATAGAAACTTCCAGACGCTTGCTCTTCCGATAATTTATAAGTTGATATTGCTTCCCCGCGCATCATGAAATATAATGCATTGATGTTGCCCGTCATCTCTTCTACTCCGTACGCGCCTTTCCACTGTGGGTCCGTATATTTGTCTTCGAACGTTTCTCGGAACCTTCGGGCTAAATCGGCCACCAACTCTGGCTCCATCGTATCGTGAGGATATAATTTGAAGCAATTTTGCACATCACTAGCGAACCCGTATCGTAACAACGCCAAGAAACATAGAAGAGACCCGCGCGCATCGAGCGTCGCGTATCGTAAAATTTCTATGTTTAATTTGTCCACTTCCATTAACTGCCGAAATTCTAGAGAGCTCAATTGGCCCCACGAAATCTTAAAAGCATCAGCCCACAAAAACAGAATTTCCGTCATAAAGGCCTTTAAGTTCAGGGCTTCCGGGCTAATTCCTACCATTCTTGTCTTTGCTTTATCTTTCATCTCGGCTAACACAATTTCTAGATCGTAAACGCAGCAAGACAGGATATAATCGATATTGTCATGCTTTTTTCGGGCTAATTCTTTTTCTTGATCTAAATACCCGAATCTAGTCAAGACTAGCGTGATGTCTTCTCGGATATGAAAACCGACGATAATATTTTCTTCGCGAAAAATTGTGTTATATACCTTGTGAAAATTTTCTCTGTCCCAGAACTTTAGATCTATTATAAAGTTTTTTCCACATATGGTCGAAATCGTCAAGAGCCGTAAGGCGTCGCTGGGTTTTGAACACGCCGTTTTGGGTTTCCTCCCACTTTCGGTATCTAACGCGATGACTACTCGTCCTCTGAATTTTGACTGATTTATCGCCTTAATAAACGCTTTCATGTTCTCGGGCGCAAGAAATAACGGTTCCTCGATGGCCGCATGAGGCACACCGAACAACGACGTAAAATAATTAAAAATATCTGTTGAGCGTACCAATCTTCGAACATTGTAATCTTAAAATTTTCATACAATTTTTTAACTACAATTTTTGTGATAATTTCGAAACAAAACGACTCAAATGCACAAGAATAAATTTGGACATAGGTGAGTTGATCAGTCTCTCAAATACCCAAAATCCTCGGCATATAAATTGCCGCGCGGTCAATTTAGAGTCTTATTCCGAATAAAAAATTTCTACCACATATTTTAACCTTTTCACACTTACTACTAAGTTGGAAATTTGTATTATCTTGGCGATCTTGCGGTTGCCCGAAACTATTGTCTACTTCGACGAAACTGGACGAGGCCATATCGCGTTCGAACTTGAACTTCAAAAATCCTCCAGTCGACGATAATAATAAATATTATAATATTTTGCAAATGAAATCTAAAAAATAGCTCCATAACGCCTTCGATTTTATGGGATCTATAACTCGGGACGGGTTTTTTCGGGACTTATAAACATTTTCATTTCTTCACACCGAGCGCGTGAAAAAATATAATTTTGCCCATTAAAAGATTTTCCGGCGTCGTGATTTTTTACAACTGCCTAAAACTGCCATAAAATTGCCAAAAATAAGTTAGAACGATAAAAATTCAAAGGGAGAAAACGAGAAGAAATGGGGAAAATTATGATACAGGGAAGATTAAAAAAGGACACATAAAACAAAATTTGAACACAACGCACAAATAAAACGATAAAATGAATTATAAGCTACAGTAAAAATCGGGAGTCCGCGTAACAAAAGGCATTACGCGATTTACGGAGACTATTTGTACACGCGAATCTGGTTTCCCAGCGCGGCGAATCTTTATGACATTTTTATCTAAATTTCGTGTTTCAATTACTTCATAGGGACCGTCATTTGTAGTGTCGGCTTTCCCTTTTATAATTCCTTTCTGATAGAGGACAAGTTCACCCGTTTGGAACGTCTTTTCGCGAGCCTTCCTATCATACTGTAGTTTTCTTTCGGCCGCCGATTTTTTATGGTTTTCGTTTATGATTTTATACGTGTTAAGTAGGTGCTCCGTTAACATGTATCTATATGTGTCATAATTATTCTGAATAATTATTGGCCTTGCTATCTCATTATCTATCTGGAACCTTGCCTCGTGTCTGTATAATAGGCTATGGGGAGAATTTTTCGTAGTTTTGTGAGGCGCAATCCGATACGCAAATAAAATCTGTTCCAAATAATGGGGCCAGTCATCCGGGTCGGTAATTGCCACTCTCCTAATCTGCTCAATTAGCGTTCTATTAAATCTTTCCACCATACCATTACATTGCGGGTGGTATGGTGTCGTATTTATTTTCTTTATTTTGAGGAGGTCGCACACGTTGCGCATTAATTCGGACATGTATGCTGAGCCTTGGTCGCTCAGCAAGTGTTTTGGCGCACCGTGAGTATAAATTACTTTTTCCATGAACGCCTTTACTATAGTATCGGCTTTTTGATCGGGGATACACTTGGCCTCCACCCATTTCGTGAAATAATCCATAAATACGATAACATATGGCCTCTTTTCTCGTAAGGGGGAAATACTAACCACATCGGTGGCTACTATTTCCCAAGGGTAGGAAACGGGTATAGGGTTGAGTGGTTGAATTGGGTTTGCTATTGGGCGACATAATTGGCATACGACACAGGATTTTATCCACTTAATGATGTCGTCTTCCATATTTGACCACCAAAATTTATTCCCAATTGCGGCAATGATTCTATCTATCCCTTGATGTCCCATCAAGGTATCGCCGTGGTATTGGTGTAAAACAAGATGCCTAAGCTTGGTAGGAATTACTAATTGATTTCTTCCGTGGATACTTTCCCGATACAATACTTCGTTTTCCAAGTGAAAACTGTTGAAGTATTTTTTTGAGCTGTTTTCACCGATATTCCGAAAAATGTCCACCAACTTCGGATCTAATCGCTGTTGTTTCTTGATCAGTTCCAGAGAGAATAAGTCAGACTCCTTTTTTGCTTCCTCTGGCGTTTGGTCTATTTCTTGTTGAGTTGGTGGTGGAGGATCAATAAATACTTCTTGTGTCTCTGGTTCAAGCATCTGTCTTGTCATGGCTCTTGTTACCGCCATGCATTCGGGTTCCGTACCCACTTTTTTGTCCTCGATTTCCTCGTTACCTTCTGGTTTCTTGTTTCGGACCTTTTCTTTCTCCTCTGATCTTGATAAGAAATCTGCAAAGGCATTTTCGCGTCCGGCTACGTATTCAAATGTGTAGTTGAACTGTCCAATATATAAAGCCCATTTCAATAGCCTTTGATTTTGTTGTTTCTCTGCGTTGAGCTAGGTAAGTGGTTTATGATCTGTTCTGATTGTGACCCTAAACCCCATAACGTAATGTCGATATTGTTTGAATCCATAAACTACGGCTAAACACTCTCTCTCCGTTGTGGAATACCTTGTTTCGGCATCGTTTAAAACTCTGCTCGAATATGCTATCATCCAGCGATCGTTTTCCGTTTCCTGATATAGAATCACACCTATCGCTGTCCCCGATGCATCCGTTTGAATTACAAAATTCGCCGATCCATCGAATACTGGGTACCGCAGAAAGGGTGCCGTCATTAGGGCGTTTTTTACCCCTTTAAAAGCCGTTAACTGTTCTTCCGAAAGTTCAAACTTCTCTTTCCTATTCTTTTTTACGAGGGTTTTAAATAAAGGCTGGGCGATAAAAGCTAAGTTATGTATGAATCGTTTGGACCATTGTACTAGTCCTAAAAATTTTTGCAGCTGCTTGATGGACTTGGGTACTTCAAAATTTTTTACCGCTTCTATTTTCTGGGGGTCAACTGACATTCCATTTTTGTCCAATATGTGGCCTAAAAATTTTACGCTGGCTGGCATAAAGGAGCATTTGTCAGGTTTCAATGTAAGATTTGCGTTCGTCAGACATCGAAAAATAGTCTCTATATTTTCTAAATGCTCCTCAACAGTTTTGGAAAAAATTATGACATCGTCGATGTATACTAAACATATTTTCCACACGTATGGATACAGAATTTGTTCCATTAGACGCTGAAATTCTGCGGGAGCATTTTTTAAACCGAACGGCATCACCTTGAACTGGAACAGACGGTCTTGACATATGAATGCTGTTTTTTCTTTCGATTCTGAATGCATGGGTACCTGCCAGTATCCGGACTTTAGATCCAAAGTCGAAAAATAGCGTGCACCTCCTAGCGCATCTAAATAATCGTCAATTCGAGGTATCGGGAATTTATCGTCCTTTGTCACTTGATTGATTCCTCTGTAGTCGACTACTGGTCTCCACGTGCCATCTTTCTTGCCCACTAAAAACAATGGTGCGGCCCAAGGGCTTCTAGAGGGCTCAATGACTCCTTTTTCCATCATGTCCTTTACGTGTTCACGGATAATATCCCTTTGCATTATAGGGGCT
This sequence comes from Romanomermis culicivorax, assembly GCA_963922205.1. NCBI lineage: Eukaryota > Metazoa > Nematoda > Enoplea > Mermithida > Mermithidae > Romanomermis > Romanomermis culicivorax. The sequence continues at coordinate 481,320 of CAWUHX010000227.1, read as the reverse complement.
CTCCAGTAGTGCTTTTGGACCGGCAACGCGTCTCCTGTGTCGATTCTGTGTTGTGCCTCATGAGTCATCGTCAGAGGGTCATTCTTCATACTAAATGCGTGCCTGTGTTTAAGTAGGACGTTCATAAGTTGTTGTTGCCCTTGTCGATCAATACTTGATTCTTTCACTAACTGGGTTATGATTTTGATGAATTCAGGTTCGCTCTGTTGTTGAATTTGCGGTTCTGACTGAAGTTGATGTATCTTTTCATCAAATTCTGGCCCTACGAATTTCGTTTTGGATTTTGCTATTAGCTCGTTACTACGCAATTTTATCCCCTTGTTGGTCTCGTTTATTAGAAGAATTTTGAAATTATTATCCCTGGCATCCACAATTGAGGCATCAACATCGAACAAAGTATTCTTCCCCGTTTCTTCTATCACTATGGGATCCTTTGTCCAATCTTTCTGTGGCCAAACCACAGCTTGTACAAAGGAGGTGGTATTCGGGGGAATATACGTCCCATTTTTTGTCCAAATAAAGGTTTCCTCGTTCATTTCGGTAATTCGCATTACCTGTTCTTGATCATCATCACTTTCTAGCCCCGGCAAATCTTCTTCCTTAATTTCTTCCTTTATGGGTATGTAATCCAAAACCATCGGATTCACAGGAATTGGCAACCGCGGCAGTATTTGCGTATCGTCGAATAGCGTTTCACTAATTATCCCTCTTTCTACATTCGCTAGGCGTATATGGCCGTTTCGAGAATCAATAGACGCCTGTATACTAGGATGGGTTAGAAAATCTAGACCCAATATAATACCTTCATTTAGGTTATCTAGCAATGCGAATCTAGCGAGAAAATTTCCAAAACCAGTTCCAACGTATATGAATGTAGGGCCATATGTTGTTACACGTTTTCCAACCGCTGTTACTACTGAATTCAAAATCGGAAATTTTGTCTTTGATATATTCAGTAATCTCGATGCTGTATCTGTCCTCATAAAACTAGATTGTGCTCCCGTATCGATTAGAGCTTTAAATTCTTCTCCACGTATTTTGACGGGTATTAACAGTGGTTGACATTTGCGAAAATTTTCCAAAAATAAATGTTCGTTATCATTGGCGAGTCTAGGTTTTGCTTCTGAAGTGGAGCTGATAACATTCGCCAAACTTAACTCATAATTTTCTATAAGTACTCCATCTAGGGCTATAATTTCTGGTTTATCATGTTTTTTAGCCTCTTGTGAATTTATGACGTTTATGGAATTATTCGGAGGATTATTGATCAGTTGCGATGTTGTTGGTGGTGCGATATTCGATGGTGGCTGCGGGACATTATTTTGATGATAATAATATGCTGCATTTGGATTTTGTTCTATATTATTATGGTATGGCATCCGTTGACCAAAATTTGCAAAACCGGCTCGTCCACGATTCACGAAACCACCGCGATGGTCGAAATTTCGATTATAGAAATTGTTGCCATGATTCCACGGCCTTCCTTGATCCGTTGGTTGAATCAGTTCCGGGTGAAGAATAAAACAGTTTTCGGACGAGTGGCTATTGGACTTATGGTATGAACAATACGGTCGACGATATGGATTTCCCAAAACTCGATCAGGTAGGTTATTATATTGAGCATTATTAGAATTATTATTGACTCCCCAACGATTAAGAGCTGGAGGGCCCTGATTCCTGATTGCATCATTGACCATCTTCATAATATCTTGTTGAGATACGGGGTTTTGAAATGCTGGTGGAGGTGGAAAAATTTACTGAGGCCTTGCAATTTGTTGTTGTTGACCTATACTACTATCCTGCTGACGAATCTGCAAATTATTAAATCTTCGGTTTTCATAGACTCGATTCAGCCGATCGTCTTCGCCGTCCTCTTGCTCTTCGCTGAATTCCTTCCAGGCCGTCGTATCGGCTTTCAATTTATTTACGAATTCTGCCAAGGAGGCGATATTTTTGAATTCATGGAGCTGACCTTCCATTCGAGTTTGGACGTATACTGGAGCCTTGTGAAAATATGTTTTGATAACAATTCGATTTCTTTCGTTTTCTGTTTTTTCATAATTCAATAAATGTACATACATCTTTATTCGTCGCAAAAAATCCTTTGTAGTTTCCCCTTTTCGTTTTTTCATATCATGTAATTCCCTTCTAAGTGCAGGAGTATCCATTTTGGGGGCGATCATTCTAATTACGCTTGCTTTCCCTTCTTCATAGCTGCCATTTTTGTCTACATAAGTCGACGTTTCAAAATCGCAACAACGCCAAAGTACCTCAATTCTCAGGTCTTCTGTGTCTTCAGGCTTAAATGTGCCTTCCAAACAGGCGAAAAAATTGAGTATTTCTGCAGCCTCCATTTTGTCGGATATTTCTTTATTTTTCATTCAGCTTAAAATTATCTTCATTCTTTTTTCAGGATCTTCGCAATATCTTCCATACTCTTGCCGATTTCGAGGACTTCCTCCCGATATGGGTTGCTCTCTTCCTTGATTCCATGACGTAGTTGGTATATCTTCTTCCATCATTCGGTGTTGGGCACCTTGAGCCTGAGCCTGAGCCAAGTGGTTTTCGAACCAATTCAATTTTCTTTCCAAACTCCTGTCTAAGTGGTCTTTGACCGTTTCAGACGGAAGTATTTCCATATCTCCAGTATTTGATATTCTTTCGTCAGATCTTTTGTCCATTTTCTTCATCAGTTCCCGCATTTGCTTTTCAACTTCTTCCATTATCTTTCTTGAATTTTGTTGTTCTTGTTCCCAAAATTTTTCTTCCCATAACTTGCGTTCCGCTCTTTCTCGCATGAGTTGATCCAATATTTCTTGTTCCCGTAACGCCGCCTTCGTTCTTTCTACATTAACGGCATTAGTTGATTTGTCAACGGCTCTTTGCATGGATTCCAGGATGGCTAAAGTGGCCACATCCTGTATATTTCCACTCGTTATCCTTTCCATTTCGTTTTTCGGTTTTGCTTCAATGTCGACCTTCGCGTCAGTTTTCAGTACTTTAGGCGTATATCTTGAGTTATAAAATGATACCGCATTTGTTTCGGGGGGTAAACTAATTTTCTCAAAAGATGATACTGAATCAGAGGACATCTGTATCCGGTGATCCGCATAATCATACGTTTCCGCATCAATAGTTTGATCTTCATCACTATCCTCGGGTAAATTTGCAAATTTCTTCACTACTTGCTCGATGGTCGCCTCCATATTTGCCATTCGTTCGGTGTGATCCTCTTTATTTACTTCGGTTTGTAATAATGTTACCTTTGGTCGTCTGCCAGGTTGTTTCCGTACCGTTAATTTCGGTTTCGATGCTTTCTTCATCCTTTGCCTTCGTAGCTGTACAAGTCACCAATGTCGTATAAGCGGTCGTATGCCCTCGGCTACCTAGCTGCGGTTCTCGGGAGATCCAATCTAGTACGGCCCCTGACGCTAACCCGGTGCTAGATACAATCCTACTGCAGGTCACGGAGACTTGAGAAACTAAAATATTTATTTTGGAAAAGACAAAAGTGTGAATACAACTGTGAGCAAGTGGTAAACGGAATACAAAGTGCCAAAATGTGAACACAACACTGATTTCCTCCCTAAGTCGCTGACCCTTCTTTTTGTCCCTGTGCACAGAGCCCCAGGGACTTTCGGGTGTCTTAATCCACGACCTTAGCTGAAAGCCTGACAAAATAGTCTATCTACCTGCTGAACAAACACTCACTCCTCTCCTCGATCAAGTTTGAACATCAAAAACTCTTCTCAGGTCGCGGGAGTTCCTCTAGACGAGTCCGCGACGTGAAATCGAAAATACACCACAATACGAACAATGAATGCGTCCGCTATCCTTCCACAGTCGCCACAGGTCTTCTTCGAAGACGCAAAAAAGACGCGACCGGATCACAATAAGATGGAATAATAATAATAATGAAACAAACTGCAACGCGTCTAGCATCGACTTGCCAGATGCATGCAAAACATTCACATCACCATTTATGTATTTTTTGAGCCCAAAATGTATATGACACAAACCGTTTTACTGGTTTGTTTGCCCAAGAATAAATGAAATCACTTTAACAACAAAGGAGCTTTAGAGAATAAAAGTGAGGTAGTTAGAGGACCAAAGGTCAGAGGAATTGACCCTCTGACATTTAATGCTATGGCCAAAATTTGGTCTTTTCTATCTTGAACAAACCTTTGGTAGCATCTGGTTATTTTTTGAGGAATCAATGGATTTTTTTTTCAGAATTCAAACTGCTACGCTAAAACTTTACCCAAATAGCAAATATAGTAGGAGTTGATTCTGTAAACAAAAATACTACATCTATACTAATCCAGTAAATTTTGAGTAGCTTCTCACGGTGTGAACTTGATAACACATGAAAAATGAGGAGGAACATTATTTGATCACTAGCAATATGTTGTTGTGTATGGCTCTATCGATTATTTTTAAGCAGTTTTTTACCAGATTTCTGACTTCAGAATATCAGTCAGCTGGGAAGTACATCCGCTTCATTTTTACTTGTACCAGAATTAGTTTCATTTACTCATTTTCGGCAATTAGAAGCACTACTGAATTGGCGGGATATTTTGAAATGGCAGTTGCAAGAATGAGTCGATCAGAAAATTATTAGTTTGATATCGTAGTAATTCGAAAAGTGTCATACTGCAAAAATTATTGACGGTAACTGGAAAAACAAATTCAATCTACATTTCAGGGTTTGGAAAACTTCCAATAAATATTTACATAAAAGTCATTCTGAATGTTTACAGGATGCAATATTAATTGAAGTAATTAAACTAATTTTGATTCAAAAGTATGTGTGGTCGGCCAGAGTGAATTCTATTTATAATTAGAGGGACAGGCATGCAAATATTTCATAGATGCTCACTTTCTACTAGGCCCGCAGTTAAGAAAAAGAGCAAGAAAACAGGGTGAATTTTTCATTGGACAAACTTGCTAAAGAGAACCGAATCTTAGTGCTCCCTTGAAGCATTTCGTTTTTTATACGCTCAGACTGTATTAGATTATATTGCTTCTGTATTTTTCCTCAAGACAAAATTAACAATGGGATTGCAGTCCAGAATCATTCCATGCGAAAAATATCATGCTTTTCCTCTGCAAGTAAGCGTTTAAATTTACGGTATTCGGTCTACCTATAGATTCATCATGTACATATGGCATGACATAAGTACATTATCATATTCTTTCACTCATGATCTAGATATGTAAGATCAGTCTGCTAAACCTGACTCATTGCACAGTATTCTCAAACAGGTAAACTTCTTATATCTTCGGTGATTTTACTATTAGTCAAGTAAAAAATATTCAGTATTTGTACTACAGTATATTATATGTTAGGCTTATTCCATTTTCAGTATTATTCTAAAATATTTTGCCTGGTCGAGTAAGTCTTCGCCATATTCGACAGGGAGACTTGGAGTGGTCAACCGCAATCGCAACAAAGTTTAACCTCTCATTCTAATAAAAATAGAGGAGCAATATTTTGATTAATGTTCTTGGATAGGTCTGGACAAAATCTATTCCAGGATATCCATGTTATTGCAATTTGATCGATGAGGAAACATGTAAAAAATGCATGGTAAAAACATGCATAGCATAAATTGGACTAGTATCCTTGTGTCCCATCTATGACAGTTGATTGTATGTTGGTATCCCGACTTCATTTGTTTTCTGGCTATCAGTTATATAAACTTGTCTTGTTATGATTCTTTCGCACAGTGCGTAGTCAATCTTATAGGAACAATTTTAAGTCATGTGACTTCATCTCCAAACTACAGTAATTTAAATGGAATGAAAGATAACGAAGATTTGGAAGCCATATGGGAACGTGTAGCGCTTTCACGACAGCATAAGCAAATATTTGTAAGTTTATCATTTGGAAGTCAATATTTTCACAATTTTTTGGGGTTTAAGAAAGTGAACGAATTGCCTCATTTCAGTTCTCATTTTTTTCAACAGTTGACCTATTCATTCCTTTTTTTTGGGATTCAAGTTCAGAGATGCATTTTAGAATTCAAACTATAACTTCTCAAACATTTTGTCAATAAATTTGCTCACACACACGTTTTTTCTTCCACGTAAATGAGCAACAGTCTTCAAATGAAAATTTAATTTTTATATTTTTTCTTTTGATTTTCTTGAATATTTTTTGCATCACCAATTATTATTACAGGTTCTCTAGTGTCTGCAATAATTGATGATATGAAAGAAAAATATAGTAAATTTTTCACATGAATTTTGAAATTCATATTTACGTCTTACCTTTCGCTTTGAAACTTTGTATGTTACCTGTACATGACAGAAAAAATTCGTCGAAAAACTGGTAATCTCTTTGTCATTTCCATTAAGGATGGCGCTCGGGATCTTCACAGTGAATTAACTCAATGGTCGACTAAACATAACGATATGGTTGCTGCTGCCATTAGAGTGTCAATTTTGATGGCTAAACTGAGTCAACTTGTATGGTAAAATCTAATTTTGCATGTTGTCATTCTGTAAAAAGCTATGCCTCGTAATTTCAAAGGTGTGAAATTGGTACGAAGAAAGACTTGATAGCGTGTTCGAAAGCAGTGGCTAATGCTTCCGAAGAAGTGACGGAAATTGCTCTTCAGCTGGCAGCTTTTTGTCCAGATTTAAAAATCAGGAAAGTAAGGTCAAGTAGGTATTTTTCCAGAAGTTGTTCAAGTGCGAAATATAGAATCACATATAATTAACGACAATCAGAGAAATGTAAAACTTTTACAGCTGAAATTTGCATAAAATTTAAATTTTGCCCACACTCAGTCTCATGTTAGAATGATTTACAGTGTTTTCGAGATGTAAAAGATTTAAACTTGGCCGGTAGTTCGGCATGGACGTTATTGTAGTTTAATAGCTCTCTATTGAATGCATGCTTCACAGCTTTTACAGATGGCGATATCATTACCATGAAACTATTGATTTTTTAGATACACTACAGCTTGCCTCATTTCAGAATTTACACCTGAATATCACCCATACGGACATTATTTTACACATATTCAAAATTTTTGTAGATGCTACGACAAGCTTGTGAAAAAGTTCCAACAGCTGCAACACAATTGAAAATACTGTCTACAGTCAAAGCGACCATGGTCGACTGCCCTGGTAACAGTTTTCGCATTTTTCGTATAGATGAAAAAATCTACAGTCTGTTTATTCGAATGCTATTTTCCTGGAATGAGTTGGAAGCAAGTGCTACATGTAAGACATGTGCTCGACGGAATTTTTTGGATTACTTCAGGGTTCGCAACAAAATATTGACCATTAACTCTCTATAGTCTGTTTTTAATAAAATGCTTCCAAATTGAAAACAGGCACAAATCAGTACTATCGTCAAAATCGCTTACACAAAGCTCTTACGGTAAGATTACTGTTTATCGGAAAATCGTGAAAATTTGAAATACTGATTGCATTTCACTTTTATTATTTAGAAGCATTTCAAGAATAACAGACCATATTTTCAAATCAGAGATGATAGAATATAAGTTTCATACATTCGGTAGAATTGAAATGCATGAAACTTTGAGCATAAATTCATTCAGTTTATTGTTAATATGAACAAAATTATATGAAAAAAACAAAATCACAAAGATTTCTTCTTTCTATTTGTACGTTTGCAAACGCAGCCTTACTAGCGATCAAGAAACGTATTTTGAATAACTTGAAATGATTGAAAAAAGTGGTCATCAAGGACCGTGTATCATGAAGGAAAAATTTATTGATTAGAGTCAACAAGCCTTTCATAATTTTGAAAAAATTTTGGCTGCAACATCGTTGCGTCGATCATTACAATCTCAACTGAATTTCGGCGCACCGATCTTCAGTTTGAAAAATTTTTGTCGGCCTTTGAGTACTTTACTTGCAATAATTCACCGATGAAGTCTTTATTCCGATACAACTTCCATAAGCAACAATCCAACTAACATTGATCAACTGAAATGAAATTACACTATTTATAAACAAAAACAGAATGTCATCAATATGCTACTTTACATGAATTACCGACTGTAATGTAGTTGTTCACTGTTTATTTTCCATTGTGGCCCAAGGAATGAATTTTCAACTTACCACACCAAAATTGACAAAAAAAGTGCGTTTCATTTAAACATTGAACACCAACAAGCTGAATTTACATGAAGAAGTTAGCATAAATATCAAATTTTGCCACTTACTCTCCTTAAAATCATTGAAAAATACACTTAAATGCAACAAATAACATTGTAATTCATTGTGCTTAACTCTTGAAATAAAATTTTGAAAATATCGTAATTTTTGCGAGTTGTGAATACTTGCTTTCAACTCTTCCTAACAAAATGCATTCGAAAGAAACAAACGGTACATTTTTCGAAAACCTCTTTCGTCATTTCAGATCGAAACGAAGTCGAAGAAGCGATGCAGCAGTTGGTTTTCAACGCGGAAAATTTGATGAAATGCGTCAAAAATACGGTTAAAGTCGCCGAAACGGCTTCGTTGAAAATCCAAACTGATACTGGCCTGAAGCTTAAATGGATTCCAAAATCTGTAGCGACGTAAACCTCCATTTTACATAGTTACGAAAATGAAAATAAAATTTAGATTGGTCTCTCTCGTGAATCTATAGCTACATTTTCTCAAAATGTAAATATGTGAGCCAACCATCATAATGTTTAGGACAATAGTACAGTGTGTTTCTTCTAAAGGGTCTATTCCCAATTGAGCGATTCCCAAGTCAATGATTCCCAAGTGAGCGAATTCCCAAGTGAGTGAATTCTGAATCGAGCGATTCCCAATTGAGCGATAAAGAATGTAATAACACTTTCTTCAGATTGCAAGTTGTCATTTTTAATAAGCATTGTCTCCCATTGTTATGCAATTCGGCACGCTCTATTTCCTATTTAATTCTATCTTCTGCGATTTTTTCTTCATTCTTATTTACTTTTCATCTTAGTTTTTTGCTTTTACTTCTTTATTTTTATCCTTTTCTATTCTCCTGATTCTTTCTTTTTTTGTTCTTTTTCATATTATTTTTTCTTTCTTCCTTGATGCTTCCTCTATCTTGCATCTTCTTTCTTGTCACTTTTTTCATGTTTTTTATTTTTCTAATGCTTTTATACCTATTTCCACTTATTCGTAATGTCTTTATTTTTGTTCATGTTTTCTTTCTCTTGATGTTTTGTTTCTTCCAGCATTCTTTTGTTTATATTTTTATGAAGATTTTTACACTCACAACGATGAAAGACCCAAGCATGCCGAACTGTACAAGAATTATACGGAATACTTCGGTTATTTAAAATGAAAACTTGTATTGTATTGTATCCTGAGCAAAAAGAAAAAGTTAGATGACAAGAAGGAAGAAAATGAAAGAGAGCACAGACAAAGGATGAAAAAATAAAAACATACATAAACGGAAACATAAGCAATACACACAGGAGACGAAAGAAAAAAGAAATACATACAAAGAAAAATATGAAGTAAAGAAGGAAAATACGAAGAAAGTGTTATGACATTCTCGATCACTCGTTTGAATTCGCTCAATTGGGAATCGCTCACATGGAAATCGCTCGGTTCAGAATTCACTCAATGGGGAATCGCTCACGTGGTTATCGCTCAATTGGAAATTCGCTCACTTGGGAATTGCTAACTTGGGAATACGCCTTCCAAAGTGCTTCTAAGTAATAAAACTGAAAGGCAAATACTTCTTCTTTCAAATTTTTGGAATTTTCTGCTGATCCTAAAAGAACTGGAAATTTGTAAGCACACTCAAATAACCTGCAACTTTTGGAGCCCACAATTTTACAGTAGTGAAGGCTTTTTGTAAATTCTTTCGAAGAAAGTTCTGATTTTTATTATTTTACCATTAATTTCACTTTGATTTTACTATATTTCAATTTGTCGCAGTTACTGGGATTGCATGTATCGTGTAGAATATCAAAATTACTTCAGTATAGTATGCTAGAATTTCCTAGCACTACAAAAATCATAGACTGATGTAAAGCCATTGATTTTTGTGGTTCAGTTAGACATTACGTTTTCAAAAATTGCAACATATTCGAAAAAACGCCGTGAAAATAATTGGAAAGAAAAAAATCATTGTTCTAAATATTCCGATGCATTTCACAGGATTCAGAAAAGTTTCAGAAAATTGAACATTTTCGGAAAGCACCGAATTTACCCATGTTATAGATTACTTGATTATATTCGACAATGGATATTATCAGACGACAATTGTCTACCCCATAGAAGTGGATATAGTATGGCTCCTACAATATGCGTGGAATTGCGCCATGCATATATTTTTCTATTGTGGCAAGGAAAATCTCGAATAATGCAAAAAAGTATAAATTTCAAAAAGGGTCTACTGTAACTTTACACAATTATCGTCACATTAGCGCAACTCTATGGATGATCGGGTTACTTTACACTATCACGGTGACTGCGGTAATGTGAACATCAACTGTTATTAAAATGGGAAATAAATCGGACTATAGTTTACAATCTATGTAAGTTTATTATAAGTTTACAATTGATTCTACTCTTTTTAATCAAATCATATTCACTGATTTGAGATGCCGCCTCTTGACCCAAAAAATGCTGATAAAACGTGTAAAAATTGTGGCGAAGATTTGCTCGATTTATCATCAAAAGGTATATGTTTTATGATTCCTCGTTATGTTCTTTATATAATTTTATACAACCACATTTTTGAGCTGTTTTAGTCATTTACTGCAAACTGCTTATCACTGTCAGTCGATGAATTTTTAACTCAAAAGGCTATACAGTAAACTTTTCACTTGGCTGGACTAGAGCTTGAAAACAAGGACCTGTAGATTTTCAAACTTCTGCCACAAAAGGACCACCCATGACTCAATGAAAAAAGCTCTTCCTTCAATGTACTAATATAACTGTATTAAAATTTAACACACTCAAGCACATCTTTCCTTCTGGTTAAATTGACGTCGTCGACACATCCGATTGATTTTTCAGCTGATTAAAAATCAAGGCCATTGCAGTCAGCTTTTTTATCCATTCGGCTCAAGTTCAAAATTTTCAAGCCGCAAAACGTGGTTTTTTATTTTTTAGAAAATTACTGTACAAAGCTACAGTAAATACTGTAGCAAATTTTTCTCGGCGATCATGTCCAAAAGTTCGCACGAAGTACAAATTTCTCCGCCGTGTGAAGGAATCCTGTTTGTTCTACATTCTATGGAAAACTCTATGTGTTATAGTAAGATAATTACTGCGTAATTACTACAGTAAACATACTACATTTTCATAGTATCTTGAATAATGCAAATTTCTGTTCAAGTACAAGCTTTTATTTGAGTTGCTATGATCAATGTCAGTGGGATATTTTAGGAAATTCTGGTACAGTAAACTTTTGATTTCAAAAATCAAGCTCAAAAAAGTTTCCAGCCATAAGATTACGCAATATATCCAACTTTCCCACGGTACGTTGATTACTGAAGTAAACAACATTAATACTACAGTAAAATTCTCACATCCTTAGCGATCAACTTCAAAATGTTCAACAAGATCACAAGTTTTCTTATACTGAAGAATTTTACGCCAAATTCTTCGAAACCTTCATTTTCCTTTCGTACTGTACAAATACCCTACAATAAACTGTACATTTTTTGTAGATAGCTCAGAAGGTAGCAAAAAACGCACCGTCGAATGTTTATCGGCGACCGCAAAAATTTTCTTGGCCGCGTTTACGGTCGTCATGGTTTTTGTGGCTACGATCGTTCAAATATATTTGATACATTCCAAACGCATGGAAAAACAACGCCGAGCTTTATTAAGTCCGATCGAAGAACCCGAACCATAGAAAATGTCAAATTTGATAGAGAGAATACTCATGTATATGCTACATTAGTAGATCAGTAGATTAGTGTGATGATCATGAAATTTTTATGCATTTTGTGAAACGATTTGAGCATATTAATTAGTAAAATGGTATCTTGTATATGGATTGTAAGATTAGGATTTGGATCTTCTGATTTGATTTCATGCAGTAAAATGGTCGGGTAAGATTATAATAATTGGAAGTAAGATCAGGCTTTTGGGTTAAAATGCATGCAAAGGATTTTGAATTAAATTTTCACCAACAATTATCAAAATCAGATTCTGATCCGAAAAAATTGAGACCTACGGTGTCATTTTGTCAGTTTTTGATCAACAGACGCGTATTTTAGTTCAAATGAAAGGTCGTTTATTCTCTAGGAATCGTACGTTTATTTCTTAGGTTTTTTCCTCTTTTTTCCTTTTGAAATTCTAAATAGCTGTTGCAGAAGCCGTTCTCATTCACTGCAAACCTCAGTTTTTTTCAATCAATTTTTTTAAGATAATTTGAAAATCAGGTTAGCCAACATTTTGCTTTTCGAATCTGGGAACCCATCAAAAGATTTGTCTTTGTTCTATTCGTGATAGTTTAATGCATGAAAAGCTTGAGAATGAATAGTGACTCCAAAGTTGTTTTGGCTACTGTAAAATGATAATCATAGGCACGAAATTGAAATGCTGAAATTTAGATAGAAAAATGTATTTGAACTATAGTTTGTTTTTAATAAAACGTTTTTGACGACAAATTCTTTACGCGATGCTTCATCTGTAGAATTTTTACTCGCAGAATTGTCAAAACTTAGTTGAGTATGCTCAATATTTCCAATCGTATGTAGTATGTGATTCATTAGAGAATCCCAAAAACATGGAAAGAGTACTTTCTTTCACAAAAAGCATGTCAGAAGTCATGATGTCAGAAGTTACATGTCAGAAGTTCTAGATCAGACCTTTCTTCATATTATCTCTACGATAGGAATCAAATTCATGTCATAAAACGGGTATTTTTATTTGAATCTACGCTTTGGATATTTTTTCTAGATCAGTTATTGAATTCGGCCTTTGTCAGCTTATGAATTTTCGGTCCGAGTCTGATCCAAATTTCAGATATTGATTTTGATCTGGGTTTTTGAATTCTAATATATCGTCTTCATTTGCAATCGGGTTCGGATTATATATCTGATCTTGTGAAGTCAAGTAAGTGCTAAATCATGAAAAACTTTGTTACTACGCCACCTTGTCGACAAAAACGACATGATTTATGGCCACAATTTACGTTAACTCATCTTGATTTGGATAGTTTTTTCTTTTTTCAACAAGCCATGATTTAAGGAGCTTTTTGAGTTTGAAAGAGCTCGTTTGAGAGCCAAGAATTCTCTACCTCCTTAATCTTTCCTGTTATAAGAGATTGCCAATCAATATCGACAATTTATTTTCACAATAAACTGGTTCTGTTTCGATTAGTCCAGGTTACTTTTTAGAGTAAGTTATTCTTGAGAATTGGTAAGTTTTTCTGTGAAATGCTTGTAAATAATATTGGAAAGTAGATTCACGGTTTTACGTTTGCAAGCCTACTCCACTGTCTATTACCATATTTTAAAATCCTACAGTATTTAGAAATCTAATTTAAAAATCCTAAAAATTCTAAAAGACTTTCAGGCCAGTACTTATTTTTTGTCATCTATTAATTTACAGGCATTTTATAAAAAATAAATCATTAAGTGAATTTGATATTCAACAGGAACTATGGGATAAGACGTCTGACAAAATTTTGAGGAAATATAACGTGACATTGTGTTTCCGAAATCAGCATTCCTGTGCAATCTTCGGATTTCGGTGTAAAAAATGATTAGCATGTGAAAAATCATGTGCCTAACCAATGTTAAGAGCTTTTTGCGATCCTGGTACGCAAAGATCATTCGAGTTCATTGCGATCGTATTTTCACATGATATTTGATCACAAATAGAAAATGCGACTGCCTATAAAAGCGATGGAACGTAGCAAATATCAGTCCTCCTATCATAAATCTCGGACATGCTTTTCACTTCTATTTTCTTTTCACTAGTGAGTGTTTCATTTATCAACATTCTTGGAACCCGAGGGTTTCGTTATGAAGTCGACGATAGTCGTATTCCGGATTCATCGACAATGGCAAACGCAAAGACACTGAAACCATGGTTCCCTGAGGTTGCCACAAGTGAGTATTCATTTTTTATCTTCCAATGAAAATCCACAACACAAAACGTAGATTTGGTAAAAATGAGAGTTTTAAATGAGTACCTGTTAGAATGTAGTATATATCATACAGATGATAAAAGCCAACCTTCAGACTTTCTGACTGACGAGGGAGGGTCTTCAAGATTCTCGAATCAAACACGTCATAGTGCATTCGATAGCCCACACTGATCATTTTTGTCGATAGGCTTTCTCCACAGTGCAATTTGCATAAATGGGCTAAATAACCAAAAGTTTACCTATAGGTGATCTCAGAAACTGAAGTATACATATGCTTAAGTGAAAAATCGCATTCGATAAAGCCTCCTGTCACAAGAAAAGTTTCTCCCAGTAAGGCAATCTAATCTCGCACCATTTCCGATCAGTAAACTATCATTTCAGACGCTTCTTTCTGCGTTGCTGAGATCGGGTACAAGCGAGCGTATCACTATATTCTACATTTATGCAAATTTTCTTGTAAATAATGGCCCTTGGGTAAAAAATTAGTAGAAAATTATTCGCATGCCTATAGGCTATCAAATACATTATACCATGCCAATATTTGGAATTTACACCTGAAGACCTCCCATTGGGCAGTTGATATGGTCGAATAGGATATAAGATCATGAATATCTTGATATAAAATTAAAAATAAAAATTATTTTTAATTATAATTAAATTATGAATTATATGTAATTATAAATAAAATACAATTAAAAATTAAAAATAAAAAAATAAAATAATGTATTGTTCCTTATAGCATAATGTATAAATAGATTTTATACTGCACATTATCCTGATCTGGTAATAGATAAGATTCAAGTTAATTTTGTCATTACTTTATCAGAAGACATATCAGCTACGGTCTGTCAATGATATGGTCGAATATAATGCAGAAAGAGAAAAAAATTCATAGGTGATAATATACATGCTCAGTCATAAGATCTATTCATCCCATATTTAACTGTTTGCATTCGTAGTTCACAAGATCAAGGATGATTTAAACATAATAGTTGCTATGGTCCACTCATGCTCAAAGCTGTCGACCATCTAATGCACAAGTTCAATAGATATTTGCTATAAAACCCATAGAGATCATGTTTATTTTTTCATCTCAAGCAGAAAATTAATGAAAAAATTTTCATCTCAAGTTACTGTTCAGAGAATGAGCAGCTGCAGCTTTTGAGTTAATGCTGACATAATTTTCGAACTTATGGTTTCTGATCAAGTTTGATCGTATCACATAAAATATTCCATCTTATCACGTTCCATATACGTATGTCAGTGGTACGATATAACACACAGATATGCTATCAAATAAAGCATGTGATGAAGGTAAACTTGGACAAGATAGGTTGTAATGGTCATAAAAAATTTATTGTTAGAATTGGCATGATCCTGTCATTTGTCACATTAAGCGATTTACATGATCATGAATGTGTTTGAAAATATTGCATCGCTCTTTTTGAAAAATAAATTTTATTTTTACCAACACAGTTTCAAAATTACATTTTACAGAAAGCCTCGTTGGTTTTGCCAGGGCTATCAAATGCACAACCGGTCGAAATCCCCTGGACTACAATAACTACGGTTGTTATTGCGGCTGGGGCGGCTCCGGGACACCAGTTGATCCCATTGACAGGTAATCCATTTATATTATTCCAATAGGAATTTTCCTCGAGGTGACATCTTTTGTGCAACAACTTTTTGCGACCTTACTGGATTTTTTCAGGGTGCAATTTTGCTGACATTGCAGACTGAGCAAAAAGCTCAGTCTGCAATGTCAGCAAAACAAAACTTCTGATTAAGCTTTTATGCCGATATTAAGCATATAAGTTTTACTAAAATTTTATAAATTTCAAAAGTCGTTCAACTTTCCTAGCCGAAAATTATGTAAATTTTCGAAGTATTTAGACATGTGGAATTATGATATAAATTCTATCTAAGTTTCCCATTTTTTACATGTAGTTGGAGTAGGATGATATAATTATCTATGCGAAATTAGCTATGCATGCTGACTTTGAATTCACCATTGATTCTACAGAGTATATAGAAGACGAATTACATTTCTTTGAATTGTTATCATCAAACACGTTACAGATGCTGTCAAATTCACGACGATTGCTACGGCAAATGTGAGGCACTAGGCTGTTGGCCGAAACTCACCGGTTATGCATTGACATGTCTGGCGTCCAATAACACTGCTGTATGCGATGAAGGTAGGGCACAAAACACTGAGAAAAGCTTATTTTAGCTTTATATTACATGTGTGACTCTGCTAAGGCCTGAGATGAGTCAAGTGTTATTTAACTTCCGAAACAGTTCCAGCTTGCTTTTTGAAATGACGTAGAAAAAAACTGATTCTGTATTCACCCATATCTGTGAGATGTTATAGTCTATAGTCTAAATTTCCTAAACCGGCTACTATTCGTGGAGCACTTGTAAGCTTTTGATCACCTACACCTAAATTGGCCAATTTTGGGTGTTATAATGCCATGCAGCATAAATCCCAATAACAACTGGCAGCCAGGTTGAAGGTAATATTAAACAGAATGTACTGAAACAGATGCTGAAAGTATCAAATATTCCAAAGGTTTACGTTCTGTGCTTGAGAAAAATTTGAAGAACAATGGATTCATACAGCAAAATCATTACTCTTGACTCTGGCTTCAGTCATTTGACACGTGAAATGCAGTGCATCGTTCGTGAAATCTTTACATCGTGTTCTATTTGCAGAATATAATACTGAATGCAACAATTGCGGTTGCAGTTGCGACGTGGCCGCTGCTCATTGCTTCAGGGATGCGAATGAGCATTACCAAAAAGGAAAAGCTTCCTGCAAAAAATGATTACTTTTTTGATGACGACTTTTCATTCAGTGGTTTGGTATAGTCTTTTCATGTGGACTTGATGAAATAAATGATGCTTTATAGTTTTCGTATCACTAAAGTTCACTCTTCTCTCCTAGAAGTAGTTGTTATTGTAGTATGTGGGACTTATGCAATACCCTGGTCACCCCAGGAGTCCTAAGCGTCGTAGAAGATCTCTTGCTCGTCTACACTCCGCCCGTTGTTAAAGATAAATCATTCACACTAAGGTCTAATAACTCATCATTGGTGTAAAAATAATAAATGAGTCCATATATGTAATTGGAGAGGGGGAAGTGCTATAGGAACCCCCCAGAAATCGTCGACCATATGGCTAGCTCTTTGGCGACCCCACCCCCAGGATTTTCCAATGCTATGGCTATTCATATGGTAGTCGTGGGGAGCCCCATACTTCCATTTTACTAGCTTCCATTTTTTTAGAAATCGCCTTCTTGATCATGAACCAATGGCTCGTTCACTGGATTTGATTGACCACTAGAATGAGATGGAAATGACCCATTGACAAAGGTCGAATGGGACATTGATAATGAGCAACTAAAATGACGTAAATAGCAGAAAACTACATGAACGAGGAAATACGCGAAAAAGTCATTAAACAAAGAATTTTTCACCAAACATAGACTTTTTAATCTATATGACAGGAAAAACGCACAAATTAATTTACATAGAACTATTTAAATGTGGAAAAAAGGGGAGAGGAAAAGCAGGTAGCACCAAGAAGAAGCTGAAAACTAATTACATCAAGTTACAATAAGATAGAAAATTATTAAGTTTTGAGTTCATGTTGTACGTGTCCATGTCCAGGATGGACATAGTCTATCTCAAAGGTTATACAGATTAGCCAGAAGTTGATGCAAAGAGCAGCAACGCCAATTATTTTCATGGATGGCTGGCCTAAAATATAGTGTTCATCATGCATTTTGGTCATTCATATTTTTGATAGTAAAAAGATAAGCCAGACCGGCCATTATTTGCTGTATTATTATTTTGTATTGTGGTTTTATTGCCTGAAATACGACGTCCCCCTTCATGTGGACCTTATCGATTATTCTGACTCGGGAGTAACGACCCAGCGTGCAAGTCCACATTTACGACAAAGTCCTCCTCGTGACTTCTCAGTATTAACCGTTGATTCGGAGTCTTTGAGCTCAGGTCATCTGCAGTTCAAGTGAACTGAATCAGGTGATCTATCGTTGAGATTGGCACAGACTGAACTGCTGCGCCCTAATTCTACCCCAGGAATCGTCCTGTGTGTGGAGTAGTGATTAGAAGTCCTCTTATTCTCCAACTTAACCAAGCAGGCATAGTAATGTGAGTTTAACACGTTGTTTTTAAATGACAGTAGAAACATTAATTTTTATTGAAATCGTAGCAGTGACAGATCGTAGCAGTTGTTTTTATTTTGGAAACGGCAAGTTGTGCACACGTTTGGCAGCAAAATTTTTTACTTCAAATGAACTTATTTTTTCCATAAATTCTTTGTTTTTTATTCTATGCTATCTAAATGACACTATCGAAATATGCATTTCTGAAAGAAAGGCTCTTTTTAATGAAGATTTCCCTTGCACCACGGATGCGGAGTCGTTGTTAGTCTGCCAATCAATATTTAGAATGCAGATCAAGCCACTATTTTCCACTCTAATCTAGTTTTCTGTGTCTTTCGCATCATCATAGCAATAGTAGTTGAGGCTTAAACGAAAACCTATCCCATAAAAGGCTCGTTTTTAGTACGATAGTCGCGTGTTTTGGCGCCATATTCCCCAATGTAAAAGTTTCACATTTTCATACTGCGCTTGCTTAACTATTTTTTGTGAAACAATTTTTTTTATTGTTCTAAAGCTTATTTACTCACGACAAATAAATCGCAGCTTGGTAAATTCGAAATTCAGTTTTTTGCTCAAGCCACGTTTACTCCACTGTATTTTTCAAACAGTGTGGAAAGAGTACTTTTACTACAGTTGCAACTAGGTATATATAGACTGTTTTTCTTGAAATCCTTCCAAATAATGAAAGTGGAAATCAAGTAGTATTTCAGATTTTCACGATTTTCTGATAAACAGTATATACCGTATAGAACTGGAAATTTGTGAACATACTGACCTCACCTTTAAAAATTTTTCGAGTGGAAAATTTTACGGGAAGAGCTCTATGTAAACGCTTTTGACGACAGCACTAATCTGTGTCACTTTTGTATTTGGAAGCATTTCGTAAAAAACAGACTATAGGTATTTGTAGTGCGGGACCGCCGATCCAAGTTTGATTGTGCTGAAAAGTGTGTTAATTTTCAGAGGCATTGAATCAATTCAGGCACAGTTTCTTTCACATGATGTGCGTGTGCGTGTGTGTGTCATTTCAGCAACTGCAACATACTGCTAACATGGCGAGTTGGGATCAGAAGTTACTGATGACATAAGATCAAATTGAAGAAATATATTTTTCTTCATGTTAGAATTAGAAGCAGGTGTGACGTGGGATTCATTTTTTCTGCACCGGTTTTTCACTCATGCATTTTTTCAAATTTAAATGTTCGTCATCAAAGACCTCAATGAAAAAGTTTGTGGGTTTTTCTGCTCAACTTTGTCATCGTCAGGTTGTCTTTTTCATTTTTCGTTTTCCCTTTTTAGCTGTGTTTCGAAAAATTGACTATGCTTCATACACAGGGTGAGCCGAAAAAGGCGACTGACTTTCATAGCTTTCAAATGCGTGAAGCTTTTTTAATGCGGTTTCTTGCCGTCGATAGATAAACATCTGGCGTAAAAAACGCAAAGTTCCAGCCAGATTGCTCGAATATTGACCGACTAGAGTCAAAAATACTAAACGTCGATTTTTTTGCAAATAAATTTTGAAAAATTGACGACAATTGACAAAAATCAACATGTTTTACAACAGAAAAATTAAAATAGATCTAATGATAAAAACAATATAAAAGCTGGAAACTACAAGGAAGGCATTTTAGTGTGTGCTACTTTCTGTTTCACCAATAATTTTAGTCGTTTTTCGATCTGGTCAATGACAGAATTGATTTCGCTTTGATCTTTCTTTTTTGCCAATTTCAAAAGAAAAGCTCTTGATTTTGGCGAAATTTTGCTCAGATTGAAACAAGAAGATGCTGACTTTAAATTACGTGTAACTTAAAAATCTGGGTAAGACGACTTTTACTTTGATTTTTGAAAAATGACTACTTTTACTAAATTTCTGTTTGTACAATAACCATAAGCGCTAGGGGCATAAAATGTGGCCTCAACCATTTAAAAGTTATGGAAGTCAGCATCGGTCGCTTTTTTTGGCTCAACCTGTATATAAATGAACAGTGGCTATAAGTATCATGTAGTTAAACTACTCACTCCAGTGATTGAATAATCAGATTATTGTCTAAAGCTGTAAAAATTGTAAAAATTTCATATAAGCTTCTGAGGGTATTGCCAAATGCACAATTTGGTTGTGGAATGCAAAGTAAACACTCGTATGTGGCCAAAACATTCCATCTTTTTGCAAGGATTCTATAATATCGGCTTGTACAAATTTAAGCACTTATCTTCAAAATTTAGATTTCAACTTTTGCTAAGGTATCGCTGCTATCCTGCGTGTTACATCCGTAAATTTCTGACACGACCCATTATTTGTGTAATATAAATTTGACATTGAATGCAGAGCTGTTATCCTTAACGTAAGCAAACATGTTTTCTACTACTCCAGACCCTTTATTTTCATGAAAAATCAGAACACAAATCCACAGATCCACGAACTGAGCGAATATTGAATTTTTTGTCCGGGTTTGAAATTTAGGACTCTGGACTGATTATTCTGGGGAATTTGTACAATAAACAGTGCAGATCCAACAGTGCCGTATATAGCCTATTAACCGTCATTCGAATTTTGAAGGTAAATTCTGAGACCGTATTCATAAAGTTACAAACACAAAAGTAAGGTGGATAGTTTTCGACCACTGCCTGCAGCTAGGAAAAATCCTCATTCATAAAACATGGTAAAAATGAATTAGAAGGCTACCTGTAGATGGACAAGTAAACATGAAAAAGAAGGTGATTATCGATTTTCTTTGAATGGGACAGAGAAACATACCCAAGTAAAAAGGTGAAAAATTCTTTTCAGAGTCGTCTTTGACGCCACAAATATTGTAAAATGATCGCCTCATATGAGTGGCTAAGATAACCTATTGTGATCAAAAAACTCATTGAGCTGAAAATCATATCTTTGTCGCTTTCTGTATTGAAAGTTCACCTCATGAAAAACCACACTGCAACAGAACAACAGTAAATATTATTTTTTCATTTTCATTTTTTCATCGCGAATGCAGTATAGAGGGAAGTTCTAACTCAAAGTTCGCCTTATGCACGGTGATCTGGTTTAAATTTCCTTATAAATTTGCAGATGAAATTTAGCTCAATGGAACCTATGAAATATGTAGATTTTCGGCCCAACAGGTTTTGGGATTTTGCCTGTTTTTACATCTTTTTTCAAATTTGCTGGAAAACTGTTGATTTTAAGGCCTAGGTTTGTATAGTTATATTGCTCCTTTCAGGGTACCTTACATCTTTGGTACACTGCTCTTTACCGTAGGATCAGGAAATAATTTTCTTTTTATCATAGCCGAACATTTATGTCTATCATGGAGAAAAAGCTAGGTACTAATTATTCAAAAATGAGACTATAGCAGCAAAAATAAATGGTAAATTACTGATAATTAGAAACCAGATTTTTACTTGTAAAAGTACTGCTAAATACGTGCAAAAATAAGTGCAAAAAAGCAATAAAATACATGCAAAAATATGTGCAACTTATTCCGAATTTAAAGGTTTATTCCACAGCGAAATACAACTCGGAAAAATGTCAGTGAGGCAGCAAGCTATTGTTGCCAACAATATTCATCATTTCCATAATTTGAAACATAAAATTGTGATGATGGTCGGTTAACATCATTTTGTACTCTGAAAAAGATTATTAAACATCGACTAAATCTATTGGAACATACAAAGTATGCCAAAAATGTTGAAAATGGTGCATGAATTTAGATGCATTGATTTTCAACGTATCACAAATAAACTAGTAGTTCTTGATCTGAAATATACAAAACTTCATAAAATGCTTAAAGTATATCAAGGGTCGTCTTGGTCCAGTGGTTATAATCTTCAACTAATAGTCTTGAGAACCAGGTTCGATCTCAGGTGTAACTTGATTTTTCTGATAGCTGGCCTAGGCAGACCCGGCCTTTCATTCCTACAGTCGATAAATTGTGTAGGCAAACTTCGAATGCTTCTCGCCAGGGTCTATTCAGTCCAGTTGCATCTTGGCGATAACGTGTGGCCAGTGAGGGGGTGGACCTATTTCATTTATGAGATTGGAAGCTGAACAAGTCCGGCTTTAACTGGCGGAAGCTAACCTCCATTAGGCGACAAAAGCACCCAAAGAGTGCTATAAAAAATGGGTACAGGTGTACTTATTAAAATGAGAAGAAACGAAAATGGTCAAATGTGTGCTAACAGCCTGAAAATCCGGAAATATGTGGAAATATGTGCTGATAAAAAATGGGATTCATTCCAAAAAAACATCGTCTTCCTACATTTCAGAATATGGAGAATTCGGTAACATGAATAAAAAATGCATGCGGCACATGAAAATCTGATCTCTACTGATGATTCAACAATTTTTTTGATTTCACTGCAAATGTTATTTTCTTCTTGAAATTGCTCATCTCAAGCAATGTTGCGTGAAAAGTGTTTAAATCAGTAGTCCGGTCTTAAATAGAAAGGGAGAATTTATTGCCAACAACAAAAATAAATAAGTTTTGCTCTGGAAGTGTCGTATGTTAGAATGATTTGATTTTTCGCTGGAATTTTCCAATCTGCTCAGTTACCATAATGTAATGGCTTCAACCACTCCATCTTTCTTGACACATTCTATGAATATTTACATGACTTGGGTAAAAAATTAATTAAGTTTGTCATGCAAAAATTCTTAATCTACCTACCTATCTCTCGAGATAGGTTTTTCTTACCTATAAGTAGGAAGACTACCCTCCACCCGCTTTTATGAATACGGTCTCAGATTTCACTCATGCTAACTATTGAAATTGAATGTTCATCAACATTTATTCCCGACAGAAGATTTTTATGAAGAATTCACAGACCCCTTCGATTATTTCGTCATTTTTAACCTTGTTCCTACGAAAATTATGCATCTCAGGCTGTTATCTTTAGTCGTCTGGGAAATTAACCTGAGAATCAAACCATGCACGGACCTTGTCATTCGTGTTTTAGCATGAAAAAATAACCTGCCCATCAGCTTTGTACGATGAATATCCATGGAAACATGACGCCTCTAAAGTTTCTGCTAGATGCTTTCTAGTCTAGTCGGAAATTAATATCTCACTGTTCTTTATGAAATATATTTTACGACATGGCCGTTCATTTGAAATAATTCACCGAAACCTGCCTTTTTAAACCAGTTTCAAAGACTACAATTTTCATATGACGTAAATTTTTAAGAGATGGAGAAATTTGGACACCGAAATGCGGGAATTTTCCTTGCAACGACACTTTTGTCGACTATATTATGCAAATAAGTTATTGCGAAGAAAAAATCGATAAAGTTGATTTAATGAAAATGACGTCATCGAAGAAAAATAAATTGACATTTGATCGCGAAGCGCCGATCGATCGAGGCTGGGCGTGGATGATTGTTTTGGCCGGATTTATGCACTTGCTCATTTTGATCGGTTTAGCCAGATCGTCGGGTATGATCTTTGTAGAATTGATTCAACAATACCACGGTACAGCCAGCAGTACATCTTTAATCGTGTCCTTGCAGACTGGAATC
The DNA here is from genome assembly GCA_963922205.1 of Romanomermis culicivorax. Classification (NCBI taxonomy): domain Eukaryota; kingdom Metazoa; phylum Nematoda; class Enoplea; order Mermithida; family Mermithidae; genus Romanomermis; species Romanomermis culicivorax. Next base: position 457,533 of record CAWUHX010000227.1, on the reverse strand, counting down.
AGTCTTTTCATTGGTAAGTTCACGTTACACATGAAATCTAAAAAAGATCATGTGCATCGATTCTCAAGGTTTGATTTGCATAATTTTTTTTTGAATTACAGCTCCGCTTGTAACTGCAGCCGCCGAAATATTCACTTGTCGAGTAGTATGCATGTTCGGTAGCATAGTATATTCGTCGGCGTTTATATTGGCTTCCTGCCTGGATTCGTTGCCCAAAATTGTTTGGTGTTACGGCATTTTGGCAGGTAAATGGAGGATAGAAGGTCGAAGGCGGCGTACCGAGACATTAGAGCGCAGGACAATAGAGCGCAGAGACATTAGAGCGCAGGAAAATAGAGCGCAAAGACATTAGAGCGCAGGGACATTAGAGCGCAGAGACATAAGAGCGCAGGACAATAGAGCGCAGGGACATTAGAGCGCAGGACAATAGAGCGCAGGGACATTAGAGTGCAGGAAAATAGAGCGCAAAGACATTAGAGCGCAGGGACATTAGAGCGCAGAGACATAAGAGCGCAGGACAATAGAGCGCAGGGACATTAGAGCGCAGGACAATAGAGCGCAGGGACATTAGAGTGCAGGAAAATAGAGCGCAAAGACATTAGAGCGCAGGGACATTAGAGCGCAGAGACATAAGAGCGCAGGACAATAGAGCGCAGGGACATTAGAGCGCAGGACAATAGAGCGCAGGGACATTAGAGTGCAGGAAAATAGAGCGCAAAGACATTAGAGCGCAGGGACATTAGAGCGCAGAGACATAAGAGCGCAGGACAATAGAGCGCAGTGACATTAGATCGCAGGACAATAGAGCGCAGGGACATTAGAGCGCAGGAAAATAGAGCGCAGGGACATTAGAGCGCAGGGACATTAGAGCCCAGGACAATAGAGCGCAGGACAATAGAGCGTGGACGTTAGAGTACGGACATTAGAGTGCGGACATTAGGGCGCGGGGACATTTGAGCGCAGAGACATAAGAGCGCAGGACAATAGAGCGCAGAGACAATAGAGCAGAGGACAATAGAGCCTGGACGTTAGTGCAGGACAATAGAGCGCAGGACAATAGAGCGTGGACGTTAGAGTACGGACATTAGAGTGCGGACATTAGGGCGCGGGGACATTAGAGCAGAGGACAATAGAGCCTGGACGTTAGTGCAGGACAATAGAGCGCAGGACAATAGAGCTTGGACGTTAGAGTACGGACATTAGAGTGCGGACATTAGGGCGCGGGGACATTAGAGCAGAGGACAATAGAGCCTGGACGTTAGTGCAGGACAATAGAGCGCAGGACAATAGAGCGCAGAGACAATAGAGCAGAGGACAATAGAGCCTGGACGTTAGTGCAGGACAATAGAGCGCAGGGACAATAGAGCGCAGGGACATTAGAGCGCAGGAAAATAGAGTGCAGGGACATTAGAGCGCAGGGACATTAGAGTGCAGGACAATAGAGCGCAGGGCCATTATGTTGTGCAGGTCTTTTCTTAGGAGGTTTAAGAAAACATGGAGGCTTCGGGTCTGATCTGACCTGTTAGAACTAATCCCTTGGCTAAGCCTCGGTGATAGTGCAACAGTCCGATTATCCCCAACCTACAACAACAAAGATAAACTTTACTCTAAATGCGGGGCCTCACCAAAGAGCTCCGCAGTCTCCTAGCTGAGACAAGGAATCCCCTCAGGGATAAACTTACTTGAGTATAACCCTTAAAGGGTTTCCCAAAGCTTGCTGGGTGCAAGCTGGCGCCTGGGCCTCTGGCCCTCCGCCTTCACCGATCGGAATAATCTAAATAAATAAACAAATGTATTAAACAATACTTCCGACGTATTATGTAAAAAGAATGTGGGTATACCACAGTGAATAATATGTAAAAACAAGTCGAAGTGCTGGGAATTATATTTATGGACGCCAGCAATAACAAGAATATTATAAAAAATAACGATTATAGTGAACAATGATTTCACTATCATTTTTTGGTCTTTCTTTGGCGCTCCACTTCTATGCAAATGTCTGCGCCGCTGGTCGTCCATTTGTCCGATTTGCATGTCGATTTCCCCACACGATTTGACATCAACAGGGTGCCCAACAATTAGAGCGCAGGACAATAGAGCCCAGAGACAATAGAGCAGAGGACAATAGAGCCTGGATGTTAGTGCAGGACAATAGAGCGCAGGACAATAGAGCGTGAACGTTAGAGTACAGACATTAGAGTGCAGACATTAGGGCGTGGGCACATTAGAGCAGAGGACAATAGAGCCTGGATGTTAGTGCAGGACAATAGAGTGCAGGACAATAGAGCGCAGAGACAATAGAGCAGAGGACAATAGAGCCTGGACGTTAGAGCGCAGGGACAATAGAGCGCAAGGACAATAGAGCGCAGGACAATAGAGCGTGGACGTTAGAGTACGGACATTAGAGTGCAGACATTAGGGCGCGGGGACATTAGAGCGCGGACATCAGAGCCCAGAGACATAAGAGCGCAGGACAATACAGTGCAGGGACATTAGAGCGCAGAGACATAAGAGCGCAGGACAATAGAGCGCAGGGACAATAGAGCAGAAGACAATAGAGCCTGGATGTTAGCGCAGGACAATAGAGCGCAGGGACAATAGAGCGCAGGGCAATAGAGCCCAGGGACAATAGAGCGCAAGGACAATAGAGCGCAGGACAATAGAGCGCAGGGACATTAGAGCGCAGGAAAATAGAGCGCAGGGACATTAGAGCGCAGGGACATTAGAGTGCAGGACAAAAGAGGGCATGACAATAGAGCGCACGGCCATTAGAGCGCAGGACAATAGAGCGCAGGGACAATAGAGCGTGGACGTTAGAGTGCGGACATTAGAGCGCGGGCATTAGAGCGCAGGGACATTAGAGCGCGAACATAAGAGCGCAGGACAATACATTGGAGACAATACAGTAGCGAATGTGTGGACGGCCGCACCTCCTAAACTCATGGTCTAAAAATAAGAAATCTACAAAACTTAATTAAATACTTTGGCAAAAATTAATTTTTTTCGAATTTTTTCTTCTTTCATCTATCCTCTATTTTCTTGCCAGTTGCCCCATTGTTTCGTCTTTTTTTCGTTTTGTCTTATTTCGAAAAATTTTTAAGAAAAAAAAAGAAAAAATCGTTTTCATGTCGAAGCAAATAATTTAGCAAAAATATAAAAATTGTAAATAAAAAATTTCCCCCCCACCCTCGAAAAAATTTTTGCGTCGGCCACTGAGACAATAGAGCGCAGGACAATAACGGATAGGCTAGGCGCAATAGAGCGCAAGGACATTAGAGCGCAGGACGATAGAACATGGACAGTAGAGCACTGAGACATTAAAGCGCAGGACAATAGAGCACAGAAAAATTAGATCAGAGCAAAATAAAAAAAATGAAAATAAAATAATTGAAAAATAACTACATTTCAGCCCAAAAATGCCCTCTTTAATTTTTTTCGTGTCTCTGAAGAAGTTCAGGTCAGAGCCAAAGCATTTTTCCACCACGGAGTATTTTGTCGAAAGTTGCGAAAAAAATCGCAGATATTTGACATTTGAATCTTCAAATAAAATTGTTTCATTTTGTTTATTTTCGAATTCATCTTGAATTTCCAACTCGCATTCAGAATCATACACGCAATTTTTTGTCAGCTTTTGAAATAAAGCTGCTTGCTCAGTATTCTTTTTTCATGTTCAAAAGCAATTTAAAATTCGAGTTCATTGCAGATCACGGAAAGTTGGTTAAAATTTTTTTGAACCAATAGATGCGCCCTAATGTCCCTACGCTCTATTGTCCTGCGTTCTAATGTGCCTGCACCGTAATGTCCGCGCTCTATTGTCCTGGGGCCGGTTTCACTAAAGTGACTTAAGCTCCAGCTTAACTCTATATGTTATACCATTGTCGTTAAGCTGCATCTCAGCTGTAGCTTAACTCGTACACAAAACATGTCGAGAAAGTTAAGCTACAGCTGCACCTTAACGGCAATGCTATAACATATAGAGTTAAGCTACAGCTTAAGCTGCACCTTAACTTTCCGTATAAAGAAATGCTTCCATGGCGGATTGCTCGGACTTTACCCGAAAACTTCTCGTTCGATTATAGATTTTTTCAATCGACTAGAAAAAAGTTCGCCAGTCAACTCGGGGATGAGCGTTTTGGCACTTCGTTAGTTCGTTCGTTTTTTGGTCCATTTTGACATATGAACATAAATAGTAGTTTGACAAACTTCCAAAACTGCCTACGTAAGCTACTGGCAAAGTTAAAACAAATAGCGGAAATTTTTTCTAGTCGATAAACCACTACTAATGACTGTGAAAAAATCGATAAGTGAACGAAAAGTTTTCGGGTAAAGTCCGCGCAATGCACCATGGAAACATTTCTTTATATGGAAAGTTAAGGTGCAGCTCAGCTGTAGCTTAACTCGCACACAAACATATCGAGAAAGTTAAGCTGTAGCTTAAGCTGCAGCTTAACTCTATATGTTATAGCATTGCCGTTAAGGTGCAGCTCAGCTGCAGCTCAGCTGTAGCTTAACTTTGTCAACATATTTTGTGTACGATTTAAGCTACAGCTGAGCTGCAGCTTAACAACAATGGTGTAACATATAGAGTTAAGCTGCAGCTTAAGCTGCAGTTCAGCTGGAGCTTAAGTCGCTTTAGTGAATCCAGCCCCTGCTCTCTAATGTCCTGCAGGGAGAGTTCCAGTTCGGAGAGTTTGGTGGATAAGACGTGGCAAGATGAATAAGTTTTTCTAATGAACACCTACGAGTCAGGCAGGACCGATTCCAACACAACTTTATTATTATATCTAGAAGACTGAGAAAATATTGCTTTTATAGCCTAAACACGACAAACATTATTTATGCAGATATTTAAAAGTTACAAAAAACAAGAACGAAAAATCGGAACACATTGTGTTTAATTTTATTGTTGTTGATAAGAGTTTACTGCAAATTGAAATCTGATAAATAGTATCGGTTTAGTTAAAGTGTGTGGTATACTACATAAACTTGAAAAAATGCTACTAAAAACAATCGGATCAAGTATGAAACGCTCTACTACTGTACACAAGAATGAATTGGTAAAATTCTGAAGACTGCACATTAATCTACATTTTTCACGATATACTTCTATGTCAGGACTTTTATGCCATTGGTTTAAATATTATACCAGCAGCTTTTTAGCATTTCTTGCTCATTTGATCAATAGTGGCACAAAATTACATCATCTTCCTGATGCTGTCAGAAAGACTTGCAAATTCAAAATATGGGGAAGAATATGCAGCCAAAACTTTTAAAGTAAACCAAAAATCGTCAGTTGTTGAAATGAAATCGGCAAGCAAGCTCTGTTTCATAGTTTTATGATTTTCTGATTAATCGCAGAACAAAAATGTTTCAAAATTGACTGACTACAACTAAGCGCAAAAAGTTTTACAATAAAAGTTTCATACAAGTGATTTTCGAGAAAGTTTTTATTTTTATTTTTTAACTTTTAAGTATTTTATAATTTTAGATGCAAGGATGATACCCTTAAATGACTAAAATACAAGTTCTGATTGGAGAAGATTAAATTTTAAAATGTTTCACATTGAGTTCGATAGCCCAGGTCAATTTGAGTAATATTGCATTGAACATTTTTTCTAAAAGGTTTCTTTTACACTAAAATTTGCATAAATGTGCTCAACTATCGTAAGTTTACATAACAGATACCGACAAGTCGAAAATCTTTTAAACTCACTAGCATCATAAAAGTTTCAACAGGAAAGCAATCTGATATTTCCGATTTGTGAGCTCTTGAACCAGTTCAACATATTTTACAACTGTGTATTTCATAGGGTACTAGAGGTAAGCAGTTCTTCCAATAGGCAATATTTTTAGCATTCACTATTATCTGCCCAATGCACGTCTCAGAATATTGGAAAATTTCAAAATTTTTGGGATCAGGCATAGGTATACTTTCGAAGCACATTTATGCAAATTTCAGTGTAAAGAATACCAATGGACAAAAGTGGTTAATGTAATATTAGCATGTATGGTTTTGCGCATATGGGTACAAAACGTTTCTTCGTGAGATGTTATACAAACTATTTTTCCAACCTTATACTGTAACTCGCATTGAAGTTCCTTCCTAACAGTTAAAAGTACACCTATACGTGATCTCGTAGACAGACCTAACTTGCATAAATGTTTCAAAAATCTATCTTTGTAAACTGTACTGAATACAGATTTCCTGCAAATTGGATTTGATAATCGTCATAATTACCAAAAAAGACTTTTCGTTTTTTAATTTACTTATCTTACACTCTTTTCGAAAGCTGTCCAATTTCACAAAATTTCATTAGTTCCTATCCAGAAAACAATTTTTAACAATATTGTAACATAGTTACAACGAACTACAAAATGCATGCTTTGCTGTTTTTGTGCTTTACTGGCTTCTGACATTAGGTGTTCGGGCAAAGTTTTCATTTTTGCATAACCATTATGAAAATTTTAGTTAGGGGCAATCAAAATGCATGTTTCAGAATTTATGCTGACCTTGCATTGTGAGAGTCAAGAGAATTTGAGTTCATTATATTTTCATCGGTTTACTTCTAAAGTGAGACTTTATAACATTGTGAAGCATAAACGGAATATTCCCACATCGGTGTCCTTGCTAGCAAGCAGATAGAAATCGGTTGTTCAAGAATCGTATGTTTGAATTGACATTAATCCCCAGTAAATTTTTATTTGTCATAAAGAAACTTTGTTGTGAAAATACTTCATTTAAAAAAAACATCAAAATGCAATTCTTCATAAAAAAGGTAATCTTGCCTGTATTCCTGTATTTCTAAGGCATCTAGATTCCAAAAGGCCTACTCAATGGAGTAAAAGTTTCTGAGTTTCCAGCACAATATGCCTTCAACTTAACCCTCTCACCATTAAACCACTACTCAATTTTGTTGTCCTGATTACTGTAACGTAACGTTTTTAGGCAGACTATTTTTTGACCAATTTTTGAGACCGTCGCGATAAAATATCGGAAAACTTGATAACCTAATTATATTTTCAGGATGGTAAAAAAACGCCCTCGGACTTTTGCACCAAAGCGTTTGCTTCGGTGTATTGGTTTGGATAAAATCTCTGATCATTGTAATCCAGTCAAGATATTTCATATTTCATTAAAGTTGACTTTTAATGATCAGATTAACTGAATCCAACAAAATTTTTTCAAGAACTCCTGGGACCGATTCGTATGTACTTGGAATTTCAAGTTCCAAGTTTCAAGTTCCCAAGAACTTGGATATCCAAGTCTTCAAGTTTCGGTTCGTATGCTCGATTGAAAAATCCTAGTCATGTTCTTTTTCCGATTTGGAAAATGACTAAAAATTGTCCAAGTACCTGGAATTTCCAAATCCAATTTGCATAAGACTATTTTTAGTGCACCAAATATTGAAATTTATAAGGTGTGTAGGTAACAGGTTATTTCATTTCCTGTTTATTGGGTCTTAGTATGAGTCGTCATTATTAATTGCATCAAAATCAACGACCTTGTTTTTTGGCAAAATGTCTTGTTAAAAATTTGCCAAAGCAAATGACAAAATGCGCACGAAAAATTGCGTTTTTGAAAGCGGTAGAGGAACGAAGAGACATTATGTTTGGAGATTTTTCTGGGAAACTATCTTGTAAAGAAGTTCCGAGGAATGTTAAATGTTTACCATGAGCATCACCAATGACATAGTAAAACGAACTCGACGTCAAACATTGCAGTCCAATCAACATTCTTTGATTGATGGACAAATTAACATTTCGTTTACCAAGGTGAAATCCTATCAATCAGTAAACGAGTGTGAACTGGACTTAATCGATACCATTCTTTTAATGGTTATGAGGCCAAGTAAAAATTAATTCGAGATGAATATCGCCTTATTTGTTGCTGAAGCTCTTCATCAAACGTGTCATCCATGATAATAAAACAAAGACATAAACAGCCAAGGATGCAACTGGCACACACTTCGAAACAAATTTCCAACTGAAATTTGACCGGGAGAAAATATTAATATTTTCCAAGTAAATTTTCCATGTCTTGGAATCCCAGTCGAAAATTTTCAGAGAATACGAACTGACACTTGGAAATATGCAGTTTTACTGGGTAGAATCACTTGGAAATTCCAAGTCTTGGAACTTGGTAATCTTTTGAGCATACGAACTGAAACTTGGATAATTGCCGATTTTCCAAGACTTGGAACTTGGAAATTGGAAGACTTGGAAAGTAAAAAACCATACGAACCGAAATTTGGAAAAATCGCTGATTTTCCAAGACTTGGGACTTGGAACTTGGAATTCCAAGTACATAGGAATCGACCCCTGGATTAAATTTTTTCCAAAAATAGGTATCGGTTACGGTTGTTGTTTATCGCCCACGCCAATCATCGTCGGTCGCTATTTCGACAAAAAACGAGCTTTGGCCAACGGTTTGACCTTCAGCGGCACTGGTTTGGGCAACGTCGTCTTGCCCTTGTTGGTCTACGTGCTGGTCGACAAATATTACCTGCACGGCGCCATGTTGGTGCTGGGCGCTTTTACGCTGCATACTTCAATCTTCGCCTCTTTGTATCGACCTTTGTCGCTGTACAAAAATAAAAAAGACGCCGCAGTAAATGAAGACGGCGAAATGACCAAAGAAGTTAGCATGATTTTGTGTAGTTTACTGTAGGAAATTTTTTCTAGCTCTGTGACTGTAAAAAAGCTTTTTCAGCTTAGTGGAGAAAGATTTTTTCATTTTTTACATCAGCACAGTTTTTGTCTGAATAATCAAGTAAATGAGCTGCAGTTTTTACCATTCTAATTGCTGCTAAATTTTTTACACAACAGTTTATATTTCATTTTTCTACTCCGGAAATTGACTTTGTAACGCTGGCAAAAGTAGGCCTGGGAGCATCACAATAGCAATCCGTAAATTCATAACGTTAAATGCTGTAGCAGTGTTTTACGTGCATAGATTATAATTTTGAATCTCGATGGTGCCAAATGCGTGATCTGTCCTCGAGTGGAAATAAACAAGTACAGTTTAGAAAACATGACTCTCTTTTTTAAATGACTATGGTGATGAAATTTTTCGTCACATCGTCACAAATATGAAACTATGAAATTAGATACAATTGATGAAAACAAAACTTGATGGATTCTATTCCTCAAGGGCTTACGCATGACTTTACACGTTGAACATACTTGATTTGCATAAATGTAGTCGGGTTCATCTTGAAACTTTCGGCAATATACGCTTGAAGTCTGAAAAAACCTCGAATTCCTGTTAGATAGTCGAAAAATGATTGAACTTTTGAAGGGATGTAAAAAAGTATTACTGTATGTCAAGCGGAGTCAAAATTTTTTCTCCTGAATTACTTGTAACTATGAAACCGGGAAGCGCGTTACTTCCATGAAAATTATAATTCTTGAGCTCAACCATTTCGTCTACTGCAGAATTTGTAAAAAAAAATTCTGTAACAAAAACCACGTTCTGAATACTTAGGAAAATCAGGTTAGCATTGCTTGTACTGTATAACAATGAAATCGCTAAGACATCTTATCAAACATGGGTATCGGATGGTCCTAAAAATTCTAACTTAAAAAGCCTGTCATACCCACTGTTTTTTTTCCACGAACTTTTTTCCACAAATGTGGAAAGGGGTCAAATTTTTTTTCCACATGTGGAAAAAAATTTTTTTCGTCCTAAAATCCTCGTTTTTCGGCTTAGAATGCTCACAGACGCTTTATCGCACTGTTTTTGAGCTTTTTCAAGCCTTCCGGTGTTTTTAGAGAAGTTAATTCATTAAAATTGGAGGAAAAATTGAAATGTTCGACTTTAAAGCCTAATCTACAAGCATTGTTGAACAAATTTTCTATCAAACTATCCAAGAGCATAATTGACTTGAATTACACAAGAAATCAATGGTCAAGTCCTCTATGATGACAAGTGAAAGCCCAAAAAAGATGGTATTCTTTCCGGCGCGAAGCGCCGGAAAATTTTTTGGGTATATTGACATTCTGGGATGCTGGAAAATCAATTTTCCGAACATTTATTTCAAGAATTAGATTCCAATTTTGTGTTCAAGAGTCGTAATTTCTAGAATTTTACAAAGTATAAATTTCCTAAAGATATTTCCATGAAGCTTTTGAATTGATTTTAAGTTAGAAAACAAATAATCGCATCATAAATCATAGAGACTTGACGTGTATTGATCTTTCTCAAAAGGAAAAATTCCAATCTTCATTAAATATTATGATAAAATGTTGAAGATTACCAATTAAAACATGAGATACTACGTTTAAGATGATGAAAACTATTATAGATTAAGTGATAAATGAAGGTAGACATGATAAAAGCCGCGCCTGAGCTACTTAATGAATGATGATGATTATTAAAATTATAACCGGCGCGTAGCGCCGGAAAATTTTGAGATTTGGACCTCCTAAAATGCACCAAAATGCATCTTTTCAATATGAAAACCCCAAATTTTTCTTCCACATTTGTGGAAAGACCTCAAAAATTTTTTCCACATTCCAGATTTTTTTTCCACATTATAGTGCAAATGTGGAAAAAAACAGTGGTCATACCTCGGTCAGTCAAGCTAGAGTACGAGTACTTTTTTCCTCAGGCAGGCTACCTATTCTAGTTTATCACTAAAGATTTCGCATCTACAGCTACTATTGCTGTACTTTAGTAGAACACTGCATTTGGTTGTATCCCTATTCCTCGAACGTCCCCTTTCCTCGAAAGTTCCGATTCTTCCCGAATTCCTCGAAAAAAGCTAAAATTTACGATTCATCGAACATTGCTGATCACAAGTCCAGTTCATCTAAAGTACATTTACAAACAGATCGATTTTCTTGAAACGTCTGTAGGTTTGATCGTAAATGCTATAATTTCACAATTACCATATCTAATCATGTTAAGACTCAACAGCATAAATAAATTTTTTTGATGGCCATGCTTAGGGTTTATTCTTAGGCTTAGGCTTCCGTTTAACCACAATTTTATACTTTTCAAGGTGGAAAAGACCGTGGAAACTTTATGTCGTGGGACCCTTCACGTTACAAAATGTTAAGTTTAAACCTGCACATTTATTATTCTCGCGGAAACGGGATTTTTTGGGAAAAAAATTTTTTCAATGAATCGGGACTTTCGCTAAAATGGGACTTTGCAGATAAAATCTAATGCACCAATTCGAAGAATCGTGATTTATGATGAATCGGAACATTCGATTAATCGATACACAATACTGTCAATATCAATTCATTTCTTCAAATTTGAGTAGTTAGCAGTATTCGGCTGTTGATGCAACTTGATCTTAGTGTAAAAGATGGTCCAATTAAACGATGAATGAACAGACGAAACAGAGAATTCCGGGTTCATAAGCTATAATCCTTTATTTTTGATAGTCATGAGCAATGCTGCTATGTCTAGCAAAATTTGCAATTATTTTCCATATTTCTTTGGTTGAGGGCTGAAGAATGATCCTAACATCATTTTCATATATAATGATCTCACTGAACGTTTTTCGTTACAAACTGAATGCTTCAGAAATATTTTCCAATGAATCTGTCGATTTTTTTTGGAAGCTGTCAAAAAATAGTCCATGAAAAAGTACAAAAGACTGGTTTTGCCTTGAGTTACGCCAACTATATCTGTGATTTTCAAAAATGCGTGAAATTTCGGAATTCAATCAAAAAGGTAGTTCACTTTGATACGCAATTTTCACAGAGTGGAAAATTTTATACTGCAGATAAACGATAGTAAGGCCGAAATAGAAAATATCCACACAACTGTTTTTGACCCTTAATTTTATTCTAGAAATTTCGATCATTTGAAGAGGTTATGAAAGGAAATTTTCAGCTTTTCTGTTTGGCACTCATGGACGAGAAATTTTCCTCATTCATTACAGAGTTGAGCTTTAATAGTTTTTCCATGTTGAACTTACTTTCATGCGATCGCTATATTGATCAGCATCAAATCATCCCTGGCTACTTTAAGCTTATTGCTTAGAGGAACCTGCACATCTATGTTGTTTACTGTAGTTTCTAGTTTTTGGGAGTATTTATCATTCAGAATATTGAATCTGACGTCAAAATTGCCACAGCTCAATCAGAAAGATTCGAAAATGAATCCAACCCCAAGTCGTCGATAGCAGATACATTCCTCACGCCGAGGGAGTACTATTTCACGAGCCGGAGCGAAGACCACGGAACCGCATATTTGACCCCAAGGTCCATATCGGAGGAAGTTCAACGTTCCGGGGACGAATGTTCCTCCCGTTACGAAAGTTGCCTAGATTTGGCGCTTTTTTCTTCAATGCAAGATATACCGCGGATTTTGGGTCCAGTTTTAGAAGAGAGCAATTCTATCCTCGAAAATGAAACTATAAATAAAAATTGGTCGTGGACTAAAAATTTGAAATGGAAGTTGCGGGCCGTCGTCTTGAGGGTTTGTTACGTAAAAAATGACCAAGGCCTTTCGACGCCCCTATGTTCGGCCGAATTGTTCAAAGATTTCGAATTTTTGTGGGCTTTGATCGGCGTCGTTTTATTTTTAAACGCTTTTTTTATGTCCATGGTCGTACCGCCCCATTGCGTAGATTTAGAATTTGATAAGGCCGATGCCGCCATGATGCTTTCGATTCAAGGTCAGTGGTTATGAAATTTTCTTCATATTTCTGGTCAAAGGACATCCAATTTTTCGAGATTAAGCTACGACTTCAAGATTTTCAAAACTTAGGCCACACCTTCTTAGAACTTCGGTCGACATATGATAAGTTAAAAATCAATCATACCTGGAAATAAATTAAATTCATACGCTGAGTAACCTGGTGAATTTTCACGAAAACCACAATTCGCACAGCTACAGTACTCAAAAATCTGCATTTTTTTGATTTTTCAGTTTTTTCTTGCATCCAATAGAAGAAAGAACTCTATTTCCAAATGCGCGGTAGATAATCCTCTGTAGTTTTTTACACGTTCTAGAAAACTTTCAAGTGTCAAAAATGAGACGAAAAAATTCCGAAAAAGTCGATTAACGCTTAATCTGGGCACATTTTTTTCGTCACTTCAGTAGCTGCTCCAGTCCAACGCACTCTGTTGAAGTTTTATTCAGATTTGCATCCCCTTGGGGAGCTGCAAGGTTTTGCATCTACAGTATCAAATGTCAGTGAATTTTCAATCAATGTGCAGGTTGTGACAATAACTATAGTAATTGGAAGGAGACACGTGTTTCAGAACACTTGTAAAATTTTATTAGTGCAGCTCCTATGGATGCCGAAAATTGTATCTTAAATAGGATGATACGAAATTATTGTCTTCAATTACAAAAATTAAGCCAAACAGGAACATAGAAGTTTGATGTTACAAAATTAGTAAACTTCATTCATTTCAAAATGATCGATGCTGTGATCCCATGAAAGTATGTTCAATACGAAAAACTAATTGCATTTTTCTTTAGTATAAAGTTTTCCAGCAATTAAAAATTGCTATCAAATTGAACCTACTTGTTTGGTTTTCGCTGCGTCTATTGTTTTAAATTGAATTGGCAATAGTTCGCCGCCTCCATGCCTCATATATTCTACAAGCTGCGATTGAAGACGGTTTTTTAGCTAGCTGCTAATGAAACCAGAGCCGTGCTAATGGAAATTTCTGACTTCAACACACGTGCTAATGACTGAAAGGGAGAAATTTTTGAAAAAGTTTGAGAAGACAGGAAAGGATATCACAAAATTGGGGTGAAAAATCAAAAAACGCCGTTTTCACAAATAAAAACTTCATCAATATCCTCATTCTCTTCGCCATTTTTGTTTAGTGAACGACTGTGGCTCGAATACGAACTAGCTTCGGCTCTAACCTCTTGGGTACTACTTGAGTAATATGAAAACAGATGTTTTGACACATATTGTAGTTTATGCAAATCAACAGCAGAGAGTAAAAAAAGTGTACTTTTTTAAAAAAAAATTAATCCAGAGCATATATTGAAGTTGAAGCGCAGTTCCAGATACAATGAAAACATGTGAACTTTTATCCAAACAGAATGTGACTTCAGCGATTCCTAAATGTTTTACTGTCAAACTAACCACTGAATATTTCCTTGTAGATTAACTAATCAAGTGCACAATGTAAGAATGAACTGATTTAATTAGAGTCAGATGAGAGTCTTATTCCTTTTGAAAGTACCAACATCAAGCTTGATAATACTATAATAGCAGGTCATCAGAATTGACAAAGTCACATATTAGTTTGACACCAACAAAATAACATTTGTCAGCCCTCCTAAATGTTCTAATGAAATATTTTTTGATTAGTTTGAATGCTAATGTGATTCGTGCTAAAAAGACCCTTAATGAAGACAACTTATTTCACATCAGAGGAACTTATGTAGACGAAAATTTAGGAAAGAATATTGTACTGTTAGATGATTTTGGAGGAGGAAAAACCATCAGAATAACTGTTTCTTCGTACATTGAAACCAAAAAATCATTGGATTTTAGTGATGTCGATGAAAGTTTTCAATTTTTTTATGTTCCATTTGAGGCACGCCGTTGATCAATCATTGAGGCTAGATCATTGAAATTTTTGGAATATTTTGACTCACGCCTTCTGTTGATATTCATCTTGCTGAGATGCGTTTTGTACCTCCTACCATACATGCACATAGGGGTTGGGGCGTAAACTCCCTTACCTGAGACCCTGAACACCCCTGGCCCATAAAAATCGTCAAACAACCCCCTGAACTTTTTTCAAGACACCTTTTTTGATGATTTTTGTGCGTTTTTGTATGAAAAACAAGCCTTCAGAACTTTTTTTTGTTTTTTTGCTCGCCCACCCCCCTATCCCCTGGATAAAAAGTCCAAGGACCCTCTTCACTGGAAAATTCTTGCCGTGTATGTCTGTTTCCTACATCTCATAAGTTGCAGATGTCATCATATTTGTCAACATTTTTATGGGAAATTAATGTCCAAGTTTCAGTAGCTCTCCAAAAGATAGACAAATCTGATTGAAACTTTCATATTTTGAACCAAAGTAGCTGTAGAACTAATCAAAGAAAATTTTAAGGCATTTTGTTGGCGGGTGTTGAATGGGCACTCTTAAAAGCAACTCACAATTTTGTGATGCATGATGTTGGCAAGTTGTTAATGCTAAATTGTAGAGCATATTTTTCTGAACATAATGAATATTTAACAAAAAGGGATGGAGATTAACATCAACCCTGTGCACAAAGCAAAAACTGCTAAAACATTTAAAAATTTTAAACTTGGGATACTTTGAGCATGATGCATGATTTTCGTGCGAAAGGAATGCTGCTGCGATAGTTAGCGCACTATTCAAAATTTTTGATTTCAGGTATAATTAATTTTTGACTTATCGTGGACGAATTCCAAGTTCTCAGAGGTCGATCCCTGGATAGTTAACAAAAAAAATCTCAATTTTTGGTCTGATAGATATCAAAGCAGGCGTGGGAAACGTTTTTTTGGACCAGCATGTATTTGAAATGCCTTAGATCTTTCTGACCTGATTTCATTTTCCAGGAAGCGCCGACATGTGCGGCCGCCTTTTCACAGCCTTCATCGGCGATCGTCATTTTTTCAAGGCCCACCGTCGTCAAGCCTTATGTTTGTACACCGTCGTCGTTAGCTTGCTCATTTTCGTTTTGACCCTAGTGACCAATTTTTACATTTTCGCCCTCATTTTGGCCTTGTGCGCCTTCATTTTTGGCGCCTTCGTCTCGTTGAATCCGGTGGTCATGGCCGACATCGTGGGCGTCCACAATTTCGCCAAAGCTTGGGGTTTGCAATTATTTTGCGAAGGTTTCACTTTGACCTTGTCGCCGGTGATCATCGGCGCCTTGAAAGACTATACGGGCTCCTACGTGGCCGGCATGTCTTATATAGGGGTTTCGTGTTCGTTAGCCGCCGTTTGTTCTACGATTTCCAACATTTTGTGGTTTCGTAAGCAAAGTAAAATGAAAAATGTTACTTGAAGTTTTAGAGTTGTGATTTTTTTAATGTTATATGGACGAAATATTGAGCTCATATAATAAAAATCTGAATTTTAGCAGTGACCTTCTATGGGCTCATTTTTTAAAATGGAAATGAAAAGTTTTGCTGTCAGCCAGCTATTCTCCCATTCAGAAAGACATTACCCCAAATCTGCTTCTTTTCAAATGCTATTTTTCTGAAAAAAGTTGAAAGCAACTGTTCGGCATGCATATTGTTTTTCTTTTTTAATGTGAAACACGTTTAATAGAATAACACAATATAACACACAATAATACAGTGACGTTCTGGTAGTGTAGCTATTACCTTCTTCAGGCAAGGACAATTAAAATAATTTTCAATAAATCCTTGTTTTCACTGGGGTTTGATCCTTGAACCTCGAGATAGTGAGCCGAGAGCTGGAACCACTAGGCCATTGGGATCCATGATCAGCATGTAGGTTCAATGCGATTTCTTTTGATTACTGAATGTGAAAATTTTTTGAGAACACGGCAGTTTGGCAAAAGCCGACACTTCGATCACAAAGATAGGCAAAAATATTGGTAGTTATAATGTGACTTCAAATGTGATACAACAGGGCATGGGCCAGATTCTGGATATAAGCAAGAAAATAATCAATATTTATAATAGAAATGCTTCGTTCTTCTTGGGTAGCAAATCCTATGTTTAGTCTCTACTTAGATCAAAAGACGTCAGCAATATAACTAAAGATGCTTATTGCTTGTACACAAATGGTTACTGTAGATCACTCGAAAGAGCCTCCAGTAAATAAAGGTCAGTATAGTGTAACAGTTCCTAAGCTGACTAGACACAACCTGGGTTTCCTCTAGCTGCTTCCTGCATGCTGCTAATTGAAACAAGAAATCCACAAAATTTGACGTCCAGTAAAGGATGGGATCGTCTAAGGTAATATGCAATGGTTACAGTACATGTACAGCATAGAAATTTTCTGGGGGTCAACCATAATTTTTCTTTAAAAAGTGCTCAGAACTCAATCAAAATTGATTAGAATGCTTAAAAACTTCTTTCTAGACGTTTATCAGCGCGATCTTCCAACTCCAACAAGAAAAAAGACTTTTTTCTTAATAGTTTTCAATAATTTTACATGAAATTTCGAAGTTTTCGTGTAAAAATGTAAAAATCCCAAAAAATTAAAATTCTGCTGGGGGTCAGCCATGATTCTACTCGGGGTCAGGACACCACCCCAAACTCCACAAGAATATATATGGTGGTTACTCGTCGGCGTCTACTTCCGCTTATTATGTGAGAAAAAGTAATAAAATAAATAATTATGCAAATGAATAAAAATGTGGGTATCCCTATTTATTGGGCATGAATAACAAAATTTCTGACAGCGTAAGAGACGATAATAATTTTTGAGAATGAAAATCAGTATCACTCTTTGCCTCATTGTGGCTTCATTCAATCTTCAATTTTGCGTAGATGTGGGATGAACACTACCCTAATAAAATCACTTACACAAATATGTGAGCATACCAATTGCTTTTGTGTATCCTCCAAATCATAATCCTCTTAATTTTACTCATCAGAATTGAAATTTGCGAAACTTTGAGCATACTTTCATTCCGTTTATTACATCAAAAAATCGTATGAAAAGGAAGATTTCGATGATTTGTTATCCTTCTATTTATCCTGGTTAAAGATCATCCTCGCTCGATGCTGCTCAAATTCCCTCAAAAGCTATTGTATGCTAGAATAAGTGAAACAGACTAAAATGGCATGCTTTAAAGTTGGGCCTAATGTTTTCCGATAATTTCTGAAAAGAAATTAATCAGAAAAAGTTCGATCACTTAGGAAAGACGCCAACTAAGCAATCTCAACTGTATTCCGGCTCATCTTCGGTTTGAAGTATGTTTGTCGTCCATTGAGCACTTCACATGCAATAATCCACTATATTCATTTATTTTCAAATAAGCTAAAAAATTTGTGAGCAGGTGATGATCCTTCGTCGCAAGCCAAAATTTTACCTTTTCAAATTGTTCCGAACTGCCTCAGTCAATCTGATAAAACTAGGTTGCAGCATAGCAAGGTTATTTATTTTTTTGCATGATTATCTTATTTCTTTCCAAAGTTCATTTGGAAAAAATGAACTATAACGAGTTTCAGGAAACAAAACCAGAGAACATTGATATGCATAAAAACGATAAGATCATGATGAAATTCATTTGTGACTTTAGTTGCAGATATTTCTGTGTTGATCAGAATTGATGAAATAGGAAAACAGTAACAGCTGCGTAGGGTTGGATGAATTGAAGATGTTGCAGAAACGTCTGCATTTATGATTCTAAATGGCGTGCTCGTCCTTTGATCTACAATAAATTGGCGCAATTGGTTTGGACTGCTTTTAGTAAATTAGCATAAACAAAAACCAAACTACATAGGGTCGATAGGTTTTACGACAGCTGCTGCAACTTTCGCAAACAGACGTAAGAGTGTACAGATTGAATGGGATTAACGTCAGCAATGTCGAACAAATCGTGTGAAATAATTTTGCATGAAATTTCTATTTTGTCCAATAGTTTTATGCATTGAACATATAAATAAATTTAGAATTCGTTTATCCTGTGCAAATGGGAGGAAATGTTCGATGGGGATCGATCTTTCAAGGCTGCTATTTGCACGTAGCTTTTCCAGGTTGATAGTGATGTTCGTTGTCTCTGAAGCATATAGCAGCTGCAACATCGCAGTTGCAGCAACAAGCGTTGCATTTGGTGTTTTCACCTAAATACATGTATCTAATCATTCACTCTTGTATTTTGACAAAGCTGACACCAAGAAAATGATCAGTGAAGCTTGAAATTCAATTTGATGAAATTTTCAACAATTCAATGTATTGTGCTGCAGCCTTTTCGTCATCGTCTTTTTCCCATCAGCAATAAAAAATGTTATATTGCTGCAAAGAATATTTGAGAAAGAAAAAAGCATGATTCTGCATGTTTTAAATAAGCAAAAGTATATCGATTGATGTCTGCTGCACCTAGAACAAGTCTATTCATCTTTGAGGTTGAGTGAGATATGTGAGCTAAAGAACAATGCTGTTGTACTCACTGTTGTCGCACACCGGAGTGTGAGTCGAATGGAGGCAAGTCAACGAGTAGGGGCTCAATTTCGGCCAACAACCCAATTTTTCACAGTCGGCGTAGCAATTGTCATGAATCTTGCAGCAGCTATGAGAAAAACTTCGACAAGTAAAAATTAGTAAGTACTGCATCTGTAGTCTGTTTTTCTTGATATGCTTGCAAATAATAGTTGAAAGCAAGTACTACTTTCTATTTTTACGATTTTCTGTTGAACTATATGTCGCACGAGAATGAAAATTTGTGAGCTTGTTCGAGATTATATTTTGACAAAAAAATCATTATAAAGGCTTTGTGGTGAACCGTTTCGACGGCAGTGCTAATTTTTGTCATGTTTCGGTTTACAAGCATTTTGTAAAAAGTAGATTATACACTGGTTAACTCACTGGTCAATAGGATCCACAGGGATTCCGGAGCCTCCCCAGCCACAATAACAGCCGTAGTTGTTGTACCGTACGGGATTCAATTCGGTAGCACAACTGATTGCTCGGGCGAATCCAATTAAGCTATCTTAATATATTTAGCAATATGATTTGTTGCACAAACAGTTATGGGGTGAGTTTCTCAAACATGGTTTTCACGTCAAATTCGTTTCAAAAATCATACAAAATCAGATCCGGACATGTGCCTAAAAATGAATTTTATTCAAGCTCATAGACTTAAATTTGTTCAGTTTCTGGAACGCAGTTTTACTCAAACCGAGTTTTAACCGTGAATCTAAAAAACGGCATGCAAACTGCGTTTGTTTTCAAATATTTTCGTGGGAAAGTGACTGTTATAGTCCACTAATTTTCAAATCAGCCTCTAAATGTAAAAATATCCAAAGAAACACACAGGCAGATGATGACCAAGCATTGTAGACAAAACTTTTCTTTTTCGAGTTAGTTTTACTCCTATTCGCAATAGTCAATCAGGGAAAAAAGACGGCGGCGTATGCAGACTTTTCATTATTTGCATGAAAAAATGTTTTTCGATGTTAAAAATATTTTAAATATGAAAAAATATGTTTTTACGGCCATTCCATCAATGCAAAATTGTGCCGGCCGGAACGATGCGAACTTAATGATGGAAAATGCACTGTTTCAAGATTAGCTTCCATCTGCATGCATTTGCACATCCATTAATCTGTACTTGGCGTGACTGCGACCAATAAACATGGGGCGCCAAATATTCCATTTACCTTGCCATATTAGAGGAATTGTGAGGCAATGTGGGTCAATAGTACACCTTGGAGAATCTTACCTTTCCCGATGATCTAGTTTAGGGAGTTTTGTCTTCCTGACTTGGAGCCTGCAGGAAACAGCTCGGGCAGGCCGGGATATTCACATTCGAGCGATTCTCAAGTGAGTGATACCCAAGTGAGCGAATTCTCCAGCGACCAAATTCTTAATTGAGCGACTCATATTTGAGCGATTCCCAATTGAACGAATTCCCAAATGAGCGAATTCCCAATTGAGCGATTCCAATCGAGTGATCGAGAATGTAACAACATCTTCTTCAAATTTTCCTTCTTTACCTTATACTGTTCTTTGTACTATTTATTTTTTCTTTCATTTTATATATGTATTGCTCAGGTTTTCGTTTATGTATGTTTTTACATTTTCATCTCTTGTCTGGTGCTTTCTTTCATGTTATTCCTCTTTGTCATATAAGTTTTTTTTGCTCATGATGCAATACATTACAAGTTGTCATTTTAGATAGCCGTAGTCTCCCGTATAATTCTTGAACATTTCGGCATGCTTGAGTCTTTTATCGTTGTAAGTGTGGAAGTCTCCATAAAAAATACAAACAAAAGAATGCAGAAAGAAAGAAAACATCAAGAGAAAGGAAACGTCAAAAAATAGATACATAAAGAATATGTTAAAATAGGTGGAGAAGCATTAGAAAAAGAAAAAAAAACATGGAAAAAGTGAAAAGAAAGAAAAATGAAGATAGAGAAAGCAGAAAAGAAGAAATAAAAAATAACGTGAAAAAGAACAAAAAAGAAAAAATCGAAAGAAAGAAAAAGATAAAGAAGTAAAGGCAAAAAAGTAAGATGAAAAGTAGATCACGAAAGATAAAATTGAATAGGAAATAGTGCCTGACGAATTGTATAACAATTACATTTGGAGACAATGCTTGTTAAAAATGACAACTTGTAATCTATTTTTTCTTGAGCAAAAAATAAAAAAGTAGATGTCAAGAAAAAAGAAAATGAAAGAAAGCAGAGACAAAAGAAAAGATAAAAATGCAAAAACATGCATAAACGAAAACATAATTGCAACACACAGAACGAAATAAAAAATAAATATATACAAATACAAATATAAGGTAAAAAAGGAAAATGTGAAGAAAATGTTATTGCATTCTTTCTTGCTCTTTTGAAATCGCCCAATTGAGAATTCGCTCATTTGGGAATTCGCTCCATTGGAAATTGCTCACATGGGAATCACTCAATTGGGAATTCACTCAATTGGGAATCGCTCACATGGGAATCGATCAATTGAGAATTCGCTCACTTGGGAATTCGCTCAACTGGGAATTTCTCACATGAGAATCGCTCAATTGAGAATCGCCCAGTTGTGAATCGCTGAGTTGTGAATCGCTCACTTGGGAATAGACCGGGGAAGCCTTGCTCACTTTTTTTTGCAGGCTTAAGCCAAGGCTATACTTGCACCTGCCTTGAGGCCGGTTTTATCAAAGAGACTCAAGCTCCAGCTGAGCTGAGAAAGTTAAGCTGTAGCTGAGCTGTAGCTTAACTCGGTATGCTATAACATTGTCGTTAACGTGCAGCTCAGCTGCACCTTAATGTATAGGGTTAAGCTACAGCTTAAGCTGCAGC
The DNA here is from genome assembly GCA_963922205.1 of Romanomermis culicivorax. Taxonomy (NCBI): domain Eukaryota; kingdom Metazoa; phylum Nematoda; class Enoplea; order Mermithida; family Mermithidae; genus Romanomermis; species Romanomermis culicivorax. The sequence continues at coordinate 435,625 of CAWUHX010000227.1, read as the reverse complement.
TCAGCTGGAGCTTAAGTCTCTTTGATGAAACCGGCCCCTGGTCTTTTTTCAAAATCAACGGGGAACTGTTTTTTCACATCAGCCGATCTTCTAGACACTTATTGGTGTCTTATTTAAGCCATCAAAGCAGCCTGTAATAGAACAATTATTATCTAAAAACTGATTTCGACAAAAAGCACGAAAAGATGCTGCTGGCTCTGATTTGCACCTGAAAAATAGAATATGTTCTAACTTGAAACGTTCGAAGAAGGGCAGGGGGTGGACGCAGTAATTGTGCTAAAGAGATCAAGCCATACTTTTTGCACGCTAGCTACGAGATCTAAGATGGCAGCTCTGTTTATGCTTTATGCTTTGCGCTTGAAGTTATGGCTGGGCGCAAGCACCTCAATTGGGTCACAAGTATGGTCCCAACTTTAATGTCTCTAGTCAGAGTTACTGAAGTTACGCTATAGTAGAAGGTTCAGTTTTACCTATAAATCTTGGGGAGGCACTCTGAGTGGCGCCAGAGCTGTCTCACCTCTGAACACTCTTGGGATAAGCGCAGTCATTCCGACCAGGATTAAACAAAAATGATTGGATTCAGAACCTTTAAACTGGGGGAAAAAACAATTCGATGAGAGAAATGTTGCATCCTCACCCTTTAGAGCAACAAGAGATTACTTGTTCGCTCATCAGTGTTGAAGAGCTTTTTGGGTGGCGCCACAGCTGTTCTATATCACTGACTGATGTTAGGATAGGTGTAACCATCTCGACTGGGGCTGAACACAAATGGCCGGATTTGGAAACGGTGGACAGGGAGAAACATTAGTGCCAATAAACAGAAATGTTGCAGTGTACTGACTCTACTGACAGGAAGCTCTTTTTAGCAACCTAAAGTAATCAATCGTGTAAAGACAGAGATATATATTGCTGACGTTAACGCAGATTTCCGAGAGCAAAAATATTTTTTTCGATGGTGAAGCAGTAGTTGAAATACTGATACTTGATTCATTCACGGGAGACTCCATTTCATTGATAGCATTCACAGGCTACGAGCAAACATACAAATTCTGGATGGAAGATAAATCAGCCTGTTTGTGCAAAAAATATATGGCCATCATTCCACATTGACGCTGGGCACAATGTCAGCTTACCGGCTTCAGGTTCCGGAAACCATGGTGTCAATGTTCCGTTGTTCGGTGATGCTATTTGAGAATGATCCGATCCAGGTCTTAGCTCGGCATGAATTGCTGGTTCTACGGCGTAGGAGCTCGCCGAAGTCACCAAACAAGAGCAAATAACAGCGAAAAAGTACATTTTTAAATTTTAGTTTTCACGTTGCTACTTATAAAGAAATGAAATACCGCTCATTGTCGTCTTATCTGTTTCTGACATTATATAAAAAATATTCTCGGCTGAAAATTTTTTTTATTGTTCAGAACTGTTTACAAGACCGGAATGCACTGTCATAGTCAGTGAGGATAGAAAAGGTCAACCTGAAAATGAAAAGCGCAATAAGTCAGGTTTCTCGTCGCCAGTGTCATTGGGAAGCAAAGTCCATCGGAAGATAAAAACGATTTGGGCCAGGTTTCATAAAGATCCTGTAGTCGATTAATAGTCTGTTTTTATATAATGCTTGTAAATCGGAATAGGACAAAAAATAGCTCTACTTGTTGAAGTCCTTCATCCAAAGCTTTCATGACTAAATTTTTTCCCGAAAATTTTTTGTCATGAATTTTCAGTCTTTTTGTCATGATCAATACTCACTTATTTTCAGTCTTATGTGACACGTAGTTTATAATAAAAATTGGAAATAGTACTTGCTTTCGACTCATATAATTTACTAGCTTTTCATCAAAAACATTATAGTATTATATTATGCTGAAACCGATAACTATCCTCTGAAAAGAAGTCGACCATTAGTCACGTTCTCTGTAGATTCAAATCATAGATTCGAGAATGCAAGATGCAAGACGTAAATAAGAAAAATGAGAAGCAACAATAATTTCCTAGTGCAGCACAAATTACTTATCCTTCTACTGTTCATTCTTCTTGAAATTTCCATGTAAATATTACTCGCAAGAGCAAAACGCAAGTAATATTCAATATTTTTACCAATCAGCATTTTTGTCGTTATACAGGGTGAGCCAAAAAAAAGGCGACCGGTACTGACTTTCATTAGCTTTCAAACGGGTGAAGTTTTTTTAATGCGGTTTCCTGCGGTCGATAGATAAAGTATCTGGCATAAAAACTGCAAAGTTTCAGTCAGATTGCTCGTATATTGACTGGTTTTACAACAAAAAAGTGCATTAAATCCAATGATGAGAACCATAAAACAGCTGAAAACTACAAGAGAACCGTTTTATCGTGTCCTACATTCTTTAACACCAATAATTTCAATCGTTTTTTCGATCTGGTCAATGACAGAATTGATTTTGTTTTGATTTTGGTTTATTTCCAATTTCAAAACAAAAGCCCTTGATTTTGGCAAAATTTTGCCCCATATTGAAACAAGAAGTTAATGACTTTAAATTACGTGTAACTTATGAATCTGAGTGACTTTTGAAGTTTTTTATGTGCGTAAAAATCTTTACAAAACTTTTTTCACGATAGACAACTTTTACTTTGATTGCACAATTTTTACTTTTTGAAAAATGACCACTTTTACTAAATTTCTGTTTGTACAGTAAGCATACATGCTACGAGCATAAAACTTTGCCTTTATAGCAAAGATAAACAGGGCATTCTAATGCAGAAATCCGCATTGAAAAAGCTTTATCGGTTCAAAAGTTATGGAAGTCAGCACCGATCGCCTTTTTTTGGCCCACCCTGTACTATGAAAGCACATACAACTTTCAAAGCAATACACGAATCCTATTGAACGCCTAATGAGCACCTTGGACATTGGTGGCCAAGATTGTGTCGCACCTTGGCGCCCGGCGCCCGTCTCACTTTGGCGCCTACTATGTCGTGGTATGCAAGCGATGTATTTTCATCCGTGCAAATTTTACGCGCAGTTTTACACTACCATAACCGTTAGCTCAGACTACCCCGAATTGTCCAAGCCTAGGGATAAGCCGGAGCCTAAGTCATAGCCTGAATGTAAGCCTAAGCCTAATCCTGAGTCATTATTTCTTGTGCCAAATGATTTTCTCTAATGTCGTGCTAGTTTAGAAAATGCAGAAAATTCCGCTGTTTTTTCGTTTGAAATTCAAACTTACGATATGCCGGATAGTTGTTAAGTTGAATATAATTTATTATGGCAATAAAATAATATGGTGGTAATCATCTCTTACTTGAATAAATGATTAGAATGAGTGTTGAAATAGCAGAGTACATAAGATGGGGCGCCAAAGCGATACGGGCGCCAAAGTAAGACTGTTTTGTGGCTAAAGAAATGAAGGAAAAAATTGTGCTTTTTAGATGCTCTGAAATAACTTTCTGTGATTTTTTTAACCTCGTTTTTGACACTTCAACATAGCGTAAAAGTATAAGTTTTCCTATCATATTGTAGAGTGTTCTTCTGCATAAAATGAATATGTGACTACAGAGCCATCTTTACTATATTCTGTTTTTTATAAAATGCTTCCAAATGGAAAAGTGACACAAATCAGTACCGTCGTCAAAATCGTTTTCATAGAGCTCTTAAGGCCCTGTCATACTTCACCGCGCGGCGCCGTGCGGTACCGGCCGGCGCCGCGCGGCGCCGGTTGTCCTATTCATACTAACAGGCGGCGCCGCGCGGTACCGTGCGGTGGCTTGTCATACTTCGCCGCGCGGCGCCGAACGGCGCCGCTTTTTTACTTTTGGATTTTGCTGTTCTCAAAAAATGTGTATTAGTTTAGTTGAAACCTGACGGGGCGCCGCAAAAATTACAAAAACCTATTCATACTTCAAAAGCGGTACCGCGCGGCGCCGACAGGCGCCGTATTTTAGTATGAATAGGACAACCGGCGCCGCGCGGCGAAGTATGACAGGGCCTTTACTGAAAAATTTTTTGCTCGAAAAATTGTTGAAGGTTAGATCAGTAAGCTCACAAATTGCCAATCGTATATGATATATTGTTTACCAGAAAATCGTGAAAATCTGAAATACTACTTGCTTTTTACTTTCATTATTTAGAAGCATTTCAAGAAAAACAGACTATAGGTTGTGATATCTCGAAACGTGTATACAGACTGAGCAACGCCAACAAAAAAAGAACAGATTAAACAGCGAATGTCGGGTTCATGAGCTATAATCGTTAGTTTTGATAATCATGATCAATACTTATGTTTCAAGGAAGATTTGTGGTTCTCTAAAATTTTTATGTTCCCTTGATTGAAAGCAGCAGTATTATCCAAACTTCATAAATTGAAATCAAGTTTTCATAGCTAATGATCTCACTGAACGTTTTTCATTCAAAACTGGACTCTTCAGAAATATTTTCAAATGAATTTCTCGATTTTTCCTTCTAATCTGTCAAAAAACAACTCATCTACAAAAATGCCTGATTTTTTTCCTTGAGTTATGCCAATCAGTCTGTGATTTTCGTACATGCATGAAATTTCGGCATACCTCCAGGAAAAACACTATAAATCGTAAATAAGGTAAATAATGTATAATTTTTATATGGATTTTAGATAATTAGATAATCATAGATAATTTTTTGCTCTACAGTAACTCTTATGGGGTTTTGTCATGATAATAGCCTTTGTTTTCAACTTTTTTCAGAAAAGTATTATTTGAACAAAAAACAGACTAAACATACAGTCATGATTGCTCCCGTGCTTTCTGCAAACAGGCATGACACCGCGATGATAAAACTTCTTGATGTGAAAGTCATAGCGAGATGAGTGCAGTAATTGAAGCCAGTAATAGCAAGTGAATCTTTTAAGATGAATCCCACAATTTTGAAGCAAATGGAATTGCATGAACTTTATTGGTCACAGTATGTATTAGAATCTATATAATCCGCTTTATTATAAAATACTTGCAAATCCGAATATGGCAAAAATAACACTGGTTCACACAAAGCTTATACGGTGAAATTTTTTTGCTGAAAAACATTGTCAATGGTTAGTTGACTAAGTTGAAGAATTATCAGTCTGTATGTGGCACGTAATACAGTAGAAAAGTGTAAAAATATAAAATAGTACTTGCTATCCACTCTTATTATTTACAAGCATTTCAAGAAAAACAGACTATATACTATAGTCTGTTTTTTATAAAATGCTTCCAAATAGAAAAGTGACAAAAATCAGTACTGTCGTCAAAATCGTTTACATAAAGTTCTTACCATAAAATTTTTCACTCGAAAAATTGCTGAAAGTTAGATTAGTATCCTTACAAATTTCCAGTGCTGTATGATATATTGTTTATCAGAAAATCGCAAAAATCTGAAATACTACTTGCTTTCCACTTTCATTATTTGGAAGTATTTCAAGAAAAACAGACTATAGTGTGAATGACAAAAAGCTTCCAACCTCAATCGTTCTTTCAACATTGTTATTATTTGCACTTGGCTTTTCCAGGTTGGTAGTGATGGTCGTGGTCTCTGAAGCAAATCGCCGCCGCAACGTCGCAGTCGCAGCAACAAGCATTGCATTTGGTGTTTTCGCCTGAATACATGACGTATTTTAGAAAATTTGGCATCGGCAACATGATCACTTATGTTCGAAATTCAGACGTACTGTAATTCTCACCATCTTCAAATTTTTTGTGCGGTATTCCTGTGCTGAGGTCATACTTTTTCAAACTATTGTCCATTTATTGCAAAATGACAGATGCAGCGATCCCGTGAAAGTAAGGTTAACTTGATAGAACTATTACGCTCATTACTGTAATCAAACAAAAAATTCTCGCATTCTTGAGCGGCAAATAGAACAACTGCGTATTTCGTTCAATAACCTGGTTCTGGAGTAGCACTCAGGTGTCAACATAGGAAGTCAAAAGTGGATCAAATCAATGTTTTTTACTCTCTTCACTATGGAGAAATCCAGCGTTTTTCTACACTATAAAGTTTATTCATTTAATTATAATTTTATGTCAACTTTACTCTTTTAGTCGTCACTGGGTCTGTCATGTCAAAGCAAATGGGCAAATGGAAGGGTGTTATAATGTAAAAGTTCAATTTACCATATACCGGCATCCAAGAAAATTTGAGGGACATCAAAAGTAAGCTTTTTAAAAATATTGGCTGTCCATGCTCAAAACTGGAAAACTCGTGTCATTTTGTCAATTTTTGAGTAAAAGGTACGTATCGTTCTTAAATTGAACTATCAGTTGTGGAAAATGCGCTCTAGCTAAATTTTTCATATAAACCAAAAGGTTTATATGAAATAAATTCTTTCTGCCCATATGATGACAGTTGAGAGTTAATAATTAAGTAGTGATGTTCCTCGATTTGTGTGCAGTTTTCTCCAAAATTTTCAAAATTTAGCTCGCGCAAATTACACCGAAATTGAGAGCGTACGAAAAATTCAATACTCCCATTTTTTAATGATGCCGAAGCCAAAATCAGGCGCTGATTTCAATTATGCAATCAATTTTCAAAACTTTGACATACCTGTAATTGGGGTTGAGAAGGACTATTCCAAACTCGGTCTGACCCAACACCCAAATGTTGGTACTTCCGACAACTTCGTTATAACCACCGAAACCCTCTTACTTGAAAAATTGAGAAAAGAATAGTTTTTTTTGCCTTTTTTGTCGGAAATTTTCGAAATTTCCCTCAAAAAATTGACTTTTTCAACTCTTTGAATCAATTTTGACCTCACTAAATATTTTAGAAAAGTAAGGAACCCCACCCACGAATTTCCGGTCTACCCCCCTCCCCCCCGGAGCTCGTCAAGGCAGGGTCTGCTTGAAAAAGTGCTGATGCAACATTATGCCCATTGATGTCTGCTGCATATGGAAGAAGTTCACTTTTGATATTTGAGTGAGGATTATGTTTATGATACTCACTGTTGTCACACACTGGAGTGTGATTCGAGTGGAAGCAAGTCAACGCGTAAGGGCTCAATTTGGGCCAACAACCCAATTTTTCGCATTGGCCGTAACAACTGTCGTGAATTTGGCAGCAACTTTAAGAAAAGACATGATCGTTAAAAACTAGGAAGTACAATGCCTGGGGCACACATCGGCGTGGGGAATTTGATGCATTTTGACCACACCCATATATTGCACGTGTTTAACCATAACCAAATAGTGACTTTTTGAGGCAAGCAAAAAAATTTTCTTGCAAAATGCAAGAAATTCGGTGTCAATCGGTAGATTCCCTTGACATCCATTATAAACATAATTTAAAATGATATGCCTTCGTTTTTGACAGATTATGGATGGTTAAGGTTGGACTGAAATTTGGTTCCTTCCTCAGATTTTCTTTAGAATGTTAAACTTACTTGTCAATAGGATCAACTGGGGTTCCAGAGCCACCCCAACCGCAATAGCAGCCGTAATTGTTGTAGCGAATGGGATTCGATTCAGTGGCGCAAGTGATAGCTCGGGCGAATCCAACCAGGCTAACTACAATATATTCGCCAAGCTGATGACCGTTTTTCCATAAATAATCATGGATTTTTCATTAATTATCACTAATTATACAGTTCAATGGGCAAATTTTTTGCATTGTTATAATTCAGAATTTGTTTAAATTTTTTAGAAATTCGAAAATTTTAGATTATTAGAGTTATTAAATTTATAGATGTTTTAGAATTTTAAAATATTTTGAAACTTTAGAATAAAACGTTCGTAAAGAATTTCTAATTTGGAACTATCACTTCAGGATTTTGAAATAAGCTTTCATAATTTAGAAGTTATGATTCAGAATATAGGATTTAAACTTCAGAATAAAGTATCAAAAAATTCAGGAACTCAAATTTAAGAGTTAGATTTCAATACTTGAGATTTAAAAATCTAGAATGTATAATATGTAGTACCAAACTCGAAATTTAGAATTTTTGGATTTGAATCATCTCGCGATAGTGCTGAGAGAAGGAAAGAGCAGTCTTGTATGAATGTACCTTTGGAGTACACGAAACAATGGACAAGAGGACTCCTATGGAGAAGCCACGGTGTCCCTATTTCTGTGTTTATCTATTTGTCTATTTCAATTCGATGAGCTATATTTTTTAAAGGTGATATGGGTAGTGAAAGTTTGATTAAAATTTAACTAACTAGATTTTCGATGAACGGTCATTAGTGACCTTGAGTACAAAGGAAACTCACAGGTCTCAGCTTCAGGAAACCAAGGCCTCAACGTTCCATTGATCCGAGATGGGGCGGCTTCTGGTGTTTGCTGCTCGACAACGACCGTCTTTTCTACGGCGTAGGAGCTCACCGAAATTACCAAACAAATGCAGTAGACAACAGCGAAATTGTACATTTTTAGGTTTTACAGTTTTCATATCGTTTCTTTTTATATGAAACGAAATAGCAAAAATTGACGACGCGGCTAAAATTTCAGTGTTATCTTTTTTCTTACGCTCTATGAAAGATGCACTTTCCTTACTCGGCAAATTTTTTTTAATAGTTGAAACTAAACTATTCACAAGAGTGGGACGCTTTTTAAACAATTTTTGACTATTAATGACCGGATAAAACGAAAATAAATTAAAAAGGGCAATAAGTTGAGCTTCACGTCGCCACTGTCGTTTGAAGACAAAGTCTACCAATAGATAAGAACGATGAATAGTCGGCCAAAATCGGTGATTTCAATTCTGAATGGGGATTTATATTATGTTGAGACTGATAACTATTCTCTGGAAAGAAGTTAATGAATAATCAAGTTAACTATAGCTCATTTGATTTCAATTGAGCCTCAGTGACACAAAAAGCAACACGTAAATGAGAAAAAACAGTTATTTCATGGATAGTACACGTTGGAATTATCCCTGTAGCCAGTTTTTCTTAAATTGTTGTAAATATTCAGAGTGGAAAGTAAGTTATATTTCATATTTTCACTGTCATTTATTAAATGATGGGATTAACCAGCTGTTTTGTATTGAATTTGCAATATGCGAAAACACATACAGCTGCGAAAACAATACAGAAATCTTATTGAAAATTTATGCAGCATGTGCTGAAGATTGTTACAAAAATGAAAAAAAAAAATCTGCTTCAAGTACTCTGAAATGCCTCTAAATTACTTTTGATCTTTATATAATTTTTTGACTGTTTGAAACCGCATAAGAAGTGTGAAGAACTAAATTAAAGAGATTTGCCATCAGATAATGAAGCATCTTCTGCACATAAGCAGGATATGACTATAAAGTCACATATTTTTTAGGACATTTCAAAAAATATAAACAGACCTACAAATGCCGAAATTTCAAAGTTGGGTACTACTATGCTTATTTTGAATTTCAAGTGGAACAAATGCCACTACGATACTGGACACGTAAAACTACTCAATACGTTTCTTCTTAATTTCATGCTTAATTTTTGATATTTTAAGATTTAGTAAAAAGCATTCACTGTCGATTATACTAAACCCTTTCAAGCCAACTCAGTGTGTATATAAATGTGAAAGAAAATTCCACTCTTTAAAGTACTGCAGGCTTTTGCTCTGATTGCAAAAGATGTCATTATGATAATCGACTTAATATTTCATTCTTGGCATAGTCATGAATTTTCACATCTTAGCAAAAGTTATCCATATTGATATTAAAATGTCCGATTTTAATTTTATATTTTAAGCAATTAAGATTTCTGAATCTCAAAAATCCTTTGAATATGATTTTCTCCAGGAAATCACAATCAAATGAATTCTGTTTTCATTTTGCTGATCATCAAATTATGACCAAAGATTCCTTAATAAAACCTTTATTAATGTCAGGAAAAAACAAAAAAGGGGCATTGCATTCATTAGCATTAGCATAAAAATCACAGCAACGAAATTCATAACAACAAATGAAAATAGTGGAATTAACAATTCAATATCGTTTGTTACGCTCCAAGGCTTGAATTATCCAATCTTTTGGGTCAAATTCATCAAGCATTCCTCCGGAGTAGCTTTGTCACATCTAAAGAGAACCAAACATTATCATTTTGAACAATGCATTAGAAAAATCACTTTTTAAACGTCATTCTGATCTTTGCTTTAACATATCCATCACATTTAGCCACGACCTTTTGAGCCACAATATATTGGCAGGCTTCTTTTAAACACTTGTTTGGGGTTTTTTGGCAGATATTCGGACTAAAAATGAATTTTAGCATATGTAATTTAGTGTAATCACGAAATAATAGTGACGCCTTTCAGATAAGAGCTATTCATCACTATTAAACATATCCTTACGGGATAGCTTGAATAGAAAGGTTGGCAGAAAGTGTTGAAGAGTTAGTCTAATAAGTTATGATAAGCAGGAATCTGTTAATCTCTGAAGAGTCAAACTGTAACTTAAGCTGATAAAATATTGACAACAAGAAATGTCACTGGGTTAAATAGTCAATTTTTTGAATCGTTTCTAATTAACAAAAGTGGGAAGCATATGTTTCATATATTTGCATTTTTTCTTTCCTGTCCAACAAGTCATTGCCATTTTTGAGTAAAAAATCCTTCAGTAAATGCTTTTTATAAACTAATTTTGAGCACAACACTTATCTTTCATTTCGATTTAAAAGGATTTTATAAAAAACAGACCATAGTCTGCCAAGTGCTAATTGAAGAATAATGCAAATTGGTAATGTTATTAAAATCGTTGTGATTGAAGCTTTTACTACAAAATTTTTCACTTAAAAAATGTTCAAAATTAGTTGAGTATGCCCACAAAATTTCTAATCCTGCATTACATAAATATTTTTTTTGGATCTGACACAATGCACTGAATCATAGGCTGCAATTTTTAATCATGGGCATAGTAAAAGTTGTCCACAGAGAATTATTGCATGAGACTTCAGCAAAAAGCAAGCCAGCTGGGTATCATACAAGAAGATAGTGTTGTCCATGAATTTCTTGTAAATAATAAAAGTGAAAGGCAAATATTCATTTGGTACAAAAGTAATGTGCTTTTTCGAATGACAACTTAAAAATAATATTTTTGTACCACCTTGCAAAACATTGGGCTAATACATGATTGTTGAACAGAGCAAACACTGTTGTTGATCATGATATCTGCTTTCTCTTCTGTCTTTTGCTATTTTCTTATATTCATTAAATATTCATATCGCTTATCTGACCAATTACAACATTGTGTTTCATATGAGTATAGCTCGGTGGAATATTCACCAGCATTATGGACCTTTTTCCACATCTAAAAATACCATGTGTCGTATGACCATGTTACCCTATAATTATTGGAGAACATATTGGGGCTGCTACACCTGACTTCACCCAGGGCTCCTAAAACCCTAAGGACAGTCCTGATGAAATCATTGTTGTGTGCAAAACATTGAAATACTTTTCTTTCTATGACCTCTTAAAAAAACTTGCAGCTCAATGTTACTTGAATAGAGACTTCGGTTGATTATTTGGAGCTATAGCTGCTGGCGCATGTAAGGTATCCTTTCCGTTTTGCTTCGTCTCGGGAATGTCCTGCCTATATTGTTCAATGCATACTTGGAAGCCGCTGTTGCACCTTGAAGAAGAGGAAAAATTTTCAAGGCGAAATTTTTCAATAAACTGATGCGATTAGTGCATACTTTCTAAGTATATCATTAAGAATTTGCTTCTCAGTCGGTCCACATTCTTGTATGTAACGTTTATAAGTGGCGTAACGGCATGCAATCTCAATGCACTGTTGATGACTCTGGCAACTTTTCATCCATAAAGGAGTCGGTTTTCTATGGTAAAAAAATTTGATTCTAAAAGGAAAATTTTCAACAAGCACACTGACGCACACTTTGGAGGAAATTCAGATTAAAAAGCAGAAACGAGTCTTACTCAAAATGTAAGTATCCAAGTATAAAATTACATATGATATAGTTCAATTCACAGCCTAACAAATTCAATAGCTGTTCTGCATAGTAAGTTTCTCTAGACAAAATTTTTATGAATTTGCAAAACAATAGATATACTGTGTGTACTTGATACAAGAATAAAAAAAGATATGAACATGTGGCATGTCACACTTAATAGGACTTGCTAATATGAAAACCCCCTAGTAAGATTAAAAAACTGACTTTACGTTGCTATACGTAGTTATTAATTTTCAAACTTCATGGTATTGCAGACGTTATTAGAGATAGGTCATTAGCCAAATGGATATTATTGCAGTTTACGAAGTGACCCATATCAAGTGTATGTTTTAAAATTAAATATTCTTAAATGGCTGCTGAGATCAGGTATAGGCAAAGTTTTAAACTGTGCCCTCACATGATATTTTTGCATTGTTACATGAAGATGCGAGTAATCTGTAGTGTTTTGCTGTAAGCCAAGTGTAAAACTTTTTTCTTACATATGCTAGGCTGCTGTGGATTAGGAATGATGTAACTGACCTTTGGGTTTAGACAAAGGAAGTTGCAACAGTTCTGACCACAGGCTAACGAAAACAATAAACTAAAAACTCTCTCACACGGTCCAGCAGATACTCGCCAGTACTTCACCAAACCTCAGGCAGAACACCATGGCACGTACCTTAGGAGATCCTACCCAAGTCTTCACACCTAATTTTATAAAAGCCTCCACTATGGTCACAAAACAATACAAGTTACCAGTCCAACTTGTATTGGGAAAATGACAGGCGACACCAAAAATAATAATAGAATAATAATAAAATAAGGACGCTTGGTGGCGACACTCCAAATAAAAACCATAATAATTTTCACAATGAATGAACATAGAAAACACGCGAAACAGTGGCCACCTTTTTCAATGTAAATTCTCTTTTCTTTTTCACCACTTTTTGCCGCATCCTTCCACCTGCGCACCAACACCGGAAGCTGAACATGTGCACCTGTGGCAACCCCGACATCCCTCAGCCCTCAAAACCGACCAATGGGAGGTGAAAACCTTTCTGCAGCCTGAGTCTCATACTGAGGCCCCGACTGCATAACAGTTTTCCCCTTGGAAAACAAATTTTTGGGGATACCCCCTCCAAGATGTGATCCAGTTTCTACCAGGTCCTTCAGGCAATGGCGACTTTGATCAATCCATTTGGCAGGGCACTCCTTTTCAGGCTACGGGTACGTAGTTCAGCCTGGACTTTGAAGTTGATCTGTGCCTAGATACAGGGCGCCGCCATTCCTCTTCTCCCATGTACAGGTTTTTACAGCGTAGGGCTTGAGCTACCACAGGTGCACTTCCTCTATGGTCACCCTCGCCATGTCGCTCCGTCCAATACAAATCTACACAATAAAAAATATTTTTTATAAAATATTTCAATTTTACTTGATTTACGAAATAATTTTATAAATGCAAATAAAAATTATCATGTCTTCATCTTTTTCAGGCCCTGAAATTAACAAAAAAAATACGAGGGCTATGTACACGCCCGGAATAAGATGGATGGAAAGACGAATTTTTGCCGGGCAACTTTTGGGCACTGGAAATGCAAAAATTAAAAAATTTTAAAGCGACAATAAAACGAGATAATATATTTTTTTGTATTTGGTATTTTTTGAAATAAAATTAGTATGAAACAATGAATTTTAGTCCAAGAATTGCGCGGCTATTTAAAATTATTGTTGCCTGCCGCCACCATAACTGCTGTATTGGAAGCTACCACAGCAAGGATAGGGACCACCCGAGCTCCAGGTCCCCTGAGGAATCCCCCAAAAACTCCTCCGGGTTGGGTCGCACGAGGGGCCCTAGCCATCACCTGACCTCTATAGGGTTGCAGATTAATCATCCTGAAGGGTCTTCCTTGACCCTGTCCATGACCCCGACCTCGGCCATATCCCCCTCCAGTTACCCTCTGGTACGAGCCCTGAGTGGAACTTATGGAAGATACTCCAGAAGCTGAGGTACTGGACCTTCCTTGACTTTGCTGATTTGCATACCACAATTTAAATACTCCAGGCTTTTGCCTACCCTGCGAGTGAGATGACTGTCGTGAGTGCTGGCTCCTAGTCCTGGACGTATCTCTAGGTTGCCTTTCTGTTAAAATGGGAATCTTGAAGGGTTGACCCTCCTCATCCTCGGCTTTCTGGAACTTACCCGAAAACTTCTGAACCATATCAGACAACCTTCTCTTTGCTGCCATGTCCACTGCAGTTTGCTGGTGTTCCTGCATTGGGTTGGCATACACTTCCTTGAATGCAGTACTACCCTCTCCCCGCAAGTAGATTGAATAGTACTTCTCTGTCACAAATGACTTGGCCTGTGCATCAACTGCACCAATGTGTCTTGGGCCCAACTGCTGTTGTTCCAACTTGAGCAACACCATGGTACATAAATATTTAAGGGCTGCCATCACTATCTCTGCATCAAAATGATGAAACCAATTGGGCATCAATTTGAGTCAAATATACTCCCAAATGGGCTCAGGAACATTTATGTGATCATACAGGAAACCACCTTGAACTTCGAAGTGATCCCCATAGTTCTCATAAAGCTCCTCTACTCCATTATTGACCAATGCCCAGATGATTTGATTCCTGTCATCATCTGGCATTTCTTGAGCAAAAAATTTGATCACCTCCAGTGTCGAAAAATCTATCCTTCCTTTCACAACTGGAAATTTCTTATGGACGTCCCAGTAGTCTCTCAAAACAGAACTCTGGTACTCCAAAGTTACTTCTTTATCTTTACTTCTCTTGACCAGCTTAGTCGGTTCTGACTGTCGTATTAAGGTGCTCGTATGCCCTCGGCTGCCTACCTGCGGTTCTTGGGAGATCCAATCTGGTACGGCCCCTGACGCTAACCCGGTGTTGAGTACAGTCCTACTGCAGTGAGTTGAGACTGGATGTACGTGAACGTTTATTGGTGAGCAAAACACAACAGGTAGTGGAATACAATGAGGAATGTAAGTACGAAACAAAGGTGCAGAGTGCCGAAAATATAAACACTAACGCCAACAACCTCCCTAGACAACTGATCCTCCTTACTTGTCCCTGAGCAACGAGCCACAGGGCCAATAGGATCTCTCAGGCCACGGCCTAAGCTGAAACTCTACCAAAAATAAGTGAACTAACTCAAACAACCACTCACTGGTTCCTCTCCTCAAAATGGAACGTCTAAAACGTCTCAGGCCGCGTTACTACTCAAATTCGCCCGCGGCGCGTATCACGAAATACAAATAAACAAAATGACGATCCTTTCCTTCGTCACCACCGTCCAAATAACACAGCGTCCGAATGCTACGGTGCAGACGCCAATAATACACAAGGGAGAGGCGAGTCTCCAGACGAGAATAGTTTTCACAATAATAATAATAAGAAAAAAACGAGAATGAATAAAAACGCTGCCGCGCGTCTAACATCGACCTGCAAGTGATATGCAAAACATTTGCGCCAGCCATTTGTTTGTTTTAGACCAAAAATATGAGTGACACAAACCGTTTTATCGGTTTGTTTACCTGAGAATAAATGAAAACACTTTAGCAATAAAGAAACTTTAGAAAATGAAATGATGTAATTAGAGGACCAAAGGTCAGAGGAATTGACCCTCTGACATCCCTCCCCCCCAAAGGCAAGACTTTTCCCGCCAGCGAAGGGAAAAGTCAGGAGGTCCCCCAAGGGCCCCAGCCCCTCGACACCGACGATCGACGCCTCCAAATGTTCCAAACACCGACGCTACGCGCCGTTGACGCAATTGTAAACAATAAAAAATAAAAACGTCCGTGTCCGACGGTATCTTTACAACTTTGGGCCAATTGCGCCGGATGCTACCCCCGACGCTACAAAGTTTACTAATAAAATGCCCCGTGGGCTCGTGGTCCCGAATAAAAGAATAAAAAATGTTCGAACGAATAGCGTTCGTGGCACTCGGGCCGAATTTGATCACGATAAAAATAAAAACGTTTTATCGGCGGCGACCCCCGCGGTGCCCGAGTTAGGTTGTGGGCTGCTCCCCACTGCCGTCGATTTATTTCGTATCGGCGGCTCCTCCATCACGGATTGTGGCATTCGTCTCCGTCCTCTCCGGAGGGGGGGTTGTTGCTCGTGGAGAGCCGGCAAGACTTTCCAAATTCCGCCGCCGTTGCTCCTCTGGCCCCTTGGCCGGACACTGGCCCCCCCAACGCCTTTGGTATTATCTGCCCCCAGGGAGAAAGGATGCCTGAAAAACCAAATCCTCTGGCCCTTTGGCTGTCTAGATTTTGAACCAAAAATATTTAAGGTATTTATTGCTAAAGTGAATTTGCCTTATTAAGAGGTAAACTTAAACCCATAACACGGTCTGTGCCACGAAAAAATTTTAGAATGAAAATGTGTTTTGGAAAAAAGATGGAAAAAATATGAAAATGGCAGCGCAAAGCCTGCTATTCTTGGGCGATGCCAGTTGGTGACTTTTGTCGGAAAGGAACAAAATACCCGAGATTTAAGAAAATACAAAAAATTGCTCAATAATTTCCAGATTCGCAAAAAAAAAGAAATACGATATATTCCCGTGCAGATCTCGAACAAAACACAAACGAAAAAATAAATGAAACAATTTGAGATTAGTACAAGAGGCAACTTTAAGGCATAAAAAGGTGGCACAACCGGTTTCGATTTTGTAATACAGACGCTCAAAATGGAAAAAATAGGTAACTTTTGAAATATCGAAAAAAATTTTACAGAACGAAATAATTACCTTTATAATGACCTCACAGAGAGCGGGGTCATCTGAAACATAAAAAATTTACTTCCTTCTATGACCGCTATGGTCCCGTCCCGGTTGACCAATACCAATATCTCGTTTCAACGGGGAAATATAATCGGGGTTCTCTGTGGACGGCGGTCTCTGTTGCGGTTGCGTAGACGTCCCCGGAATATCCATTCTATCTTCGGTTTGCACATTACGCACCGGCGGAATCATTGTAGGCGGAGGCATCTGCAATCCCGGCGGAACTAAGAACTGGTGGTAAAATTGCGGTTGCCCAGCCTGGAATTGCATGACCGGAAACTGCGGGACTTGAAACTGTGCCGGCGGCGGCACCATTGTATTCGGGAATAATTGTCCTGAAAAAAGAGGGCGGTTTATACAATCAACACCCACCATCGGCAACCCCGGATAATTCCGCGGTAAATACGGTAATTGTTGCTGGTGGGCTTGCATCATCGCGTTGGGGTCGGCCATTGACACTCCTTGCTGAGTTGTTTCGGTGACCCTAGACCTATCCAGTGAAGTCTTTCGACTGGAGTAGGACACGTCCACTCTATCATCGTGTTGGTAGTATGCCGATGTTCTTTTCCTACTTCGAGACTCTCTACTATCTTTGCGTTCTGCGGCTTCTCTCTTTTCTTTTTCTTTCCTTTCGTAGTTCCTTTCGTAATCATCGATCTCTTTGCGCCAACTTTCCTCTTCAGCTTCCCTGCGTTTCTTTTCTCGCGACATCGACTTCTCGTGACGACTTTCGTCTCTGTGTCGACTTTCGTGCCTTCTTTTTCTGTCGTTTTCTGGCGTTTTCGATTTCTCCTTTCTTTGCGTATCACTTTCTTTCCTAATCCATCGTTTGGATACCTTACTGGTCGCAGGCCTAGCGTGGGCATGCTTGACTCGGTATCCCACTCTTTTCTTTAAGGCTTTTTGAACTTCCAATATATCGCGAGCCTTCTTTCGATCGATAACTTCCCAAAACCGTATTCTGGGGTCCGTATTGTCAATTTCCTTCTTCCAAACTTGTATATTCGCGTATTTGGGTTCAGGGTCCTTCTTGTCTTGTAGCACGGCCTTAGCAATCGTATACGCTAACCCCGCTGCCTTTGCCTGACATGAGGAGTATAACCTATGAAAATTGCTCCCTGCTCCTCCTTGCCTAGCGTTGAACTCGCGGCGCAATTTCATCGTAACATACGCATGGGCTTGGTAATGGAATCCAGCGAAATTTTGGGGAATCCTGCCCAATCTCGACAATTTCATAACTAGACACGCGCAAGCCCATACGGCGGCTTCATAAGCTTTCTCCGCAGATCGTGTAGTACTCCATTCCGTTAATTGAAGCTCGAAAATACTCCACAATTTTTCTGGCAAGTTCGCCTGTAGAACGTGAAACTGTAGTTCGTAATATCGTATAGTTTCAATTTCGATCCCGGCTTCGTCGTACACACGGTTTATCAAATCCGTCGCCATTAGAGCTACCTCCTCGTCTAAAGTGGGATCCATGTGCGCGAGATACTTCTGGACACATGGGTTTGACAGAGATACTCTCCCATACTGGAAATCGACGACGTACTTTCCTTCCTTCAAGGCCTTGTTAAGAACTTGCCCCCGTTTCCCGAGGCCTCGTCGATATTTCACTTTATCATTCGGATTTCCGGGTGGCTGTTGAAACTGTCCGCTCTTTACTTTGTCCAGTTCGGCTTTATTCTCTTCGCGATCTATTCGTTTCTCTGTAGCCTGTCTCTTCGATTGCATCACCTTCGCAAATTTTCCCGGATTCTTGATATTCTCTACATTTTGCCCACCGGCTTTTGCATAAACTGGCGGCGTGGGCAAAACGTTATCCGTAATTTCTTCGTCATCGCTACCGATCTCTGATACCACCTCCACGTAGGGTTCTTCGCTCGTTTCTTCTTCCTCGGGATTGACATCTTCTAATTGCTTTGCTAATTCGATTGCGGCCTTCCCGTACTTTTCTTTTTCCAAAACTTCTATTTTTTCTTTCATTTCTTTTATCTGGTCGGTTAATTTCTCCAAATCGGGTTGGGTTTCTCTTTCAGTTTCGACTATTTCCATGAGTTTCTCCTCCTCTTCAACACCCGTACTCCCCTCAGCTGGTGTACTGGCGATAGGGGGATCCGTGATGACCACAACTACGGGTTTCTCTTGCTCCATCTCGGTACCTGAAACATTCGAATTATCTATTGTAGAGGGCACTGTTACAGTCTGCTCCTTCGAAGTTTCTTCCATAGGGCCCTGGCTAGCGGGAACCACAACTTCTACTTGTGGAATCAGATCTGAATCGTCCCACTTAGTTACAGACTTGAAAGTTGCAGAGGTGCTAGGGGCCCATAGGTCCTTAGCCTCGAATATGGACGCAGAAACATTCCAATAAATGAGGTTCTGACTCGCGGCATGGATATTCAGAAAATGAAACAAGTTATAAAAGTTACAATTCATATGATAAATAGAATTATCGCGCAAATTCGTCTTTATTTCTTGGATAGGTTCTTTGCAGGATCGCGGTATCCATCTTATAGGTAGTACGCAAAAAGTGTTCTGGATGGATTTCTGCGTACGTATCTTTGGATACCGTTCCATCATCTGCTCCATTTGATCGGTAATTTTGTCGTTCAAAAGATCCTGGCCCATCCACTTCATGAATTCAACCCGTTCCTGTTCGGTTCTCCACACAGAGGCCCACATACCGGACGTGAATCCAGGAACCCAGGCTTTCCACTCTTGCGCCGAGTGAGGCCACAAGAAGTAAATGATCGGGTTTACGTTTTTCTCGTACAAATCTTTGACTATGGGGACGATTGATCGGTTGATTTTGGAGTGATAATGGTCTTTAAGTGCCGAAACTTGTTCTCGTATAACATTAGTGAAGTGGATCACTTCTTTAGGCCATTTTCCTTTTTTCATTTCCATTTCCCGGGGTTCAATTGGCCGTCCGAACTGTCGTGCCGCCAAGATATCCTCTAAATCCCAATCGTTTGTCGGTGCTTCTTCGGAATCGTCAGTATCCTTTCTTTTCCTTGACGCTTTCACTTTTCTCTCTATCCACGGGAACCAACCGTTGGGTACTGGCTGTGGCTCAATATCGGTATTGGAGAAATGCGGAGGACAATGAAAAGTCCCGGGCGCCATTTCCTCCGACAATTTATACGTCGCGATAGCTTCTCCACGCATCATGAAATACAACGCGTTGGTGTTATCCGTTACTTCTTCTACTCCATATGCTCCTTTCCACTCTGGATCCGCATATCTACCTTCGAATGTGTCTCTAAATCTTCGTGCTAGATCGGAGATCAATTCCGGCTCCATCGTGTCGTGTGGGTACAATTGAAAGCAATTTTGAATATCGCTCGCGAATCCATATCGAAGTAACGCTAAAAAACATAAAAGAGACCCGCGCGCGTCGAGGGTCGCGTATCTCAGAAGTTCTATGTTTAGCTGGCGTCATTTCCTCCGACAATTTGTAGGTCGCTATGGCTTCTCCACGCATCATGAAATATAGCGCGTTAGCATTGCCCGTCATCTCCTCCACTCCATACGCGCCTTTCCATTGTGGATCCATATACCTATCTTCGAATGCTTCCCGAAATCGTCATGCTAGATCGGCGATCAACTCTGGTTCCATCGTATCATGTGGATATAGCTGGAAACAATTTTGTATGTCTGCCGCAAATCCGTAGTGAAGTAACGCTAGAAAACATAGAAGGGATCCGCGCGCGTCGAGCGTCGCGTATCGCAAAACCTCTACATTTAATTTGTCCGCCTCCATCAGTTGCCGAAATTCTAGGGAACTCAACTGCCCCCACGAAATCTTGAAAGCGTCGGCCCATAGAAACAAAATTTCCGTCATGAGGGCTTTCAAATTGAGACCTTCGGGGCTGATTCCGACTATTCTTGCTTTCGGCTTGTCCTTCATTTCTGCCAACACAATCTCCAAATCGTAAACGCAGCACGATAAAATATAATCTATGTTGTCCCGTCTTTTCTGCACTAGTTCTTTTTCTTGATCCAAATATCCGAATTTGGTCAAAACTAACGTGATGTCCTCTCGAATATGAAAACCGACGATGATGTTTTCGCGGCGAAATATTGTTCCATATACTTTGTGGAAATGTTCTTTGTCCCAAAATTTCAAATCGATTATGAAGTTCTTTCCGCACATGGTTGAAATTGTTAAAAGTCGCAATGCGTCGCTAGGCTTCGATCCTGGGGTTTTTGGCTTTCTCCCACTTTCTGTATCCAACGCTATGACTATCCGTCCTCGAAACTTCGAATTGTTTATCGCCCTAATAAATGCTTTCAAATTTTCGGGCGCCAAAAATAATGGTTCTTCGATGGCCGCATGAGGCACACCGAACAACGACGTGAAATAATTTGAAATATCCGTTGAACGCACTAATCTTCGAACATTGTAATCTTAAAATTTTCACACAATTTTCTAACTACAATTTTTGACAATAATTTCGAAACAAAAACGACTCAAATGCACAAGAATAAATTTGGACGAAGGGGAGTTGATCAGGCTCTCAAACACCCAAAATCCTCGGCATATAAATTGCCGGCCGGTCAACTTAGAGTCCTATTCCGAAAAATTTCAACATATATTCTACCTTTCCGATACTTACTACTAAGTTGAAAATTCGTATTATCTTGCCGATCTTGAGGCTGCCCGAAGGTGCTATCAATTTCGACGATACTGGACGTTGCCATATCGCGTTTGAATTCGAATTTCTTGAAATTTCCAATCGACGAAAATTACTAATATACTAACGCTTTGCAAATGAAATCTAAAAAATAATTCCATAATTCTTCGGCTTCACGACTTAAATGATTCGGGGAAGATTTTCCTGGGACTTATAAACATTTAATTTTTTCACACTGAGCGCGTGAAAAAATATTATTTCGCCCATTAAAAATTTTCCGGCGTCGTAATTTTTTGGAAAATGCCTAAAACTTGCCATAAATTTGCCAAAAATAGTCAGTACAATTAAAATTTGAAAAAGAAGAAAGGGGAAAAGGTTAGAAAAAAAATACAATACATAGGGCATTAGAAAATACACATAAAATTAATCCGAACAAAACGCACAAGGAAAACGATAAAAATGAATTGCTAGTTACAGTAAAAGTCGGGCGTTCGCGTAACAAAAGGCATTACGCGATTTACAGAAACTATTTGTACGCGCGAATCTGGTTTCCCAGCGCGACGTATTTTAATGACATTTTTTTCTAAATTCGATGTCTCAATTACTTCATACGGACCGTCGTTTGTTGTATCCGCCTTTCCTTTGATAATTCCCTTCTGGTAGAGAACAAGTTCTCCCGTTTGGAATGTCTTTTCGCGAGCCTTCTTATCATACTGTAGTTTTCTTTCGGCCGCGGATTTTTTATGATTTTCATTTATGATTTTATACGTGTTAAGGAGGTGCTCCGTTAACATGTATCTGTAGGTATCGTAATTATTCTGGATAATTATTGGCCTCGCTATCTCATTATCCAATTGAAACCTTGCCTCGTGTCCGTACAGTAGGCTATGGGGGGAATTTTTCGTTGTTTTATGCGGCGTAATTCGATACGCAAATAAAATTTGCTCGAGATAGTGTGGCCAATCGTCCGGGTCGGTTATTGCGACTCTCCTAATTTGCTCTATTAACGTTCTATTGAATCTCTCCACCATACCATTGCATTGCGGGTGGTATGGTGTTGTATTTATTTTCTTTATTTTTAAGAGATCGCACACGTTGCGCATTAACTCGGACATGTATGCTGAGCCTTGGTCACTCAGCAAGTGTTTCGGTGTTCCGTGCGTATAAATAACCTTTTCCATAAATGCCTTCACTATTGTGTCGGCCTTTTGATCTGGGATGCATTTTGCTTCGACCCATTTCGTGAAATAGTCCATAAATACAATAACGTATGGTCTTTTTTCTCGAAGGGGCGAAATACTGACCACATCGGTTGCTACTATCTCCCACGGGTACGAGACGGGTATTGGGTTAAGCGGTTGGATCGGATTTGCTATGGGACGGCACAGTTGACAAACGACGCAGGATTTTATCCATTTAATAATGTCGTTTTCCATATTTGGCCACCAAAACTTGTTTCCTATCGCGGCGATAATTCTATCTATTCCCTGGTGCCCCATTAATGTATCGCCGTGATATTGATGTAAGATGAGGTGTCTAAGTTTTGATGGGATCACTAGTTGGCTTTTTCCATGGGCATTCTCGCGGTATAATACTCCGTTTTCCAAGTGAAAACTATTAAAGTATTTTTTCGAACTATTTTCACCAACGTTCCGAAAAATGTCCACCAACTTCGGATCCAATTGTTGTTGTTTCTTAACTAATTCCAGGGAAAACAATTCGGAATCTTTTTTCACTTCCTTCGGTGTTTGATCTATTTCTTGTTGGGTCGGCGGTGGGGGATCAATGAATGTCTCTTGAGTCTCGGGTTCAAGCATTTGCCTCGTCATGGCTCGAGTTACTGCCATGCATTCGGGTTCCGTATTCAAATGCTCCTCTTGAGTTCCTTCCTTTGTTTCTTGTCTCTTATTTCGCATCTTTTCCTTTTCTTCGGACCGTGATAAGAAATCTGCGAAGGCGTTTTCTCGTCCCGCTACGTATTCGAATGCATAATTGAATTGACCAAGATATAAAGCCCATTTTAACAACCTTTGATTTTGCTGTTTCTCTGCGGAGAGCCACGTGAGTGGTTTATGGTCTGTCCTGATTGTGACCCTAAACCCCATCACGTAGTGCCTATACTGCTTGAACCCGTAAACTACTGCCAAACATTCTCTTTCTGTCGTTGAATACCTTGTTTCCGCGTCGTTTAAAACTCGACTCGAGTAAGCTATTGTCCATCGATCATTTTCCGTTTCCTGATACAAAATTGCCCCTATTGCCGTTCCTGATGCATCTGTTTGAATTACAAATCTTGCCGATCCGTCGAATACTGGATATCGAAGGAAGGGTGCCGTCATTAGGGCATTCTTTACTCTTTCAAAAGCTGCTAACT
Source organism: Romanomermis culicivorax (assembly GCA_963922205.1). Taxonomy (NCBI): domain Eukaryota; kingdom Metazoa; phylum Nematoda; class Enoplea; order Mermithida; family Mermithidae; genus Romanomermis; species Romanomermis culicivorax. The sequence continues at coordinate 411,948 of CAWUHX010000227.1, read as the reverse complement.
GCTCCTCTGAAAGTTCAAACTTTTCCTTCCTATTCTTCTTTGCGAGGGCTTTAAATAAGGGCTGGGCGATAAAGGCTAAATTATGAATGAAACGTTTAGACCACTGCACTAATCCCAAGAACTTTTGCAGCTGCTTGATGGATTTAGGTACTTCGAAATTTTTTACCGCTTCTATCTTTTGTGGATCGACTGACATTCCATTCTTGTCCAATATGTGGCCTAAAAATTTTACACTGGCTGGCATAAAGGAACATTTGTCAGGTTTTAATGTGAGGTTCGCGTTTATTAGGCATCGAAATATTGTCTCCAAATTTTCTATATGCTCTTCGACGGTTTTGGAAAAAATTATGACATCGTCGATATATACTAGGCATATTTTCCATACATATGGGTACAAAATTCGTTCCATTAGTCGCTGAAATTCCGCGGGAGCATTCTTTAAACCGAACGGCATCACCTTGAACTGGAACAAACCTTCTTGACATATAAATGCTGTTTTTTCTTTTGATTCGGAGTGCATCGGTACCTGCCAGTACCCAGACTTTAAATCCAATGTTGAGAAGTACCGTGCTCCTCCTAGCGCATCTAAATAATCATCGATTCGCGGTATTGGAAATTTGTCGTCTTTTGTCACTTGATTGATTCCTCTGTAGTCGACTACTGGTCTCCATGTGCCATCTTTTTTGCCTACTAAAAACAATGGCGCAGCCCAAGGGCTTCTAGAAGGCTCGATGACACCCTTCTCCATCATATCTTTCACATGTTCTCGAATTATATCTCTTTGCATAATTGGAGCTCTCCAGTAGTGTTTTTGAACAGGTAGCGCATCTCCTGTATCGATCTTATGCTCCGCTTCGTGGGTCATTGTTAAAGGGTCGTTCTTCATACTAAATGCGTGCCTATGCTTGAGTAGGACATTCATAAGCTGTTGTTGCCCTTCTCTCTCGACACTCGATTCTTTTACCAACTGCGTAACAATTTTTACGAATTCCGGTTCGGCTTGCCATTGAGTTTGAGGCTCCGATTGCAGTTGATGTATTTTTTCGTCAAACTCTGGCCCTACGAACTTCGTTTTTGACTTGGCTATCAACTCGTTACTACGCAATTTGATTCCTTTGTTTGTCTCATTTATGAGTAGGATACGAAAATTATTGTCTTTAGCGTCCACGATTGAGGCATCGACGTCAAATAAGGTATCTTTCCCCGTCTCTTCTACCACTATGGGACCCTTTGCCCAATCCTTCTGTGGCCAAACCACAGCTTGCACAAAAGAAGTGGTATTTGGGGGAATATATGTCCTGTTTTTTGTCCAAATAAAGGTTTCTTCGTTCATTTCAGTAATTCGCATCACTTGTTCTTGATCCTCGTCACTTTCTAATTCAGGTAGATCTTCTTCTTTGACTTCCTCTTGTAGAGGTACGTAATCCAGAACCATTGGATTCGTAGGGATCGGTAAACGGGACGGTATTTGCGCATCGTCGAATAATGTCTCACTAATAATTTGTTTCTCTACATTTGCTAGGCGTATGTGGCCGTTTCGAAAATCGATAGACGCCTGTATACTAGGATGGGTTAGAAAATCTAGACCCAATATAATACCTTCATTTAGGTTATCTAGTAATGCGAATCTGGCCAGAAAATTTCCAAAACCGGTTCCAACGTACACGAATGTAGGACCATATGTTGTCACTCGTTTTCCAACGGCTGTTACTACTGAATTTAGGATAGGGAATTTTGTTTTGGGCGTATTCAGTAGCCTCGATGCTGTATCTGTCCTCATGAAGCTAGATTGCGCTCCCGTATCGATTAAGGCTTTGAATTCTTCTCCGCGTATCCTAACGGGTATCAATAACGGTTGACATTTGCGAAAATTTTCCAAAAATAGGTGCTCGTTATCATTGGCGAGTCTAGGCTTCGTCTCTAAAGTAGAATTGATAACGTTCCCCAAGCCTAACTCGTAATTCTCTATTAAAACTCCATCTAATGCTATAATTTCCGGCTTATCTTGTTTTTTAGCCTCTTGTGAATTTATAACATTTACGGAATTATTCGGAGGGTTATTCACCCGTTGCGTTGGCGTTACTAGTGCAACATTTGGCGGTGGCTGCGGAACGCTATTTTGGCGGTAATAATATGCCACATTCGGGTTATTTTCGACGTTACTATTGTGGTATGGCACTCGTTGGCCAAAATTCGCAAATCCTGCTCTTCCACGATTTACAAAGCCGCCGCGATGGTCAAAATTTCGATTATAAAAATTATTGCCGCGATTCCACGACCTCCCTTGATCCGTTGGCTGGATCAATTCCGGGTGCAGGATAAAACAATTTTCAGACGAATGACTATTCGATTTGTGGTATGTACAATATGGTCGATGATACGGATTTCCCAAAATTCTAGCAGGTAAATTGTTGTTATATGGTACATTATTAGGATTGTTATTGACTCCCCACCGATTAAGAGCTGGAGGGCCCTGATTCCTAATTGCTTCATTGACCATTTTCATAATATCCTGTTGTGATAAGGGAGTTTGAAACGCTGGTGGCGGCGGGAAAATTTGCTGAGGCCGTATGATCTGCTGCTGCTGACCAGTATTACTATCCTGCGGACGAAATTGTAAATTATTAAATCTTCTATTTTCATAGACTCGATTCAACCGATCATCTTCGCCGTCTTCCTGGTCCTCACTGAATTCCTTCCAGGCCGTCGTATCGGCTTTCAATTTGTTTACAAATTCCGCCAAAGAGGCGATATTTTTGAATTCGTGAAGCCGACCCTCCATTCGAGTTTGGACGTAAACTGGAGCCTTGTGAAAATACGTTTCGATAACAATCCTATTCCGTTCATTTTCCGTTTTCTCATAATTTAATAAATGAACATAAGTTTTTATTCGTCGTAGAAAATCCTTTGTCGTCTCCCCTTTTCGTTTTTTCGTATCATGTAACTCCCTTCTAAGTGCAGGAGTGTCCATTTTGGGAGCAATCATTCTTATCACGCTTGCCTTTCCTTCTTCATAGCTACTATTCTTATCCACGTATGTCGAAGTTTCAAAATCACAACATCGCCAAAGTACTTCAATTCTAAGGTCTTCCGTATCTTCAGGCTTGAATGTGCCTTCCAAACAGGCGAAAAAATTGAGTATCTCTGCGGCCTCCATTTTATCCGATATTTCTTTATTCTTCATTCGACCTAAAATTATCTTGATTCTTTTTTCGGGATCTTCACAATATCGTCCATAATCTTGCGGATTTCGATTTATACTTCCAGACACAGGTTGTTCCATTCTGCGATTCCATGACGTCGTTGGTATTTCATCTTCCATCCTTCGATATTGTGCGCCTTGAGCCTGTGCCTGGGCGAGATGATTTTCAAACCAATTTAATTTTCTCTCTAAACTTCTGTCTAAATGGTCTTTAACCGGTTCAGACTGAAGTATTTCTGTATTTTCATAATTCGATATTCTTTCATCGAGCTTCTTGTCCGTTTTCCTCATCAATTCCCGCATTTGTTTTTCGACCTCTTCCATTATCTTTCTCACATTTTGTTGATCCTGTTCTCGTAACCTTTCTTCCAATAATTTTCTCTCTGCTCTTTCTTGCATAAGTTGCTCTAATATTTCTTGTTCTCGGAGCGCTGCTTTCGTTCTTTCCACATTAACGGCATTTGTTGATTTATCGACTGCTCTTTGCATTGATTCCACGATGGCTAAAGTGGCCACATCCTGCAAATTTCCTTTCATTGGTCTTTCGGTTTCATTCCTCGGTTTCGTTTTGATACCAATTTTTGCGTCGATTTCCGGTATTGTAGGCGTGTATTTCGACTTATGAAATGATACCACATTCGTTTTCGGAGTTACATTAATCTTTTCGAAGGATGATACTGAACCAGAGGAAGTCTGTATCCCCTGATCCGCATAATCATATGTCTCCGCGTCCATAGTCTGATCTTTGTTGCTATCATCGGGTGAATTCGCAAATTTCTTTGCTACTTGTTCGATCGTCGCTTCCATGTTTGCCATCCGTTCATCGTGATCCTCTTTAGTCAATTCCGTTTGCGATAATGTTACTTTCGGCCGTCGTCCAGGTTGCTTCCGTATCGTTAATTTCGGCTTCGATACTTTCTTCATCTTTTACCTTTGTAGCTGTACAAGTCACCAATGTCGTATTAAGGTGCTCGTATGCCCTCGGCTGCCTACCTGCGGTTCTTGGGAGATCCAATCTGGTACGGCCCCTGACGCTAACCCGGTGTTGAGTACAGTCCTACTGCAGTGAGTTGAGACTGGATGTACGTGAACGTTTATTGGTGAGCAAAACACAACAGGTAGTGGAATACAATGAGGAATGTAAGTACGAAACAAAGGTGCAGAGTGCCGAAAATATAAACACTAACGCCAACAACCTCCCTAGACAACTGATCCTCCTTACTTGTCCCTGAGCAACGAGCCACAGGGCCAATAGGATCTCTCAGGCCACGGCCTAAGCTGAAACTCTACCAAAAATAAGTGAACTAACTCAAACAACCACTCACTGGTTCCTCTCCTCAAAATGGAACGTCTAAAACGTCTCAGGCCGCGTTACTACTCAAATTCGCCCGCGGCGCGTATCACGAAATACAAATAAACAAAACGACGATCCTTTCCTTCGTCACCACCGTCCAAATAACACAGCATCCGAATGCTACGGTGCAGACGCCAATAATACACAAGGGAGAGGCGAGTCTCCAGACGAGAATAGTTTTCACAATAATAATAATAAGAAAAAAACGAGAATGAATAAAAACGCTGCCGCGCGTCTAACATCGACCTGCAAGTGATATGCAAAACATTTGCGCCAGCCATTTGTTTGTTTTAGACCAAAAATATGAGTGACACAAACCGTTTTATCGGTTTGTTTACCTGAGAATAAATGAAAACACTTTAGCAATAAAGAAACTTTAGAAAATGAAATGATGTAATTAGAGGACCAAAGGTCAGAGGAATTGACCCTCTGACATGATGTAGAGGGTTTGGAAATAACTTTTTTCCCAGAGGAGCTGCTCTGGGTCTGCTGAGAAGTACGCTCCACTTTAGACACGAGCTTCGCCAAAGTACCTTTCGTCGTTGCACTTACCTGAGATGCAGTCGATTTACTAGGTACTTTGGCTGAAGCTACTGTCGACTGCACTTGACTCATAGAGCTTGTAGTTCCAGGGTCTGGCTCATTGGAGTAGTTCTCATCTTGGACTTAGTTGAATCAGTCAATAAAGTCGTTGATCCAACAAATTTTGAGTCCACAGACGCAGAACTCTCTGTCTTCTGTCCTTCATCCTCACTGATTTGAATCACATCTTCCCCATCTCTCCTTTTAGCCCTATGGGCCTTTCGGGCTATCATTCGCCTTCCTAACCTTTTAATCTGGTCATCCGTACGACCCTCTTCTCTAAACTTTCTAACTCCATCCGCAGTACAAATGTCTGGTATACCACCATCTATTCCAGGATCTCTTGGCGCTATTTGAACTGCTGGCACAGCCTTGCTGACGGCAGGTTGGACGGCCTGTGTACTAGCTGGCTGTGCCGCCAATTTCGGGATATGATAAGCAGTAGGCAGCTTAACTGAAGCTTGCACGGCTGTAGGCATTGCCAGAGGCCTCGGCTGCGCCATAAAACCAGCCAGTACTTGCTCCAGCTGCTTTTGCTGCTGATCTAATCTGGCTTTCTGCTCGGCAAGCTGTTTAACAAAAATCTCCTTCTGTCTCTCGATTTCTTTCTCCGCTTGCTACCTGAGCCTTGCTTCAATTTCTGCTATATTTGGACTTGCAGCAATCGTTATCAAATTGCTTTCATCCAACATCTGCTCAGCCATGACATCGATCCCAGAAAGTAAACTTTCTGTCTGGTCTACCAAGGACGTTGCCTGTGTTTCTTGATCAGGTTGTGTCCATGATTCAACAGTGATTTCCTTTTCCACTTCTAAATCATCTCCTTCCTGATTTAAGTCTATGGGGGTGTTGAGGTCTGCAGGTATCTTTTGTTGCTCTGCTTACGCCGCAACAGGCTCAGCCTGCATCCCCTGCACCTGATCCATCTTACTCTTATCAACTCCAGATTGCTGACTTGCCGGTGTGCTTACCTTAATGCCTGTAACTGGCACTGACAGTTGCTTATCGGCATCACCAAAACCTTATCGCCAATATGCGTAATCTGGATACCTGGAGCATCAGAGGGCAATGTCCACTCAAAAAATGGCGGTTCGTAACCTGGAACTCTTCTGATTTTCTTTTGTAGAATCCTCGCTCATATCTATCAGGTATCCCAAACCTGGCACTCGGACAGCTATTTGACGGAAATAAAATCTTTGGTAGCAGTACCAGTTGTCCTTGTACTGCGGGCATTCTGCCAAATGCTTCAATCTTTCTGCTGGTCTTTGCTCCCACCATTTCCTCTTGGGCCAAAATCGGATCGGCATGAACCCAAAACAATTTCCCCAACAAGTAATTGCATCGCCTTTGGTTGGCGTATGCACTTCTGTCACTGGAAGACTATTCAAAAAGGATAAATACTGCCCGTACCTACCTCCCCTCCACAACATCTTCAAGATTTGTTCCTTTCCCTCAGGGCTAAAGGATCTCAAATAGTTGTGGTCAAGGAGAGAGGTAAGGTACTCCTCTGCTTCCTATCAGCAATGTGGCCAAAATAAATGAAACGTAAGGGGAAGTTTGTTGCATACTGCCTCCAAATTCTTAAAATTGTCTTCAATCAATATTTCAGAATATGGAGCAATATCCATGCTCCAGTGTTGTCTTATGTACAAGTCTTTACCATTCGATATGTTGACTGGTTCATACTTGTGGTAATCAACTTCCAGAGATGTTATCTCCAACAACTGTTTAGTTTCTTTCCTATACTTTAGGAAATTTTCATACAAAACCATGGATACTGGTTCATCAAGTCTACTAAAACTTTTTCCTTGATTAACCATATCCACTACCTTCTTCGTAACACCAGCTCTAATCTGCTTTTCTGACAAAGCTTCTTCAAACTCTTCATCCTCACTTACCGTATCATAACCATCCACATTCTTACTTTTCTCCTTGATGGTATAATCCGGATGAATACCTTTAGGGATGCTTACATATCTATTTCTGTTCTGATTCACTTCGTAATGAGGGAAGCTGTACTTTGTATAGCCTCCAAATGAGGTATCCATTTGGGCAGCCATATGGGTATGCATCTCCTGCCACATTACGTGATATACAGCCGATGATTGTGGCTCTTCCACTTCTGGGCTTCCACAAAAGGTTTGCAGGAAGTTCTTGCCATGAAGCATATTAAAAAATCTATATAGCCTAAAGGTCATTACCTGGATCTGATCCGCTTTCATCAAATCATGCCGAAAATACTGGAATCCCACCTCGACTTTCATAGCTAACTCATAGGGGAAAAATGCTAGGAAAACCAACAATGAGTAGTAGGCGTCCAGTGCTGAATACCTTATTTCAAACTGCGAAAAAGTGTGCCTACAGAATCGTTCACGTTGCACTCTCTGATGGAAATCGATTTGGAAATAACCAATGTCCACCATATACAACTCCGTGAACAACCCTTTCAGCTTGAATGTCTCCATGTAAAGTCTCAACTTCCTGGACATTGCCAAAAATCTTCCATTTAACTGGTCTCCTACCTTGGCTATGTCATAATAACCGCCATATGAAGACATAATTCTATGCTTGATCTCTGCTGTCAAATCAACACCTTGGTGTTTCCTTCCTGCACCATTAACATTCCAAATGGCAACCACATCTGTAACCAAGTTGTATCCAACGAGAAGCATGTCCGAATCTAAGAGCTCATGAATGAGCATCCATTCCTTCAGCATGATTGTTGTAGTATCTACAACAAAGGTATCTCCAGTCACCGTTGAAAAGCTAATGACTCTTGCAAACTCCTTCCCTTTTGGGTTATCAACCCAAGAAGTCGCAAAAACTTTACTCACATACTCTTGTGTAACTTTTTCAGTATCAAAACCGATAATTGACTGTCCTCAAAACCTACTATCCTCCAAGGTTTCGATTGTCTCAGCCACCTTACCTATCTCTACCATTTTTGGTTCTGTTAATTCCTACGGAAATCTTCTGAAATTTGTTGGGAACCAAAATTCTAATTTGCCAACTCTGACAACGCGTTTAATGTTATAGTCTAAAAATTCAGCCAAAATGTTTACTACTTTTTCTGAAAATTTTTCCAAGCATACGGACATCGTTTAATTTCTACCTTCACCACAGATAGTAAGCACAAATAGGAAAAATTGAAAGCAGGGGACAGTTAGGTACCAAACATATATTGGGTTAGTGTTGGCAGATAGTTAAACACAAGTGTGGCCTCAACTTCTACCTTATACGGGAGTACACGCACAGACCACCTGCTTCTTCCATCACTCGACTGCATGCCATCTCAATCCAAGGCGCAAAACGGCCTATCCAACCAAGGAATTAATAATTTCCAAGAAGAATTTTAAAATATACTTACTAATTTACACAAAATCAGGAAATTTGTAGAAATTTAGATAAAGATGGAAATTTAAAATTTGAATAATTTTGAAATTATCTACCCCTAGTCAACTAGTTGCTACACTCCACTTCTTCCCCATCACATAGACGAATTTATTCAACTCGCTATGTGTGTAGAGGAATAATGAAGTTTTGCAAAAAGTCCAAATCTCATGCTACAGGCAGCTTTGCCACACTCTTTCAAGTTTGACAGAACAAATTTGTTCCCACTAAATTTAGAAAGTTGTCTAGGCCTTCGTCTAGACACCCATGGGCTATAACATCCTGCTTTGCCCAATAAATTTTTAGATTAACTAAGTATATTAACTTAGGTTGCTTACCATCGACTAAAAAGTACTGATTATCTTGCCGCACTTGCGGCTGACCATAGGCCACGTGGGGGGTCCATGACCAGGTATTGTCTTGTGCGGCGTCCATTGGCGGGCCGCAATATCTCTTTGGCCTCCTTTTCAAATTCTTCAAATAGAGTGCTATCAATTTTCGAAATTTTATAAAACTTTTGAGAGCTAAAAATCGACAAAGTTTCTGTTTTCGCTACTTTTTGTCTCTTTTCACTCTAAACTTCTGCGGTTTTCCAATTCTTCCAATATTCACAGAATTGGGGGCAACAACTAACTAATTCTTCCGAAAAATTAATCGGATTCAGGGGAATTTAAAAATTTGGGCCGTGAAAAAATTTCAAAAAATTTGGGTTTTTTGTGAAAGGTGGTTTTTTACCAAAAATTTTGAGAAATTTATAGATTTAGGCGAGGGAAAATTAAAAATGCCCAATAAATATGTGATAAATACATAAATAAATACAATTAAATACAATTTGTACTTAATTACAAAATTCAGGACGAAAAAATAAGGGTGGGGGTAATCACACGCACAAACATACACAAAAATTTAGCGCTAGGTGCTACGGCAGATTGTAGTTACTGATTTTTGAAGCTACAGTAAACTGCACATCATCTGATGAGCAGTCGTTAGACTGCAGCCATCTGCTGGTCTCGTAGCAAAAGTGCTTTAACCTGCTCATGGATACCACCTGCTTTTTCAGCGGCTCTCTCCAGTGCGCGATTTCATGCATGTTCTCTGATAATCTCCTATTATCAGTAACAACAAACAGTCCTTTCCATGGCAGACCCAGTTTTTTCTGTTTATCGACTTTCAGCAAAACCCAATCATTGACAGAATAATCAATGAGCTTTTGCTTTATGGTCAAAAAACTCCTTACTTTTCTCTTCAGCTTTCTTGATGTTTTCAGAAATGGTCTCATAAGTTTCTACTAAACTTTCAGTTAGTATATGCTTGTAGGCCTCATAGTTCATTGGCAGAACTATGTTTCTTGCAACACCAATACTGATGCCAAAATTAGCCTCATGACCTCTCAAAAAGGCAAATGGGGAACATCTTGTTGAGGTATGAGGAGTGGCATTATAAGCAAAAACGACAGATTCCAAATATCTGTCCCACTTGTTCAAATCCTCTATAGCAACCTTTCCCAACTGTTTGATCAAGGTTTGGTTAAACCTTTCAACCATTCCATTTCCTTGTGGATGGTAGGCAGTTGGGAAAAATCTTCTGACACTCTAACAACTTACAGACTGACATCATTAAATCAGCTGTACAGCATGAACTGTTATCACTCAACAATTTCACCGAGGTTCCATGCCTGAACACAATATTTCGTAGAAAACTGTCCACAATGGTAACAGCAGATTGATCCGGAATCATTTCTGCCTCCACCCATTTTGTAAAGTAATCTTGAAATACTATCACATACAGTCTCTTCTCGCTCATGGGAGAGATTCCCACAATATCCACAGAGATTATGTCAAACGGTCCTCTAGGAATAATTGGATTTAATGGCGGTATTGTAGCCTTTTCTGTAGTCACAATTTGACATATAGGACAAGAGCTGATCCAGCTCGGAACATCTTCCCCGATGCTCGGCCACCAGAACTGCTTTTTAATAATAGCAAGGGTTCTCTTAAACCCTCGATGCAACATCATCACTGCACTGTGATACTCATGTAGGACAACTTTTTTGAGAACAGAGGGCACAAGAACTTGATCCTCTGTGTCACCAAAAGTCTCTCGATATAGTATCCCTTGATCGATGTAAAAGTTACTTTGAGACTTGGTGCTGCTGTTAGCACCCAGTTTCTCGAAGATCTTTTTTAAATCTTTATCCTTTCCTTGCAACTGTGCCATCAAGGCGTTTGAGATTAGCCCTTTCGGTCTACCATCTTCAATTTGAGGGGTTTCTTCAAGCTCCTTCTCCTTTTGTTCAAAAACTCTCTTTACCTCTTCTTTAGGTTTTGCTTGCCCAGGAGGATGTCCTTTTTCCTCTTGTTGCAAGTTTTTTGCCATTTGCCTAGTGACTACTGCCTTGATTTCATATTTCTCAGGTGTTCGATAATTATCAAATTCTGGAGAAATATTAAGTTGAGTCTCATCACTAGCATCATACATTGAAGCCACTGAAGCTGTGGCCATCTTCACAAAAGTGTAGACTTCATCCACTTCATCTCCTCTGAGTTTCTGAAGTTGATTCACTAAAACTTTATGGTTTTGGTTAATGACTTCGACTTCAGCTAGAGATTTCACTTCTCCTTTCTGAAAGATAAGCTCCCATTTTGGTGGCAACTTCTCTTTCTGCTCATCCGGTTCCTCCTTTCTGGAGAGGAAATCAGCCATGGCATTCTGTCTGCCAGGCACGTACTCCAACTTGTGATTAAACTGGCAAATGAATGCGTACCACCTCTTGAGTTTGTCATTAGTCTGTGTGTTGACCCTCATTGATAATAATGGTTTGTGGTCAGTTTGAATCCTGACCTTTTGGCCCAAAAGAAAATGTTTATAAATTTTAAGGCCGTAAACCACAGCTAAGCATTCCCTTTCTGTGGCGCACCATTTCCTTTCTTCTGCCCACAATATCCGACTATTGTAGGCTATCACCCAACGTTCCGAGTCAGTCTCTTGACATAACACTGCTCCCAATGCAATTCCACTGGCATCCGTTTGAAGAATGAATCGTGCAGATCCATCTAAAATTGGATGTCTTAAGAAAGGTACTGAGGTCAATGCTACTTTGAGCTTCTCAAAAGTTGTGTAATGCAACTCCGTCACATTCCATGTTCCCTTCTTGCCTGTTAATTTGTACAAGGGTTCAGCTAGTGCTGCTAGGTCCGGTATAAATTTCTTACACCATTGTAGCATACCTAGGAATCTTTGCATTTTCTTAACAGAATCCGGGAATGGAAATTCCATTATCGCCTTGACCTTCTTAGGATCCGGAGAAATTCCGTTCGCGTCCAAGATGTGCCCTAAAAAGTGCACCTTCTCGGGAAGAAATTCACATTTCTCTGGCTTAAGAGTCAACTTCGCCTTCCTCAACGCTTCTAGCACCAATTTCAAATTCTCTAAGTGTTCCTCGAACGTATTCGAGAAGATGATAATATCATCTATGTACACTAGGCAAATTTTCCATACCAAATCCCCAAGGATTCTCTCCATCATCCTTTGGAATTCAGCAGGTGCATTCTTCAATCCAAACGGCATCACTTTAAACTGAAACAAGCTTTCTTGGCATATAAAAGCCGTTTTCTCCTTGCTCTCCTCCTCCATCGGGACCTGCCAATATCCCGACTTCAAATCTAGAGTCCTATAGAACTTAGCTCTTCCAAGGCAATCTAAATAGTCATCCATTCTCGGGATGAGATATTTATCATCCTTGGTCACTTCGTTTATACCTCTAAAATCAACTACTGGTCTCGTAGTTCCATCTTTCTTTCCAACCAGGAACAAGGGTGCAGCCCACTGTGACTTCGAGGGCTCGATCACTCCCTGATCCAACATCTCCTTTATATGTCGCCTTACTCCTGGCCGACTATTAATTGAAGCTCTGTAATATCTTTTTGCTACAGGTCTCGCATCTCCTGTATCTATCTTGCAGGTCAGAGCTGGGGTTGTAGTAGCCGGATCACCAGGCAAGCTAAAGACATCTCTGTACTTCAACAAAGACTCTATAGCTTCCGTTTTCTTCTCTTCCGAAATTTTCCCCTTCGATATCATCTTGCATAGTGAAGTATAGAACTCTACAGAATCAGATTTTGATAATGCAGGCATTCCTTCCTTTACCATACAGGTCTGATATTCCTTTTCCTCCTTTATCTTTTTCATTTCCTTCACCTTCTTGTACGTATCATCAACGTATCATCATCTTCAATAAGCATAGATTCTGTATAGCCAATGATTTGATCTCTCTCAAACCAACAACCAGAACCTGTGGTATTGGAGATTAGTACTACAAACTCCTCTTGTGATCCGTCTACAACCGCTTTCTCCATTCTGAACTTCCTTTCAGAATCTTTTGATTCGACAATAATTCCGTTCAACGTGGCATCTCCATGTTGATCCCAAAGTTTTGCCTTCATCAAAACATCTGTTCCATATGGAATGTAGGTTTTACTACATGCAACAATTGCAACAGTTGTCTTTAGCAGACAAACTTTTGGATAAACAATTTGATTTATGCAATCAGTCGACACCACACTGACTTTAGTCACTTCTTCCATTACCATTTGCACAGTAGTTACAGAAGGAACTTAAACTACGTCAATCTTTCTCTCAATGCCTTGTATAGTCATGGCATTCCTTTTGAAATCAATCACCACACCTAAATCTGGGTGCACTAAAAAATCTGTGCCCAAGATCAGGTCCTCACCTGCATCTGGCAACACTATAACATTTACTGGAAAATTTCCAAACTCCGTCTTCATGCAAACTGGTACATACCCATAGGCATGCACAACTTTTCCATCAGCTACAGTCACTTTAAGAATACGAGGGTACACTGTATAATCAACGTCTAATGCCCTTTTCAGGAGCTTAGAAGACATGACCGTACACTGAGCTCCTGTATCGATTAAAGCTCTGGTAGCCGTTTCTTTAATAACTACATTTATATAGAACGGAACCGTTTTTGGATAATTTTCCAACAACCTTCTCTCTACGTCCGTTGCTTTCCTTCCATATTTCACATGAGCCAAATCTCTCTCCTTTACTTTCTCTAGAGGTGTCACCTTATCCAGGTGAATAATACTTCCGAGAACCAAACTAGAAGATTTGTTTCTACTCTGATCACTTTCATCATCCACATCCGTACGGCTTGTCACCATTACGTTATGCGAACTAGGTTGCGATTGGTTCGAAACAAATGATCCAGACTGATCCTGGACGGTACTAGCCTGAATAGCCGGTTGACTAGTTGATGCAGGTAACATCAACTGAGGCTGCCTCTGCAACTGGATGCCTTGTTCCCTAAGTCTGCAGAATTCCCTGTATCTCTCAAACTCTGGGTCATACCCGTACATTTGATCTTCTTCGGGGAATCCTACATAATAGGCACCTCTTCCTCTTCCTCTAAATCCAAACTGAGGTCCACCTCTACCTCTAAAACTTCCTCTAAATGAAGCATTCCTATCACCACCATAATACTGATTAGACATGCCACGGTTAAATCCATCGCGTTGCTGTTGCTGACGCCGGTATGCTAATGTTTTACACTCGTCTGTAGCATGAGTATTATTCTTATGATATATGCAGTAGGGTCTCTGCTGCTTCAACTGCTTCTGCTTTTCAGCAGACGCAGTCTTCACAGTAGTCAACTCTTTTAAAGCTTCATTCTGAGTAACTTGTAATTTATCCACTTTCTGAACCAATTGTAGCCACTAATTTGAGAGAATAGCTAAAAAAGACTCCTTGGCCTGCTCCTCGTTAGACTTTTTGACATCACGAGGTGACAGACCATGTTGCATCTCTTCAGCATTCTCCTCACTTCTCTCCTCTTCCACTGCCTTTTGCAACTGATTTTGTGGTCTTGACTTCGTCTGGTTATACTTTTTAGTACTTCCATACGGAGCATTCCCTACAAAAGCAATTTCCGGGCACATCTTCTCCGTTGCTACAACTTGATTCACTACTATCGGTTTATCCTTGGCTCCAAAAGTAGTAAACACATTCTTATATTTTTTATCAATCTGAGTTACGGCGTATGCAAGGTCTTGCCATGTTTTCATCGATGGCAATACGTCCTGCAACTCCGTCTGATACAACGGACTACTTTTATAAATAAATTATAAATATAAATATAATAACACCGATGCTGGAAGCTGAACACATGCACCTGTGGCAACCCCGACACATAATGACAGACTAAACAGTGGATCTAGGTTTTGCAATCAGACTATCATTAAATAAAAATATTTAAATATTTGATGTTAAACATGATGATTAGTTACAATATAAATCTAATTATGGTAGAAGTGGCATCTACCTGCTAATTGAAGTGTCACACTGATTCTCATCCTGACATTTATACACAGAAAACATATCGAAAAAATTAAGTTGCAGAAACATATAGAGTATTCTTTGAGCTGTTTGCTACAGCCAAAGCAGTTCTCAAGATGTTCTTCACTTCCTGTTGTTCTTCATTTTTTGGTCTCATAACTATTTTATGTAAATCATTTTGCACTGATTTGCAGCAGTTTTCGGGTTTCTACTTTCTGCATGGAAAAAAATTGGTTTACTACAATTTAGTGTTTTTTCATTTCCATCTGGGAGCCTTTTTCTTGGCCATTGGTTCCATTTCGCATCTTTAGTGGCTCGCACCAATTTGCTTTTCTTTTGGTATACATGTTATTTGGTCATTTTGTCTCAACAAAAAATTTTCAAAATTTCGATTTTCTTTTCTCATTCCTATATTTGATAGTGATATTCCTTTGACCTTTATGGCGTGGTCAATGCTACTTCTATCACAGCAACTAATGATGATTATTTGTTGGAAAATCACTGGTACAAGATGAACTTCATAATGGAAGACCAAGTGAAATAAAGGACATTGATATTCAACAACAGCTAAAGTTAGATCCTAAGGCATAATTATGAGAAACAGCTGAAATTATCGGCTGATCACATGTATCTGTTTTACGCTATCTGCAACAAATGAACATTATTTCCAAGCATGGTGACCTGGTGCCTCATAAATTGAGTGACAATGTGAAACAACATTGTGTTAACACTTTAGTGTCACTCCACAAAATTCACATTTCCTTAAATGAATCGTCACTGGGGATAGAGAAGCAAGTACTGTACATAAATGTTGTTCAAGAGTGTTAACGAGCTGTCAAAGATGCAGTACCAGCAGCCAGTTTTAGAAAGCACACTTCGAGGCCAAAGTTCACTTTCAGATGCAAAGTGCCCTTTGCAAAAATATCCTTAAAGGGCCTGTCAAACTGAAAATCCAAAGGCAGAATGCTCTCTCTGATATTCACTTTGAAAATTTTTAATGCATAAATCTGTCATAATTTAGTCCCTTATTATCTGGAATTAAAACTTTAATGCGGAAATTTTTTCTGTTTCTATAAAATGCTTCTTTTCAGCAATGTTTGTTGCAAAAATTTATTTTTTTGAATGTAAAAATCTGAAAAACTTTCCGGCACGCCACAATGAAATAAGAAATAGATAAAATTCGAAATCTTTAGTCAGAATCATAGAAATGTTAATAGCAGGTGAATTCATGAGAAATCTATCATTAATATGCTTTCAACTGTTCAGGAACACCTCTGTGTCGTTCATCAGCTCAATGTGACTAACCCGACTAGAATTTTGTCTATTTCTTCCTAATTTTTTCCAGTTACTAATATAGAAAACATAAGAATGCTGTTTTTATATGGTTCTAAAATTCAGAAAAAAAGATAAAAATTCTCTATGATCAATTTTTTTGGGGCCAAATGCCCTTTGAAAACATCACTTCACGGAAGAGCACTTTGTGTAGGACACTTTGCATTATGGACTTTGTAGAAAAATTTGCCTTTTTTCTGCTGTGGCAAAGTGCACTTTGGCGATTGGCTTCTTTGCAAAACTCAGGGCAGAGCCAGTGCCCAACCCATAAGTACATTTTCATTTGGTCATGATTTGTGTATAGTCCTCAACTGGCGATATAGCCCATTTTAGCTGTTACTATCTCATTGTTTGAGCATAACAGGATGAGGGGTGACTAACATATGTGCAGGAAGAATTGGCCCAGAAACAACATACCTTTGATAATCAAAAAAGATTTCTGCTTTTGCATGACAATGCCTGGCCACATAATACCATTACGCTTGAGAATAGAATGTTGGGCACCCTATTGATGCTCGTATTTCATGATAAGGAAGTCAACATTGAAATCGGCAATGGGCGTTTGGCAAGTGCAGACAAATTTCCTTGGCAATGGTGCATTACACAAGACGAAAAATGATGATGAAAATCATTCTTGTTTTCTATATTTTTGTAATAGGCCAGTGCAAATTTAGTGATCCATAAACATTTTAATTGCATTGTTGATTTATTTTAACTTTGCATTTTTTGGTGTCAACTAGTAGTTATACAAAGGACTCTAGACCCAGGCGTGACTACTTGCTGACATCAGATTGATGATATACTGTAAAGGGTGTCTTCTTTCTATTAATTCGGGTGGAAGCAGACTTTTTTCTGTGAATCTATGAAATATGCCCTGAGAGGGAAAAATTTAGAGTTGTAACTAGTTTGTTGTCAAATCTAGGCAAGGAATGTTGCACTAGATACCAGGCCTGGCCAAAAAACAGTTCTGATTAATCGAAACTGAACTATAGTTCTTTCTTTAATCTGGAGGAAAGACCTGCCCAACATTGGATTCGGAAATCCTTACCCACCCACTTTATTATCCAGACATTGCTCAATCTGATTATCAGTTTTTTACTCATTCGTGAACCATCTTTACAATGCCTCATTTGAAAATCAAGAACAAGCAGGAATGTATACTCAACATTTTTTTGTTTCAAAACCCAACACGTTTTTTTGAGCTGATGTATCCAAAATACTCAGTAAATGCCAAACGTATTTTGTATTTCATTGCTGAACATGAGATACAGAGTATAACTTCTGATGTACTTTTGTACCAGGGCTATGCTACTTCATTTATTACGATTTACTGCTAAATCATATCCGACACAGAATTGAAAATTTGTAGGCTACTCAACTAACCATAAACAATTTTTCAAGGAAGAAATCATATGCTGGGTGAAAACGACTCCAACTTGCTTTTGTCTTGTTCCAATTTATATGCAAATAAACACACTTACCGCACATGACTGAGCTGAGGCATAATTCCTTCCTAGTCTTAAGCATTTTAATTTCAAAGCATAGTATCTTAGGCACTGGTTCTGAACACTGCACTGCAAACTTTCTGCTATGAAATCCAAAGTTGTTCTTAGGGGTGGATGAATGGATCAGAGGCCCAAGGCTGCTAAAAATTTTTTAGTGAATGTGTCATATGCCCAAATCTATGTGGCCAGTACGTCAGAAAAATAACACTCGGTGAGGGGCTCGAACCCTCGACCTTCTACATACCAGGCAGACGTGCTACCAACTGCGCCAACCAAGCCATAAGGATGGTTTGGAAATTGTAGTTGTAGTGGTGGCAGTAAATATGGGATTCAACCTCTAATGAACTGACGGACGCACCACTACAACATATGCTGGAATAATACCTTTATTAGCAACTCTTTATAACATTTTCGATTGTTGTATACAAGAGTGCACCCAAAAACATAATTTTGGCAACAGTTTGTTAGGCCCTACTGTTCTTAGGCGTTAAATTAATGTTTTATGAACAGACCTTGCACTACTGTGTAATTTTGTCTATTATGCATGAGCATACACAGAGTTGGAGGGCCTGTCATTCAACCGGTTCACAAATATTACTTTTAGTGAATGAAATCTTGTAATAATGGATTGTACATCATTTTTAGATGTTACAAAGTATTTAGAGCAGTGAATCATCTATTTCCTGAAAATGGCGAGCTGTATAATAATTATTGAAGAACACTGAGGGCTGCTAAACCTGAATTCACCCACGGCTGTTAAAGCTCTAAGGACAGCCCTGATGAAATCATTGCTGTGTGCATAACATTGAAGTACTTTTTTACTATGACCCCTTAAGAAAAAACTTGCAGCTCGATGTTACTTGAATGGTTGATTATTTGGAGCTACAGCTGCTGGCCCATGTAAGGCATCCTTTCCGTTTTGGTTCGTCTCGGGAATGTCCTGTCTATATTGGTCAATGCATACTTGGAAACCGCTGTTGCACCTTGTAGAAGAAAAATAATTTTTAGGGCTAAATTTTTCTATAAACTGATGCGATTAGTGCATACTTTCTGAGTATAGCACTAAGAATTTGCTTCTCAGTCGTTCCACATTCTTGTATGTAACTTTGTTGAGTGGCGTAACTGCATGCAATCTCAATGCACTGTTTATGACTCTGGCACTTTTTCTTCCACAAAGGCGTCGGATTTCTATGGTAAAAAAATTTTATTCTAAAAGGAAAATTTCCAACAAGCACACTGACGCACACTTTGAAGGAAATTCAGATTAAAAAGCAAGAATGAGTCTTACTCAAAATTCAAGTACCCAAGTATAAAATTGCATATGCTATTGTTCAGTTCATAGACTAACAAATTCAATAGCTCTTCTCTATCGTGGCGTTCTTTACAAAAAATTTGTATGAATTTGAAAAAGAATAGGTATGCGGCCTATACTTAATACAAGAATACACAAAAGATATAAACATGTAGCATGTCGCATTTGATTGGGTCGGCTAATATTACAAAGTGTCTGATAAGGTAAAAAAACTGACTTTACAGTGAAAAACAGAGATATAAACTTTCAAAATTCATGGCTTAACAGAAATATTGGAGCTAAATCATCATTATTAGTCAAATGAAGATTATTGCAGTTTTCAAGGCGACCTTTATCAAATGTATGTTTTGCCATCAAATATTCTTATGGCTGCTGAGATCGGGTAGAGGTAAAGTTTTCAAGCTGTGCTCTTTGATCATATTTCTGCATTGTTACATGAAGATGAGGGTAATGGATAGTGTTTTGCTGTTAGCCGACTGTAAAATTTTTTCTCAAACATATGATAACAGATTGAAGCTATATTGATGGCCATGATATTACATAATGGCAATGATATAAGATATAGAGTTAAGCTACAGATTAAGCATCGAAAAAGTTAAGCTGCAGCTGAGCTGCGCTTTGACGACATTGATATAACACAGACAGTTAAGCTGCAGCTTATGCTGCAGCTCGGCTAGTGTTTAAGTTTCTTTGATGAAATTGATACCTGTACTTTAGTCATCCATTTGCGAAAAATGGCTTTTCGCATGCAAAATATATTAAATTGTTTTGAAAATTTTCTAAAAAAAACCGCTGTAATCATCAGATCTAAAATGCAACATTGAAAAGCTCTTTTAAAATACTACAATTTTGACTTGATACAGTTTAATTAATATCGTCTGAAAAAAATTTTACATAGAGAAGTTTATTTTTAACATGAGGAGGTATAGGAAATTCAAAAATGCAAATTTTCTGATTAAGATTTCACCTAATCAAAATGACATTACAATAAAAGTCTTAGCAGACTCTAAATCTGCTAGCCATTCTCTACACAACGGTTTTCTGCTAATGAATTGACGATTTTACTGTCCTAGTGCGTCATTTCTGATTTTTTGAAGCTCCGCCCAACTGAATGAATGAAAACGCCCTGAACTCAACTTACTTCTATAAATTTTATTTTAAATTTGAATGAAATTTTTTATGACACATCCAACGGTTAGAGTGATTGGCCCTTTGGCATGATATTATAGAGCTTCAGGGCCAAAATCCTATTGCATCTGAGAAAATGGGTGAAGGTTCCAACCTATCAGGGTGAGTGGGGTGAACAAGCCATATACAATGGGTGAAAGGGTGAACATGGTGAACGGGGTGAACAGGGTGAACGGGGTGAACGGGGTGAATGGGTGAACAGGGTGAACGGGTGAACACGGTGAATGGGTGAACAGGGTGAATGGGTGAACAGGGTGAACAAGGTGAACGGGGTGAACAGGGTGAACGGGTGAACAGGTTGAACGGCTGAACAGGGTGAACGGCTGAACAGAATGAATGGGTGAACAGGGTGAACGCCCACTAAGTATTCTGTCAGTGAGAAGAGACATCCATGGATGGATTGGGTGAATGGTGTGAACCGGTTTTGAAAAGCACTCGACGTTTGAAAATGGTACAAGGTGATGAGGACAGATAAATTTTGTTGATGCACTCTTATTTTAAACCATCTTTCCTCATTATCATTGGGGACATTTTGAAAACAGAAAAGATACAGTCTACACATTTTGCTTCCACCAGCCGTCATACTGTTGTGCAAAGTCCAAACACTAATCCCATACTTTGCCTTCGTTATCTTTGCTGCCGAAAAGAAAATTCATCCAGGTAAGCAGCCAGGTGTTGATTGCTCTTGAGGCTATGCAAGAAATGAAACAAAGAATGAAATGACGAAAAAATAAGTCAAACAAGGACTAATATAAAGCAATAAAAGCTGAAATGGAGAAATAAACAAAAAAGACAGTAGGAAAATGACAAGGAAACAAACAATGAAATGAAAAAAGTTAAACATAAAAGCCCGTGCGCCAGAAGATGGAGTAGCCTACTCCATGGAGTAAACGATGAATTATTTCCTACATTATCTCCAGTTGGCATTCCAGAAGGAGGAGTAAAGAGAAGAATAGAGTAGAATAAATCGGTATGCCAGAAAGCGGAGTAGGCTAATTCACGAATTAAACGATGGAGTAATCAGTGGATTATCTTTTTTCGGTATGCCAGAAAGAAGAGTAGAGCAAACAGTGAAGTAAAAAAACTTTTTTCTCGTCTTTTTCTAAACCTGCATCGAACAGGTGTATTCAGTGGAGTAAGACAGATTTATAGCACTATAACTATGGAAGTTATTGATTTCATCAATTTTTTGAGAAATTTGGACGAGGAAAACGAGCATACAAACAACATTCCACGAGTTTTTTTTCGAAGATCAGATTCATTCGAAATGTATAGTGATTTCGACTTCCAACTACAATATCAATTTAATAAACCGAAAGTGTGAATTTTGATAAGAATATCACCTCGTTTTTTGTTGCTCATCTCACAAGTTTCATTATGCAGATTGGCAAAAAGCAATGCAACAAACTGGTCTTGCAGAAAAAAACGATGAAGTCGATAAAGTGGTCTTGCAGCGAAAAATAATAAAATCGATATAAAACCGACCATGAACAGCAGAAATCCATTGTGAAAAATATGACGACTTTCTTTCATGGTTTTTGCCACTACTCCACTGTTTCATCCACTGATTACGAACTCCGCCACTACTCCACTTTCTGGAACGCCGAAAAAGAAAATCCGAGGGGTAGCTAGTCGGTGGATTAGCTTACTCCGGGGAGTGGCTACTCCTCGGATTAGCCTACTCTGTGGAGTATTCTGCTCCACCTTCTGGCATACGGGCCAAAGCAATAAAGCAATAATGCATGGCAAAGGGTAAAAAACAAGAAAAAAGAAAGATGAACAACAAACAAGCAAACGACAAAACAGAAAAGAAAAAGGAAGCAATAAGTCAAGCAAAAATCATATGAGGCACTACAAATAGTAAAAGCAACGAACAAATGAGATACAAATAAACTAATTACGAAATAAACGATGACTCAAAAATGGAGAAAATAGAAGAAAATACGCGACAAAGAAGGTGCGTTATTCATTATGAAGCAAATACTTTGGCTTAATCTCATACGCACTGTGATAAACCATGCACCGCTGCTTTCTTTCCTGGTCACAAAGTTGAGGCGAGGACGAAATATATCTTAGAGGTTGAAGTTGAATAGCTGTGACCTTCAATATCGGACAGCGACTTCACATTTCCAGTACCATGGTAGTTTTTTCTTTTTAAATATTTCGGTCATATGAAAAGATAGGAAAAACAGAGTGGTGTTTTCACAGTGACCTTCTGACTGACCATGAGTAGCAACTGTTCGAATCGGAATTTTACCTTTGAAACGGCCTCAAGCAGTGAGAGATCTAGCGAACAACTGGAACTTCTCCAGAAAAATCTTCATAGATTATTGGTTATCCAACCTCACGACATATTTTTTGTCCCCATTTCACCTATTCCCAGCATTCACTCATGGCCTCTATTGACCCATTCGCCCTGTTAATAACATTCACTCATTAGTCCTGTTAATCCATGTTCACCTTGTTCACTCTGTTCACCCTGTTCACCCGTTTTCCCATTCACCCTTTTCGCTGTCCCTTTTCTTCCTATATTCTTATGTTTAGGGCAGTATATATTTTAAACTGTTAGTAGGATTTACGGGTTGGGCCGAGCTTCAGGCGGATGCACTACCTGTCATTACCTGCAGACGTTTTTGAAGGATATGGAATTGCTTTTAGTGTAACTGTACACTTACTTGTTTTCTTCTCCAGCTGCAACGTTACTTTCAGTTTTTGGTTGCTGTAGTTCCGGAATGCATTTGACAATATCATCTTTGTTACATCTGAAATTTACATGCAGCAACAGGTAAAGTTCAAAGATGGAAAATTATTTCACATCCCATTTTTTGTTCAATTATTTTTCCCACCGTAATAGTTGATTTTTGATGGCTGTGATATCTGCCGGGGTGCAAGCTTTATTTTTGATCGATTCCTGACTTTCACTACTATATTCTTCATCTTCATCATCGTCGTCATGGTCGTCTTTGTTGTCGAACACATTATTTTGGCATACGTAATCGACGCAAACATCGACGGTCTTTGGCGATTTACAGATCGACATTCTGTCAATTCAAATGACGTCTTGTCAAACAAGTGTTTCAAAACTCATTTCACTACTGTTTCCTTTTTAACTTACTCGGCGCCTGTCTCACTTTGGCGCCTAGTATGTACTGTATACAGGTAATGTGTTTTTACCTATGCAAATTTTATGCGCAGTTTCATTCTACTGTAATGGCTATAAATATGCACGCCATCCTGGATGATGGGAATTCAAATTATTTATCGTGCTGAACTCCACTCAAAGAAAAACGGTTTTCAAAAAATTTAAAATAGCTGATTTCAGGGAAGCCCACTTTATCCTGTCTTTGTTGGTCACAAAGCGCAGGCCACGCTGAATACCCCGAGTCTAAATCCATTAGTATAAGCCTAAGTCTAAGCCTCCTAAGATTAACCCTATGCCTAAGCCAACATTTATCGTGCCGAATATGATTCTCTAAAATCTCGTGCTGTGGAGAATTTCGCCGTTCTTTTGTTTGAAAATGAGCCTTACTGACGATGATGTCAAGATTTATTAGGATATTCATAAACTTGAATGGAATGACGGTAATCACCTCGTATAAAAGAATAATGAGTGTTGAAATAGCACAGTAGATAGGATTGGGCGCCAAAGTGAGGTGGGCGCCAAGTTAAGACAACAGTAGGCGCCAAAGTGAAACTGTACCCTTGTTTTCAGCATGAATTTTATGCTTCAATCTACAATTCAAACAATTCAACCATGATTCAATCATTGACGGAGGTTTTGAGATGGCATGAAAGGACGTTATTTAGGTGTAAATTCCAAATATCTATGTTATAATGCATTCGATAGCCTACAGGTTACACTTACTTTTTGTCCAAGTCATATTTACACAAAAACTTGCATAAATGTAGAAAGCATTGCGAAGCAAGATCTGCCATCATTTTGATTGGTCGAAAAAATTTATTGATTTCTACAGTAGTTTCTGGCAAATTTTCTGACTTAGGCTTAGGCTCAGGCTCAGGCTTAGGCTTAGGCTTAGGTTTACGCTTAGGCTTAGGCGTAGGATTAGGTTTAGTCTCAGGTTTAGGCTTAGGCTTAGGCCTGGGCTTAGGCTTGGACTCACGGTTCGGAAGGAGTGGAATACAACTTTTCGACCAATCAAATTGAAGGTAGGAAATTTTTCCACCAATCACATTGATGACAGATCTCGCTCCCTAATGCTTTGTCATAAATGTGGTCTACAGAGGTAGGTTCGTTTAGACGTGATCTCAGCCTAAGATAACAAAATGCTGAATAAGACATGCACTAGACAGATAATTGTGGGCAGTACAATAATGTTCATCGGAAGAAGCGTTCATCTCTTATACCCTATAGAATATACACAGTTCTGGGGCCGGTTTCATCAAAGAGACTTAAACTCCAGCTGAGCTGCAGCTTAAGCTGTAGCTTTACTCTATATGTTATACCATCGCCGTTAAGCTGCAGCTCAGCCGTAGCCTAAGCCATACACAAAAAACATATCGGGGAAGTTGAGCTGCAGCTGAGCTGCACCTTAACGACAGTATTACGACATACACAGTTAAGCTACAACTCAGCTGCAGCTTAACTTTCTCGATATGTTTTGTGTGCATAAATTAAACTACTGCTGAGCTGCAGCTTAACGGCAATCAGACTTTTTTTTTGGTTTGGAAATCTGGAGCCAAATGGCTCCTAGGCCTAAATTTGTAGGGGCCAAATTGAAATTTTGGGCTTAAGCTGCAGCTCAGCTGTAGCCCAAGTCTCTTTGATGAAACCGGCCCCTGAACTTTAATGAAGTTCAAGGGCTCACATCGAGAATGATTACCTTCCTCTGAGAAACTTATCTTTGTCAGCGAACTTTATCGAATGGGATTTTCCACATCTACTGTAGTTCCTGAGATTGAGTATAAAAACGTCAGATTTTCTAGCACATATATGCAAATTTCAGTGTAGCGAAGGTTTATGGACAAAACCGATCAGTAGAAAATTTCTCAGGTTGCTGATGGCTATCAAATATACTATAACATGTATGCCTTCAGAATTAACACTTTTAGCCTCTCTATCGTGAGTCTAACTTTGGCAGATTATGTGAGTTCAAATCATTCTCAATATTATTTCGACAGATATTCGAAATCTCAATAAAAAATTCAAATTATTTATAGGGTTTCATGAAACATAACTCTTATTTATGCCGGCACCTGCTCAGATGGATTCCATGATTCGATTTGCATTCAATGTCCTGCCCGCAACTCGATTGTGTTGTGGTCCTCAATCATGAAACTCAGTAGAATATTGAGTCTCATGCAGTATCAAAGTTATTTGCATAATTCTCGCATGCAAATGCGAAACTCTGTGTCCGTTTTTTACTCCTAATGTTCCGTACGTGGTCAAATCGACCCAGTTATCTTTTTTCTCTCATTTTTGTCGTCAAAACTGCACCAAAATTATCATTAGCCATCAAAACATCAAATCAAAACATCAAAACAAAACAGCAAAAACGTAAAATTACACATAAAAATTCGATAAGGACGCATATAAGATTGTCCATATCGAAATTTATCGAATTTTCGTAGTTTTCTCAGCCCAAAATGCCGGAAATTTTCACAAAATTCAAAAAACAAAAAATTCTCCAAATAACAATGTAGTAGCTAATTTGAAGCAATAAAAAGCATTCTGATGAACAATGAATCCGTTTTCTGACTACATCGGCAGAAAATCTTGGTCGATCGACCTAGGGCATGAGGAAGGAAAGTACAAAAAAAACGCCAAAAAACGGCTATGGGACGCAAAATTCAGCGTCGTGACATTGTCTATAATATACTGACCGCAACATGTACCTATTTTGAAATGCTAAACTCAAGGATCGAATACAAAAAATGGAATTTTTTTTTATGAAAAATTGAATCAGACACGCAGCGCAGTACGTTAAGCGTTCTTCTCAATTGGTGTTTTGAAAAGTTTTAATGTGCAGCCCTAAGAAGCATTCTCTGGTATCGTTTTAGCTCATTTACTTTGAAATCGCAGACGCAACGGCGACCAAAAAAGCAAGTTCAATCCGAAACGCAATTCTCACAAAGTGAACAATTTTATACTGTAGAAAAACGCCAAATTTCTCCATAACAACCGATCATGGAAAAAAACCTCTATTGGACGCCCATGGACGAGAAAATTTTTTTTCATTGAATAACAGTAACAAGCTTACTTATTTTCTGAACTGAACTTAGTTCTACGGGATAGCTGCATCTGTCGTATAAGAATTAGTAGACTAAGTAATGTGGATTCTGCATCAAAACATTAAAAGTTTTTTCACTTCCAAAAAATTACTGTAGTAAATCAAACTTACAAACATTTTACCTACTAATTAATGGCTTTTGAAATGTTGAAACCCAAATATTGATCTGAACTATAATGACTGAATTCCTTCGATTGCTACTTGATAGACAAAAAATTCAGAGTACTCTTGAATGAAACCTGAAATACCAATCAATGATGCTAACTTTCTCATGGTGCTTACTCTGGCTTATTGATGTCGGTCGTAGCAGCACCAAGCATAATGGCTAGTATACCTATAAAAAATTTATATCAACAACGGAATATTTTATTTTTTGAAATATCGACTGAAGAACAAATTTGAAGTCTGTTTTCGCTGTGAATGATTCAACATTTTTCGTATCATTCGTTTTTTGACAACCTTAGGCTGCTTCGAAATGCTTAAATTGGAACTTTCATGATTTCAAGAGCTCAAAATCTTATAGACAGCAAAATTTTGATGAAAAGCCTATTTTTCATCATAAAAGTCAAATTAAACGTGAGAGAGACACTTTGCTCCGTTTAATGCTATGCAGCTCGTCAAATTTTACTGACACGCGAAGAGCAGTACTTGCAAAAATGTGACTCGAAAATTCAAGTTTACAGAAAAAAATGAATACTCTAGTACAGTATTTGTAGTTGAAGAAATTTTACTTCACATAACTTTATAGTCCATATTTCTTCAGGTGCTGCTGAAAAATAAAAGTCGAAAATAAGTGCTATTTTTACGATTATCAGCAATATAATAGGTCACATAAGACTGCAACTCAGTGAGCATGCCGAAACCAAATTTTTAACATTTTTAAAGTATTTTCATGTTACAGAATTGATTAATCATTTTTATAGTTAGCAAGCACTTCATACGGACTATAGATGAACACATGCATCATAATTTGTTTGGATCGCCCGCGTTACTCTCAAATTTGTTAAATGAAAAAAACTGATTTGTATAATTCAAAACTTACTTTTACCCAATAAGAACAGTCCTACACCGGCCAAATCCATACTTTAATGATCGGTATCCAAAATATCCTACGTATCCGTGTGGAATGCTTCGACGATAATAGCAGAGCCGCATTCTAAATTGTGTTACCAGGCAATTATCTCATAATTAGCGTCCAATGACGTTTTTATTATTAGCTGATTTTATAAAGTGAGGTAATTTTGATGGAAAATAAAAAAAATTGATTTAAACTGGTTTTCTATTTTTATTCCTAATTGAAGAATTTCAATTTTAGCACCAAAACGTCAAAACAGTATTTGGTAGAATTATCTGAACAATCAAGTTCCGTAGTTAACCAAGAAACAACAATGGAATTTCTTGCGTCCTGAAAATCCAAAAGGACACTTTTTGATCTATTTATACCTTAGCTTTCCAATGAAACATTTCGGAAGTTTTGTCTATAATTTAATATATTACTCAATAAATTCATTTACTCAGAGTTTGATAACTGCCTAAAAAATTCGTTTTTTGATAATTGTGGTTCGTAGAATTTTCTTTCTTTTCCTTTGAATACACAAATGAAAAAAAGATTATTTACTTAATGGGTTTCGAGGTAAACTTCTTTTTTTGCAAACGTTCTTTATTTTTTTCTTTTCTTTTCTTTTCTTTTCTTTTCTTTTCTTTTCTTTTCTTTTCTTTTCTTTTCTTTTCTTTTCTTTTCTTTTCTTTTCTTTTCTTTTCTTTTCTTTTCTTTTCTTTTCTTTTCTTTTCTTTTCTTTTCTTTTCTTTTCTTTTCTTTTCTTTTCTTTTCTTTTCTTTTCTTTTCTTTTCTTTTCTTTTCTTTTCTTTTCTTTTCTTTTCTTTTCTTTTCTTTTCTTTTCTTTTCTTTTCTTTTCTTTTCTTTTCTTTTCTTTTCTTTTCTTTTCTTTTCTTTTCTTTTCTTTTCTTTTCTTTTCTTTTCTTTTCTTTTCTTTTCTTTTCTTTTCTTTTCTTTTCTTTTCTTTTCTTTTCTTTTCTTTTCTTTTCTTTTCTTTTCTTTTCTTTTCTTTTCTTTTCTTTTCTTTTCTTTTCTTTTCTTTTCTTTTCTTTTCTTTTCTTTTCTTTTCTTTTCTTTTCTTTTCTTTTCTTTTCTTTTCTTTTCTTTTCTTTTCTTTTCTTTTCTTTTCTTTTCTTTTCTTTTCTTTTCTTTTCTTTTCTTTTCTTTTAATCAGGAATGGACGGCTTGTTACCAATAATGTTGGAAATGAGACGAACTTCAGATATCCTAAGATGAAGAAGTAAGTAGTTATACGGGCCTGTACAGGGGGTACACAAAAGATACGCCTGTACAAAACATATACATCAAAGCTTTCAGCCTTAACTGTGTGGGGCGATACAGGGGATGTAGAAAGTAAAATTCGACTCAATGTTCCTCGACCAACTAAGACATTGAAATTGATGAGACAACGTGTCTTAAAAAAATTAGAAAAATAACCTCTGAGGATCATAGAATCTAATGATCTAACGGTTTTACTCATTTTTTTTACAAAACTTTCACAAAAAATCTGGTTCGGGACACATTTGTTGTGTATTCAGGACACGTTTTTTGTTGATTCCCTATGCTTAAGGATTGTTTTCGATAACATTTTTCACTGTTTCGGGACATGATTTTATACAAAACGCATGGCTAATCATTGAAGTTTCAGGCGTAATTTGTACACCGCCCCTCCTTGTATCACCCCTGCACGCTTATGTCGTCGACCATACTTTCTACACTCCCCGTATTGCCTCCCTGTTTTGTACAGGGGCATCTTTTGTTTGCCCCCTGTATGAGGTTTTACATAGGCTATGTTTTGTGTACCGCAGTGAAATTTAGTCAAACATTCTCCATAAGTTGGCCAAGGTAGTTTGTAAATTGCACACATGAACCCTCCGCAGTTTCAAGATACAGTCAATTTGGAATTCAAGTGTGTTTGGCATACCATCGCGCACATGGTCATGAAGTTTTTAGTTGAACTCCAAATGTTAAGTTTTGCATAATAAACACACGCTAAACTTTTTTCCATGACATTCAGATAACATTTGATCAAAATGTCGTTGGAGAATAACGTCTTTTATAAGCCAACAACTTCCTGCTCAAGTTTGGTACACGCAAAGATTTGAATAATGGCTAGTTTCGCTCTATTGCCGACTTTTGTCATTATTGCGGCATTAGTCTCTTTAGCCGACAATGCTTGGGCGAAATCCAAAGGACTTGTACCGTTTTTCCGGGAACCATTCGGCGAGACAAGTAAGATGCTTAACCCCCCGAAATTTTGAAGACACCTTGGCTCAAGTTTTGACTATAGAGATTCCTGGGAAGTGTTGATTATTCTACTATTATACTAATTTTTGATTGGTCTCCAAATCTTCAGTGAAAGGAATGGTTAAAAACTGCAAGCCTGAGTGAAAACAATTTTCGTTTATCTTATGAGCTGTGCGACATAGAATATACATCATCCGTTTTTACCAACATTTTTGCAAGTTGACAATATAAAAATTGAACTACTGATCCATTACAGGTTACTACAGGTTAGGGTGAGAGCGGATTAAACAGGAGAATACACCTGCGTGGTTTGTTTAAGCGGTTTGACCTCATCCGGAAAGGTGTTGAACTCACCCGGAATATAGGGGTATTCTCATGTGAGCGAACTCCCAATTGGGTGATTCCAAACGAGCGATCAAGAATGTAATAGCACTTTCTTCATATTCTCCTTGTTTACCTTGTATTTTTTGTACGTTATTCTTTTTTTCATCTTGTGTCTCTGCTTTCTTTCACTTTCGTTTTTCATTTCATCCATTTTTTTTTCTTTTTTGCTCATGAAACAACAAACTACAAGTTGTCATTTTTAATAAGCGTAGTCTTCTGTTTAATTTTTATGCAATTCGGCTCGCTCTATTTCCTATATAATTTTATCCTTTATGATTTTTTCTTCGGTACTTTTCATCTTGGTTTTTCCTTTCAATTTCTTCGGATTCTTTCTTTGCTCTTTTTCGCATTATTTTTTCTTTCTTCCTTGCTGCGTTCTGCTTTCTGCATCTTGCTTCTTCCTTGTAGTCACTTTTTTCACGTTTGTTTCTTTGCTTTTCCACCTATTTTCACTGATTCTTAATGTCTGCATTATTGTTGACGTTTTTTTTCTATTGATGTTTTGTTTATTCCAGCATTCTTTTTTTATATTTTTATGAAGATTTTCACACTTACAACGATGAAAGACCCAAACATACCGAACTGTACAGGAATTACGGAATATTACGGTTATTTAAAATGCCAACTTGTAATGTATTGTATCATGAGCAAAAAAAGAAAAAATTAGACAACAAGAAGGAAGAAAATGAAAGAGAGCACAGGTAAAAGACGAAAACGTGAAAACATACGTAAAAGAAAACATTTACAATACACCCAGAAAACGAAAGAAAAAAGAAATACATTCAAAGAAAAATATAAGACAAAAATGAAAGTATGAGTAAAGTGTTATTACATTCTCGATCGGCCGGTTGGAATCGCTCAATTGGGAATTCGCTCACTTAGGAATTCGCCCAATTGAGAATCACTCACATGGGAGATTGCTTAATTGGGAATCGCTCACTTGAGAATAGACCGACTTTATAGACATAGAGATATCATTATCGTCAAAATGCAGCAAATTTGGCATGAATCGTTAGAACTCATTGAGATGCACTCAATAACATGACTCAAAATTTTGTATGTTGACTTTTAATGCAGTTACAGGGTGAGCCAAAAAAAGGTGACTGGTACTTGGCTTTCATAGCTTTCAAATGGGTGAAGCTTTTTTAATGATGGTTTCCTGCCGTCGGTATGTAGAACATCTGGCATAATTAGTGCAAAGTTCCAGGCATATTGCTTGAATATTGGCTGACTAGAATCAAAAATACTAAACGTCGGTTTTTTGCAAATAAATTTTGAAAAATCGACAAAAATTGACAAAATCAATAAGTTTTACAACAGAAAAGAACAATAGTTCCAATCATAAGAACCATATAACAGCTGGAAATTACAAGAGAGTCGTCTTATTGTGTCCTACTTTCTGTTTCACCAATAATTTTAATCGTATTTCGATTTGGTCAATGACAGAATTGATTTTGATTTGATTTTGGTTTTTTTCTAATTTCAAAGCAAAAGCTCTTGATTTTGGCGAAATTTTGCCCCATATTGAAACAAGAAGTTAATGACTTTAAATTACGTGTAATTTACAAATCTGGGTGAGTTTTAAAGTATTATTATAAAAAGCTTTACAAAACTTTTCTCACAACAGAACAACTTTTACTTTGATTTCACGATTTATACTTTTTTGAAAAATGACCACTTTTACTAAATCCCCGTTTGCACAGTAACCAAAAGTGCTAGGAGCCAAAAACTTGACTTTTATAGCAACGATTAGCAGGGCGCAACGATTAGCAGGGCATTCTAATGCAGTAGTCCGCATTAAAAAAACTTCATCCGTTCAATAGTTATGGAAGTCAGCACCGGTCGCCTTTTTTTGGCTCACCCCGTATAAGCGGTTAAAGTAATCTATTTAGACCCCAGATTTTCCACGTGTGTGAATTAAAACAGTCAAATCCTTTGAGAATTTTAATCGGAGACAAAATTCCAAATCAAAATATCCCAAATTTTACTCGATCATTTTTTGCATCTGATGTATCTTGTACTTCTCACTCAATTTCTGTTCTGGAAGACCATCGAAAGATAAACTATAACATGGCATTTACCAAAGTCAGGAAGTCTGATCGGATTCGGCCGAGTGATCCTTTGCGTCACGAAACGGAACCCCTTCGACTACAACAACTACGGCTGCTATTGCGGCTGGGGTGGCTCCGGGACTCCGGTTGATCCTATAGACGCGTAATAATGCGTTGCGCTATTTCTCAAGTTTCTACTGTAATTCGCAGATTTTTTTCAGATGCTGCCAAGTACATGACGACTGCTACGGCAAATGCGGAGATAAAGGCTGCTGGCCGAAATTGAGTCCCTATACATTTTCCTGCATAGCCGAAAATAGAACCGCCGTATGCGACAATGGTAAAATTACAGTAGACAGTTCATAATTCCTTAGATCAATAGCCTGTTTTGATTTTGTGAACTGTCGTCGATGGCTTTTAGAATAGACGTTTTTTCTGGCTCGGAAATTGTTGAAGGTCATTTAATACTCACGAACGTCCAATTCTGCTATACCATATGGTCTAGCAGGGAAGCAAAAAATATATAATAGTATTTGCTTCCCATCACTCAGAATCATTTTTAGAAAAATGCACTGTAGTCGAATTGTCAGTCTTCAACTTTAGTGAAAAATGTTAGTGCAACGACTTTGCTTAAGTGACTTTTTCGTCATCTCTCAATTCAAAAGCATTTCATAAAAACAGATAATAGGAAAACGTTTTATTCAGTTTGACCTACATACTCCTAAGCAGGATGAAGTGTCCAGATGAGCCTGTCTTAGGGAAGTTGACATGGTCTAACAGAATATAAGATCACGGTTATCATTATACAGAGTGTGGCGATCGGCACTGACTTTCATAACTTTCGAACGAATGAAGCTTTTTCAATGCGGATTGCTGCATTAGAGTTCCAAATTTGGCTTTGTTGTAAGAG
The DNA here is from genome assembly GCA_963922205.1 of Romanomermis culicivorax. NCBI lineage: Eukaryota > Metazoa > Nematoda > Enoplea > Mermithida > Mermithidae > Romanomermis > Romanomermis culicivorax. The sequence goes on along the minus strand of CAWUHX010000227.1, from coordinate 378,829 downwards.
CCAAGTTTTATGCTGCTAGCTGTTATAGTTTCCCTATAAACAGAAGTTTTTAAAAAGTGGTCATATTTTTCAAAAAGTAAAAATTGTAAAATGAAAGTAAAAGTTGTCATATTGAGAAAAAATTTTCTGCAGCTGTTTACATACAATATTTTAAAAGTGACCCAGATTTGAAATTCGCACGTAATTTAAAGTCATGAGATTCTTGTTTTAATATGGCCAAAATTTTGCCAAAATCTAGAGCTTTTGCTTTGAAATTGGATAAAAAGCAAAATCAAAGTAAAATCAATTATGTCATTGACCATTTAAAACTAGTGGTGAAACAGAAAGGAGGACACATTTAAACAGCTCTCTTGTAGTTTTCAGCGGTTATATGTTTCTTATGATTAGATCTATTTTACTTTTTCTGTTATAAAACATGTTGATTTTTTCTATTTTCTTTTTTTTTTGAAAAAAATTGACGTTTTTTTTTTGTTCTGGTCAGTCAATACTCGATCAATCTAATTGAAACTTTGTCGTTTTTATGCTAGGTGTTTTATCTATCGCCTGCAGCGAACCACATTAAAAAAGCTTCGTCCAATTGAAAGCTATGGAAATCAGCACCGGCTCACCCTGTATATTTGGTCTTATTTCTTACCATCATTGACCTGATGATGAGGTGTGAAGTGATCTTATGTACGTCTCTATGTTGAGAATGATATACTGCAATCTGTCGAGGGTAGTTAGTCATACGATAGTACACAAAGAATCAACAGAGACACGAAAAATATTGGTGGCTGACAAAGAGATGAAATCAACTGAGGTCTCTGGACACGTGAGCATAGTTTCATCAAAGTGGCTTGAGCCCAAGCTGAGCTCCGCATAAGTTTTAGTTTAATTTTATATGTTATGCCATTGTTATTAGGTGCAGCTCAGCTCTAGCCACAAAACATATAGAGGAAGTTAAGCTGCAGCTGAGCTGGAGCTGAGCTGCATCTCAACGGTAATACCATGAAATACAGAGTTACGCTACAGCTAGGCTGCAGCTCAACTTCTCGATATGTTTTGTGTGTACGATCAAGTTGCAGCTGAACTGCAGCTTAACGGGAATGGTATAACAACCCGAGTTAAGCTGAAGCTCAGTCGGAGCTTAAATCTCTTTGACGAAACTAGCCCAAGGAGAATATTCTATGGATTATAAAATTCTGTGATTTGCATGCTTCATCCAGTGACTGCTACGAATTCTCCCATGAGAGAAAGTTTACAAGGGCAAATTCTGAAATTGAACGTTCTATAGTAGATTCTATAGCTTTTAAAAATGGAAAAAGTTTACACGCACCGTTTTTTCCATAAATCTGTTTTACAAAAAATGCACAAATGTTCAGAACATTAGAAAGTTGGTCCGTATACTTAATCCAAGGCGAAAAAAATTAAAAGCCTGCATCCAATCGCATAGAAGCAGTTATTTTCCAAAAATTACCTCGTGCGAATTTCGTTGAGTTTCAGATATGCGTATCGCGGAACCATTGCAGGCGAGATAATTAGTCGCATAAGCACTTCTGTCTAGTTTCCGAAATGAACTATTGAACGCATATTTTGTGCTATTTTAGTAGTTATTTGGATCGGTTATAGACAAAGTTACATTGTTTACATTTATGCAAATTTTAGTGTAAATAAGTCTTATGGGGGAATTAATTACGTAACATTGCTCAGGTTGTTCAGGACTATGCATCATTAGAGAGTAGTCAGTAGTCCTGTACTGTTATGATAGAAGTAATCTGTTTTTCTTGAAGTTATTATAAATAATATGAAAAATAGTAATCTTTTATTTTGTTACGATTTTCTGATCAACCAATATGTCACATAGGACTGAAAATTTGTAGTAACCTTCAACAATCTTTTGAGAAAAAAGTTCTACTTTAAAAGCTTTGTGTAAACGATAACAATAGCAGGGCTATTTTTTGTTATTTTCCGATTCACAAGCATTTTATAAAAGGCAAATCGTACTAGGTATAGTGTATGAGAACAGGCTATAGATGATTCTATATGGTACTGGCAGTTTATTTGATGGTCTGATGTATTGTTTTTTACAGAAGTGAACTCAGAATGTGATTCCTGCGCTTGCTCTTGCGACACGAATGCAGCGCATTGTTTCAAGAGAAATGATAAATATTATCACGGAAAGGCATCTTGTAAGAGTTGATTTGATCTTTATTTGTGCGATTTATTCAATTCAATAAAATAAATAAGAATGAAAATGTAGTGAACATTTTAGGTGAAAAAATCTTTTTGCTAAAATGGTGAAAAAAATGGTATCTGACTAGGAACGTTTCCAGGCGTAAATTCCGAAATTCCATGTGCTGTAATGCGCTTGATAGCTTGATATCACAGGAAATGGATCAATACAACACTTGGCCTCTTTTTTACACTATGCTCATAAGGCTAATCTAATACTCTCTGAAATACACAGCTCTGAATTATATTGAAGTTTGAAAGATGATAACTTGGATGAAAATTTAGAATTGTTTTTCGTCTCATGAGATAATTTTTCGATTGTGTCCCGTAACCTCGACTGTCCTTTTACCTCGACCATCCCGTTACCTCGACTAATGTTGTGATTTGACAAATAATTACAGACTGAAATTCACAAAATTTTCCCCTATTCCCTAAAATAATTAAGCCACAAATATTTGGTAAGAAATTACGTCTGATTGTTTGTACTTCTTGTGAACTGACCGGAAGGTTATAGTTAAACTTTTGCCCAAATAATGGAAGATTATGATCAAGCAACGTTTATCCATACAAAATACAGAAGAATGGATTTATTAAGATGCGAAAGTACGGCTCAGCCAAATCATTTCTACGTTTGCCAGAAAAATAAATCTGTTAGATCGGCTAGCGGCTCAAGTACTGATTGATATTAGTGCAGAAATTGTGGTAAAATCGGAGCCGAAAAATGAAAAACAAACGCCAAAAATAATCAAATAATTAGCAATCGAAGTGGGTCACAACCATCTTTGTGGCCCGAATGGATGCCGTGACTATCTAAACATTGACATTGACCAGAAAGATGAAGAAAGTTGCCGAAAATTGAACGAAATCAATTAGAGCTTATGGAGACTCATAATATACGTAGTACAATCGAGGTAACAGGATAGAGCAAAAAGGACTTTTTTTCACAAAAATTCATTGGCGAAAAAATGGAAAATTCCAAATATAATCCATTTATTCAAAAAGAATAAGTCCGTTCGATTAGATACGATCAAATAAGGGACTCCGGCCCTCCGGTGTGCAAAGTTATAACATAGACATGCTACAACATAGCACCATCAGATGGGGAATGTAGACACACCCGAGCCAAGGCATGTGTGGGTATAAAGTTGTCCTCGGCTATGGAGTGTGTGAGGAGGTCTCGCATCTGAGCTCCAATGGTTGAGTATTGGCAAAAGTTGCCCTCAAGAATGGGTCCATGGGACTGGAAAAAGGATGGGAGCATAAGGTGCAGTGTTTAAGGATAGTGCAAGACTTCTCCCAGGAGTTCCCGCTGGGAGTATGGAGTAGAACAGTTGAGGGTATAGTTTTGTATGGTAACATACAACATTCCACCCATAGGATTGATGTTTCATCCAATGCACAGGTTTCGACCCCTTCCATTTATGGTGAGCCCGCCGAACCTGACATCGGCCAGTGGTGGCACAGCTACGGCGCAACACTCAAGAAGCCCTTCAACAGTAGGGGTTCTTCATTTACAAAGGCAAGCTCCTCCAATTTATGTACAATAATTAGCATTTGATTTTTGCCGTCATAACTTAAAAGCTTGCACTCTGTATTGCACATTCGTTTATGGGGGAGCCGTCTAAAAATAGGTCATCTGAAAGATTTCTATTCGTCGGAGTAAAAGAATAGTCGGATGTTACAGGAATTTTTGAGCTTATGGACATGAAATCAATATTGAAGTAATACAGCTTGAATGCGATGAGGATGCTTTAGTACTAGCAGTAAACCTGTTCTGATCGAGCTGTTCAGATAAATTCAAAATTTTTAAAGCTCATTTGTCCGAAATTTCAAGCAGGAAGACTTTTATTCATAGTATACAACGTTTGCGTAAAAAATTCACGGCTCTTCATTATCCCAGCAACTCATAGTGCAAGTTGACCAAACATAAATCGACGCTGGGCGAATTACAACTGAAAATATCAAAACGAAGACGAAATTATACCAATACCAATTATACTTACACATACAGTAGAAGTTTCGAATAGATGATTGGCAAACAATACTTCTTTTCGACAGTTCCAAATTTAGAAGAACTTCGTGAGAAGAGCAAGAAATATGTTTGGTAAAAGAGTATTAGTCCATTTTAGACATTAGTTTCTATGAGAGTCTTTTTGACTAAAGTATTAATCAATGCAGACTACCAAGCTTAGTTGAGTACGCTGAAAAGTTTGCAGCCCTATGTTAAACGTGGTTCAGCAGATTATCGTAAAAATATTGAATAGTGCTCGGTTACCACTTATTATTTGGAAGTAGTTCAGAAAAAACAGACAATTTTTTCACTGTTCACCAATCAATTACAGTTTGTTTTTCTCGAAATTTGTCATCATATTTGAGTAACATTCATCAATTTCTTGAACAAAAAATTCTACTGTGAAAGCTTCGTGCAAAACTATTTTGACGGCAGCACTATTATCAATATTTTTCAATTTGCAATTTGCGATAAACAGTCGATAGAGACACTCTTTCCTATTTTTAGCAATGAAAATCTGGGTTTGTTCCAGAGTATCATACCCAAACTCCGACCGCCTACGTACCTCAAAAAGAGAGATATAATATTGATGTCCACCTAGCTGCGTTTTAGCACAAAATATTTCACTTAGTTTTGAGAAGTTTCAATCTACAATCTGTTCAAGATATTTCTTTGTCAGATCAGTATTATCGTGATAATTATAGTAGATTTTGTTTAAAATAACCAAAAAGGTAGGTTCAATTTTGATACAGAATTTTGGATGAGTTTAAAAATTTTTACCGTGAAAACGCTCAATTTCTCACGTCAAAATGATTAAAGACTGCATGATGCTTTCCAATTTCGAGAGCTAATCGAGAAATTTCGACTATTAGACGACGTAAAAAAAATTTTCAGTTGTTCTGTTACCACTCATGGACGACGAATTTTTTCCATTCATTACATTAATAAGCTTTAGCATAATCTATTCATTTTCAAATCAATACGGAAAAAACTAGCAAGCGTATTACTGTAATTAATAAAATAATTTTTTCTTCTGTGAACGGCAAACAGAACAGCGGAAAATTTCTTCTGTAACCTGGTTAAGTGTGTGAGAATCCTATAATTACTGTAACTAACCATAACTGTCGTTTCACTGGTTCTCCTCCTCACCTCATTTAAAGTCTCAGTTCTCCTATCATTTTGCATCCATTTTCATTATTTTATCTTTATTTCTATAGTTTTTGTCATACTTCTACTTTTTTGTTTTATCATTTCTGTCTATCTTGCCAAATATTTCCATGCCTAAAACTTCCTAAAAAGCATTCTTTCTCAATTCTATTTTGCATCCTTATATTTTCTTAATCATAATCGTTCAATTTCTTTGTTTCACTATTCTATCTAGCCGCCTCCGCCCCAAGATGTTTTTCAACGATTTTGGCGTTTCCCATACTCATGAAAAAATTTAGGGTTTTTCTACAGTATGAAGTTTTGCACTAGATAAAAATTGAGTATCAAACTGAACTTACTTTTTGGTCTTCGCTACGTTTATCATTCTAAATTAAATGAGGTATAATTTTTCCGTATTGAAATTCATTTCTTGGGGTCGCTGGATTGATCATTTTAAAATGAATGGGTTACAGTAAAACGTTGAAAGCCAGGTAGCCAAAATTTATAGAATCGTATGAATATATCAACATTATATGCACTATACTTCTCATATTGAAATAATCGATGCGGCGGTCGGAGTTTTGGCAAACGCAGCCTTACCGGAGATCAGGAAATCAATTTCGATAATCTTCAAATGATTTAAGGACTCTGTATCATGAAGGGAAATTTACTGAACAGATTCAACGAGAATTCCATCCATAATATTAAAATTCAAGTGTCCGTTTTTGTGTGGTTCACAACACTCCAAGTATGCAGCATGTTATAAGATATATGTTTTTAAAAGTTATGACATAGGCCTATGTTATAACATACAAATAAAAAAATTTTCGTTTTCCGACGCGTTATAACATACTGACATCTTATGACATAGTCCTATGTTATAACATGATCCTATGTAATAACATACAAAATAATTGTTTTCTTTTTTTCGACATGTTGTAACATACTGACATGTTGTAACATAGTCCTATGTTATAACATGATCCTGTGTAATAACATACAATTTTTTTCTTTTTTGGCATGTTATAACATACTGACATCTTATAACATAGTCCTTATAACATATGCAATGTTATAACATATACCCTGTTAAAACATACGGCATTTTATAACATAGGGCATGGTATAACACGGGGTATGTTATAACACGGCAACACTGGGTATGTTATTACATGGGAGGATGGTATAGCAAAGGGTAAGCTATAGCATGAGGAGCTATATTATAACAAAGGGTGTGTTAAAACATGGGGAGATAGATTATAACATGGTGTGTTTTATAACATAATGTATGTTATAACATGAGATATGCTATAACATGGGATATGTCATAACATATCGCATGTTTTAACATGTCCAATGTTATCACATGTCCCACATCATAACATATACCATACTAAAGGATATACATGTTGTAACATACCCCATGTTATAACATATGTCATCTTATATTTGTCACAACACACAAAATACAGTTTCCTGTTAAAGATATACCTTTTGAAGCAAAAAACGACCTTAGCGCCATATACAGCAGTGTATAAATATACTGTACGTTGAATATACCTACAGTATCACGCCGTATGTTATAACATGACCCTATGTTATAACAAAAGCCTATTTTGTAACAATGACCTATGTCATAACATATAAAAAAGAGTTTTGTTCAAAAAATTTTCTATACCGAAGCCGTATGCTATAACATAGCCGTATGTTATAATATATAAAAGAACTTTTTATAACATTGGATATGTTATAATGTGAGATGTATAATAACATGAGATATGTTATAACATTGGATATGTTAATTTAATTATTTTTAAATTTTAATTCAATTTTTAATTAATTAATTTTCATAAACTTACTTCTTCAGTTTATTCCAGACTTGATTCTGGAAAGGCTGGTCATTGCAAGATCTACCGTAATCTGTGTGCATCTTGTCGCAAGCGTACGGTAAACAACTGCTGGCGTCGTTGCGGCAAATGGAAGGACTGCAAGTAATATAGTTGTTATTAGTTTACTATTGAATGTCGTGTATGAATCAATTACCTTATTACAGTATTAGTATTGTAGTCTAGATTACGAGGTGGCTCTGTATTGAAGCAGAATTCCACATTGAGAAGATAACACCTAAAAGTAGCAGATCGGAATTTTAGGCATTGCTTTGCATTTTGCATATCATTAGAACACTGTTTTGAAATTATATTTCTGTCAACTTACATACTCAATGTCGATCGGATCCATTCTCGCATTTGGTTGCTGCAGTCTCTGTTATAACGAATGCGCACAATGCTGCAGACAAAGTCGGTGCACCGATCATGATTTTGAGGTCTTCGACAGTACGCACCACTGAAACCGAGTTGAAAATCATTGTTAAGAAAATACAGTACGCGTCAAAACGATTCTATAGATTGAATCAATTGCTATGTTGCGATCCTACGAATGTAAGTTCAATACATAGAAACTAGTAAGCTTATTACTGTAATCGATCAACAAATTTTCTCGTCAATGAGCGACAAACAATGGCTGAAAATTTTCTTCAATAGCCTGGTTAGGTGGCCAAAAATTGTCGAATAGCGTCCAGGTGGCGACACAGTAAATGAACAGTTTGATAGGCATGATGTTATCCCATGATTTTGACCTTCCCATTGTTTTTCTACAGTATTAAGTTTTGCCATCCATTAAAAGTAAACATAAAATTGAGCATACTCTTCGCTGCGTTGGACATTCTAAATTAAATAGGCTATAGTACCTAGATGCTGATTTGCTGTAATTTTGCTTTCATGTGAATAAGACGTAATACGGAGTTCATTTGTCGACTGACCATAAGTCCGGTCAATTCCCAATTCTTCATTGGTTGCAGAGCCAAACAGGAGTAAGAATCCAGAGTTACAGTAGTTTAGAAGGCATTACTGTGCCTAACGAAACGCCATCTTTATAACTCTATATGTAGACATAAAGGCTTTTTTAAATGCTTGTAAATTGAAGAATAAAAAAATAAGTGCTTTCCTGAAAGGCGGCTAATGTTTTACTGTAGTAGCCTTTACTCATAAAAGGTCGGGGTTAGTTGAGTAGCCTCACACAAATGTCGAGTCCTATGCGCCAAATCGGAAATAGACGAGATTTATATGTAGATCAGGGTCCAGTTTCATCAAAGAGACTTAAGCTCCAGCTGAGCTGCAGCTTAAACTGTAGCTTAACTCTATATGTTCTCACATAGCCGTTAAGCTGTGGCTCAGCTGCTGCTTCACTCATGCACACGCAACCTATCGAGAAAGTTATGCTGCAGCCCAGCTGTAGCTCAAGTTTCACCATATGTTTTTTGCGTATGAGTTAAACTACAGCTGAGCTGCAGCTTAACGACAGTGGTATAACATATAGAGTTAAGCTACAGCTCAAGCTGCAGCTCAGCTGGAGCTCAAGTCTCTTTGATGAAACCGGCCCTAGGTATGTAACTGATGATGTATTTTTTAATAGAACTATTTGAAACTTCCTTCACCTAACTACACTTACGTAGGAGCTTCATTTTCGATCAAATTATTTGGTGGCCTTTCCCGAAAGCACTGTTCGTATTGTGGCAAGAAGCAACTGAAAAAATACATTAAGGGACGGGACAGAAATTTCCAGATCAATACAAGTTTGATGAGAAATTCTAGAATTTTGGTTAAAAAATTGAACAAAAAATTTTGAATTTCTCGCCAAACACATAAATATACAATGTCGAACTGAACGATAAATTTTTCCACAATCAAAGATTCATTTCCAGTATAAATCAAACTAAAGCAAGAGATCAGCTGGAGTAATGATGAATCGGTGTAACAGGCTGTTTGAACTCCCACAGATGGGAAGATCGGATTTTTAGTCCATCCAAAATGATGATTTTTCTAGATGAACACAAATTCTTTTCTCCCAAACGTAGTAATCAACATTTTTAAAATGGCAAACGATCATTCTTAACGTAGCTATGGATGGTCAATGTTTGGAAAAATTTTGGTTTATAATTTTTCCTTACAAAAATTTGGTCCTTAAGACCTAATTAGAAAAATTTGGATATCGAAAATAAAAACTTATCGTGGAAGTTATGCTGTTCCGATACCTAAATTTTATATTCGGAAATGTGTATTTGCAAGAATGCGAGTATCTCTCATCATGAGTTGATTATAAAAATCAATTTCATATACTTTCTGGCTTTATCGCCGACCCATTGGCGTAATTTACTTGTACAGATGGCATTGTGGAATTGACGAATTTTTTCGCAAGCGAAATCGACGCAACGATCGTAATTTTCAGGTCTACGACAATTAGCTGACCTAGAAAGATAGGAATTCTATCCATTATTGATGATCAGGTGATATAAAAAAATCAGAATTTATTACAATGAGTGTCACATACTTTTATGGTATGCTCCTCAATTTTAAAATTATAATCATGTGCTCATCATAGGTGGCGCGATCTATGATATACTTGTCCCCCCACCCTAGCGCCAAAACGGTAAGAGCTAGAACCTTCGGGTTTTTTTCATGATTTCGGACATAGGGGCAAACTATGCGGTGCCTTTTGTCATTTCGCCTCTATCTGCAAGTTGTGCTTGTTAGGGCCCCAAAAACTTGCTAAAAACGCACTTTTTGAGGATGGGTGTGCCATATCCAAGCTCCATACTTCGGCCTAAGCATCTTGGGGGTGCAATCTTAAATGCGATTTTTTATTTTTTTGAAATATGGCCTCCATTCAATTATATGGTTGTCCAAAGTCCAGGAAACCGCGAAATTTGACAATTTTGTTATATAAACTTACGGTTTCAAAAAAAAATTTTTTTGCAGTATTATGCACTACGGTGCCCTTTCATTTGAACCAGTAGGGTTATTGTGATTTTTGGTTCAAGATTTTCGACCGAAGCGAATTCGATGGACCCAGTCACTTTACACGAAAACTTATTCCGGGTGTAAACCAGCGTATTTTCGTTCTTTGTTTTTGGTGGAAGGGGTTTTCGACCGAAGCGAATTCAATGGATGTGGTCAATTTACACAAAAAATCACCAATGTAAATGAAGGTACTCCCGTGACTTTTTGGAAGAAGAGGTTTTTGACCATTGGGTATTCGATGGACGCGGTCACCTTACACAGAAAATTATCTGGGGTGTAAACAAAGGTATTTTCGTGATAATTTTGTGAAAGGAGTTTTCGACGATGGAGACTTTAATGAATGTGATCACTTTACACAAATAGTTATCTCTGGTGTAACCAAACGTATTTTCGTGATTTTTTGGTGGGAGTGGTTTTCGACCGAAACGACTTCAATGGATGCAGTCACTTTACACCAAAAATCCTCATTAATGTAAGTGAACTTGCTCCCATGACTATTTGGAGGAAGGGGTTTTTGACCATTGGGAATTCGATGGACGCGGTCGTTCTACACGAAAAATTATCTCGAGTGTAAACAAGCGTATTTTCGTGATAATTTGGGGCAATGAGTTTTGAACCACGGGGAATTCAATGAATGCGGTCACTTTACACGAAAAAAACCCGTGTGTAAACAAGCATATTTTCGTGATTTTTTGTGGAAGGGGTTTTCGACCACGAGAATTTAATGAATGTGATCACTTTACACGCAAAATTATATTGAGTGCATACAAATGTATTTCTGCGATTTTTTGAGGAAGAGGTTTCTGACCATGGGGAATTCAATAGACGCAGTCATTTTAAACAAAAAATAGTCATGTCTGTAAACAAAGGTATTTTTGCGATTTTTTGGGTTGAGGGATTCTTGACCATGGAAAATTAAAGTGAGAATTCGTTATAATCGTTAAAGTAAATAAACAACAGTTTTCATAGACAAGAGTACTCTGGGAAAACAAGAAATATGATTTTGGATCGATTCGACCCTTAAGAAGACGTTAAGGGTTAAATTATAGATTTCTCACTTCGTGTCGCAGCATATGTTTTTAGGTCTAAGCTAGCATATACGTGTGAGCTCATGCTTATGATCTATGACTTGAAAATTTTATGAGGCAAGTTGACTCTGTAGGCACATGAACATAATACAGAATCCACAAAAAAAATGATTCATAATTTTCTAAATGACTCACGTTATTTGCGTGTTATCATTGTTGTTAGGAATCAAATTATTCGGTGGTCTCGTTTCAAAACATTTGGAAAATGTCGGCGAATGGCACCTAAAAACACAAAAGATCGTTTTAATTAAGTAACAGAATTAATTTTTAATATAGAATCAGATTATCTACGAAAATTTTGTAATTTTCACATGCCTTCGATTCTTATTCCAGTAGTTTCAGTCACTGCACTAACATATACGTAGAAAAGTTATGTAGAAAACCTACTAGTAGAAAACTCTGACGTAATCAGGGGTTAAAAATAACAATTTTTTGCCTTCTGCGAAAGAAATGAGCATCAACAGCAAGGAAAATCTTGAAGAGATCAAAGTTTGATTGATCTTTGACCAATCCATAAATTTGTCAAAAATGGTGATAAACCCTCAGACCTATAGATCTATGCCTATTTGGTTGCGTTTGAGAACCAAAAATTCCGGATCGACTTGAAAAGTCTCCATTCGTTTGGTCAAACAAATACCTAGGAGAACTGAGAACCTCACAACCCACCACGCTGATGCGTAACATTTTTCAAATTGGATCAAAAAAAAAATTCTCCATCTACTCTTTTTCTAGTCGTTCCGAATGAGTCTGGTCCTTTTAAAGACAGAAAACGAATTTACAGCTGAACAGAGGAATCAAGTCAGTACTAGTCGTGTATTTTAGCACATGTCTTCCGCACCATAGTGCCAAAAGAAACACCGGAATAATGAACCGAATTTTGCCAGAGAAAGTGCTTAAGTGAGTTCAAAACCGATAAAATTCAATAGTATCCCGGTGTCGTGACTTCTATTTTTGGACTAAAACTTGCTTAAATGCGACATTAAGAAATCTTAAAATGAATATAATTGGTTTCTATGAAATTTGGATACTTGCATTGCAAAAATAACTGCAGTTCAAATCGTTCTCACATGAAATTTCGAATATCAATTTTCACATCATTGCAACAGTTTATTGAGCTGGAAAATTCACAGAACAGTGAAATACCCTTTATTTTGTCTATGGACTGCAGTTCTTACACTTGTACGCGGTATCAGCAAATAGAATAAAACTCCGAAGACTAATCTGCAATAGGTCAATTAGATTCTAGCCAAAATTTGAACCACCATGATTCAATTAAAAGTAGAGATAGTACATTATGTCCAATTTATAAAATTCGTGAACGAAATTAATTTATCTGCTTATCATGTCTACTTCTTTGTGAAGTCAACCTTTCTTCAATATTTCATCGATATGGGTGCATCCTTACTTCCTCGATATGTCCCATATCCAGTCGCGCAAATCATTCGTGCAATATTGTATGTTAAAGTTTAGGCGAATTTGATCGCAACCAAAAATGACGCAACGGTCCTTATTTTCGATGCGACGGCAATTGGCGGATCTGAAATGATTACAAATTTACTCAAAAAGAAATGTCTTCTGCCTGTTTATTTTGAAACGACAACCACAACCAGGTTAATGTCTTCATTGCACATTGAGTGATCAACTTCTTAGTAAATCTTCATCGAGAATTAAGTAATCAATTTGTTAAAATATGCAACAATATGTTACAACAACAGTATGCTGCAACTTTAGAACACATGACTTGTTCGAAAATTTCGGTTCAGTTGAAACTTGATGGCGGCGCCGCAAAAATCACAAAAACCTATTCATACTTCAAAGGAGGTACCGCGCGGTGAAGTATGACAGGGCCTTAACACTATCAGGAGAAAAATGTTCCCCTCGATTGCAGTAATATGCTTCAATTTTTTCGTATTGAACCTGCTTTCATCGATTCGCGGTATCTGCCATGTTAGAGTAGATTTGTCATCTGACCAGTGCTTGAGTTTTGTTCCCCAGTCTACCCGTCTGTATTTTCTTACTTCAAAAAAAGTTGGCACAGTGCACTGATATGCAATACTTACAATCTGTTTTTTTATAAAATTCTTGTAAATCGGAAAAATTTGCACTGTCGTCGAAATCGTTTACCCAAAACTTATACAATAAGATTTTTTGCTAAAAACTTGTTAACGAATAGTTGCGTGGGCTCACAAAGTTCCAGTCCTATGGCTTCTTGGTGTCAATTTTGGCATTATGAGTGGGAAGTTGAATTATATGCGCCTATTGTTATCCATATCTTACTGTAAAAATATTTTATAATTTGATTATCAGTAGCAAAATTATCTTTTGTTGGAAGTCTCAGAATTTCCAATATTATCGTAATTCGGACGGCTGAAAATATGCGTGGGAGATGTACTTGAAGTCAATATATCAGACTTTCATTCGAAATAGAACTTTTTCAGCGATTTTTGCCATAAAATTTGTTGTCTATTGTGTGGCACATGTCGAATATTCGCGAATTAGAAGTTTATTACATCTTTAAATTAGAAGGATTAATATTTTTAAATAAATCAAATTATCAAAATAAACTTTGTCTATTGTGCAATTGGTTGAAATTTCGATTAGCTCTAAATCCTGCTGAGTTCTGTACGCCATTCATTTTAAAAATGATCGATGCAGCGGGCAAAGTTTCCACTAATGCAGCGTTAGATGAGGAAATAAATTTCAATTATTTTGCAATAGTTGAAGAAAGTGATCATCGATGAGTCTCTATTATGTAGGAAAATCTGTTGAATAGTCAACGAGCTGCGACCTCGCTGCATCGATCATTTCAAAATGAATGGTGAATAACAACTCTACAGTATTTCACATCGAGCACTGCTTCTTCGAATATTTCACAATTTGCAACATCATCATACTCTCTGGAATTGCACATTGTGATAAGTATATCACAATATCACATAAAAACTCATTATTCGGTTTAAAAATCGATTGATTCGTTATGCATACTTACGTTAATGAACGTTGAGCCACTGCTGCCGTCGACAATAGCAATATTACGAAACCTACAAAGTGAATATGATTTTGAAATTCACAGAGATGAGCTATTAATCGTAAGTTCAGACGAAGACTGATAAATCGTTCACTTAAATAGATCATACTGTAACAGGATGTTGTGAACATGAACCCTGAATTTTTGAAAACAAAATTTTCTAAACTTTTTGATTTTGAAACAAAAAAGTCTCTAGAAGCCTTGTCAATGCAGTCAGAAAGTGCATCCATTTCTCGTCAGGAAGGCTTTTACAGCATCATATTATTCATCATAATCTTATTTCAGGAATTTTATTTTGTTTCAGTTTTGTGGAAATTTCTAGCATTCCGACGACGTTTTTCGGGGGAAAATTTGATAAAATGCTATAAGAACAAACTTATGTGCGTTCTTATCGAATTTTTATGTGTAATTTTACGTTTGCATAGTTTGAATGGATTTTACGACGATTTTGATGCAGTTTTCATGATAGATATACGATAAAAAAGGTATCCGGGGTATGTTGGACCCCTATTGGTGCGTTAAAGATTATCCTATCGAGCCTTGTACATATAATTTTCTACTTCGCAAAAAGGTCCACTCACAACTTTTGATAAAAGTCAACAGTATCAGAAACGGGCTGATCCATAGTTTACGGTATATCATAAAATTGTTCGGCTGACCCCGGATACTTGCAGCATGAAGTTCTGTCTGTTCATTTTCAATATGGGCAAAAAAGTTGCCAGCAAAAAAATGCTAAATTACAGTAACCAGAGTGAATTTGAGATAACCGTTTTTTTATTCAATAGCAAAATATTTCTAGAGTCGATCGCCCAAGAAACATGTACGAGTTCGATATCAAAAAAAAAAAAGATTTTGGCAAGTCTCAATTATTGATTTCACATTCGAAAGCAACTCTAAAATGAAAAATAGACGTTCAAAGTTATTGAAGGACAACAAATTTTACTTAAAAAATATTTTTGGACCGTACAAGTATGATTCAAAAAAACAACAGTGCTATCATACAGTAACCAGAGCAGACCTGAGATTCCAGTATTTTGCGTTCTTTATTCTAGTATCACACATCAGAATCTAATGAAAAACCAAAACCACTTATTTTCATGCATTTTTATGAATTTTTTTAGGTGGATTCAGCGAAATTCACTAATTCAACAAAAAATATCACTGGAGAGCCGAGCTGCGCATGGAAACCGCTCAATGATCTTATTCTATAAAAGTTAGATTTTAGATCGTTTCAAAACACTTTTGCACCATTCCGCATCTCTCAATAATCAGGAGAGGTCGAAAATTGCAGATTTTTAAGGCAGCAGTACTTTTGCTCGTTAACAGCTGTCATTCTATTTAGAATAAATTTGCATTTTACTGGCCGAATACTGCTGATTTTAAAAGAAATTGTAAATTTTACGTCAAACAGTCGTGGTTCACTACGAATAAGTACAGCTCATGATACACTGCGGCTAAAAAATAGAATTTTATGATGAGAAAACACAGTAGGTAGCTTATCTGGTCTATTCCCAAGTGAGCCATTCCCAACTGAGCGATTTCCATGTGAGCGATTCTCAATGGAGCGAATTCCCAAATGAGCGAATTCCCAAATGAGCGAATTCCCGATTGAGTGATTCCAAACGAGCAATCGAGAATGTAATAACACTTTCTTCTTATTTTTTTCTTTAACTCATATTTTTCTTTGTATTTATTTTTTTTCTTTCGTTTTCTGTGTGTATTGCTTATGTTTTCGTTTATGTATGTTTTTACGTTTATATCTTTTGTCTGTGCTTTCTTTCATTTTCTTCCTTCTTGTCATTTAATTTTTTCTTCTTTCGCTCCTGATACAATAGAACACCAGTTGCGATTTTAAATAACCGTAGTATTCCGTAATTCCTGTACAGTTCGGCATGCTGGTGTCTTTCATCGTTGTAAGCGTGGAAATCTTCATAAAAATAATAACAAAAGAATGCTGGAAAAGAAAAAAGCATGAAAACTGTAAAAAGAAAGAAGAATCAAGAAAGAGAAAGCATCAGGGGAAGAAAAAAATAATGTGAAAAAAGAAAGAATCAAGAGAATAGTAAAAGAGAAAGATAGAGAAAAAGAAAAAGCAAAAAGCTAAGATGAAATGTAAGTAAGAATAAAAAAATCACAAAAAATAAAACTAAATAGGAAATAGGGCGTGTCGACTTGTATAAGAATTATATGGGAGACAATGCTTATCAAAAATCACATTTTGTTATGTATTGTTTCATGAGCAAAAAAGAAATGACAAGAAAAAATAAAATGAAAGAAAGCAGAGAGAAAAGATAAAAATGCAGAAACATAGATAAACGATAACATAAGCAACACACAGAACGAAAGAAAAAAGAAATATATACAAAGAAAAATATAAGGTAAAGAAGGAAAATCTGAAGAGTGTTATTACATTCTCTATCGCCCGTTTGGAATCACTCTATTGAAAATTCGCTCACTTGGGAATCGCTCACTTGCGAACCGCTCACTTGGGAATCCCACAATTGAGAATCGCTCACTTGGGAATAGACCGTGATAAATAGGCATGCTTACTTCGTAGGAACCATGGACAGCTAGAAGTCATACTGATCGGTAATTATGAATCAATCCTTAATAGTACGAAACTTGATCAACTGAATAATGAAAAAATCTTATACGTCACTTATATACTTTAGCTCAAAAACCTTCGTGGGCGGATGATAACGGTAACAATATCAATCTCGCGCTGATGCAGAGGTGTTTATGACGATGGCCCTTTTATGCCGTTCCACTCAAAAGTTATCAAATTGAAGAACAAAATAACATTTCTATTTTTAGACAATTTTTTTCATGACGGTTAATCATTCAAGTAGGAGTTTTTTTTGTCGAAATTTCTCAGGAAAAAACGTCAGCATTTTTTTAATCAAAAATGTCATTTTCTATGATTGCTGAGCAGACAGGACAAAAAAATTTGTATCATTTTCGGGTAATTACCCGACTTTAGGTGAAAAACGCCTGTTTTAATGTTTTTCTAGAAAGTCACAGGAAATATAATCTCAAATAATAGACTATCAATATTTCTACCGGAATCCCAGTTATCTCTCTTCCAGAAATTCGTGACCACCAAGGACCAGATGTACAAATACAGCAGGCGGAAAAACGTCTTTGATTGCTTCGTTGAAAAAAAATTTTAATCGCACCAATCTTGTCGGTCTGTCATGTAGCTAATATTATGACTAATCATATAGCTGAAATTTTCATTTTTTGATGAAGGAAGGAAGATCTTCTATCGGACTAGTCTATTTTTTATAAAATGCTTCCAAATAGAAAAGTGACACAAATCAGTAGGGTCAACAAAATCGTTTACATGGAGCTCTTACCGTAAAATTTTGCACTCGATAAATCGCTAAAGGTGAGATCACAATGCTGACAAATTTCCAGTCCAATATGATATATTGTTCATCAGAAAATCGTGAAAATCTGAAATACTACTTGCTTTCCACTTTCATTATTTAGAAGCATTTCAAGAAAAACAGACTATAGCAACGTATTCTTCAACCTAGATTAGTCAAATTAAGTGATACTATTTGTTATCAGTCATTTTAGCTCGCCTATCTCGTTCTTTTGGGCGGAAAAAATGATCAAAAAAAGAGAATCTTTTGATAGAAAATGCTAATTTTTGAACAAAAAATTCTCGAAAATGTCAATTTTTCGGCGTTTCGCAAGTTTCTTAAGACAAAAATTATTATTTTTTGATTGCTTTTTCTTACTCTATAGGTGAAAAAATCGATTTTTTCCTTCGTTTCAATAAGCCCTCGAGAATTTTGGGAAATCGATGACCCCCACCCATGTAGAAAAAGTTGCCTGAACCCTCCCCAGATATCGCAATTTCAAAACATACATGTATGTTTCAAAATATAGTATGTTCCATCAGGAGCCCACAGGAGTCTTTCTTAAACAGAAATGACCTTATGACCAGCACAATGTTTTGTGGCCAATACGAACCATGTTGAACAATAATCGATGTGAAATCTATCAAAAAACACGAATCAATTTGCATCTCAATTTTTTGGCTGGTGAACGGTCGGTGAAAATTTTGTGCAAAATCAGTGGACTTTTAGTTGAATTGAATCAGTTGAATTTTCTTCACCTCCAATTGAATTAGCCAACAAGGATGCACGTTGACCTGGGAGCAACAACTCTGGCATGTGAATCTGGAAACAGAAAAATCAAATTCATTTTGCATACACGATCTGTCCCGAAGAAAATGTTTCTCGAAAGTATTTTCGACGCAATCGTTCTTTTCGCTAGTAATTAACAAGTAGCATTGATTACTAATTTTGAATGCATGGGAAAATACATATTTTACTGTGCCGATATGCGTAAGTTCATTGGAATTTGTTCCTACATTATTGTACAGCTGGCTAGACTTTCACAGTCGTCAGACACTCAAACCAGGGCGTGTCCGTAGAGTTTTGTAACCAGGACTTTCATCAGGTGAAGTCAATATATTGGCATATTTTTAGATTTTGTTAAAACCAAAAATTTGTCCTTCTGGTTTTGATTGGATTGAACGGAACGGATCGTTTCGTTTAGACTTGAAATTTCGGCACTTTACGGTATGGCCTACTTCATACCTGTAATTGGGGGGGGGATTTGGGGGGGCCCTATATCTTGGCCAACCATATACCCAACCCCCTCAGTCTTGAAAAAATTAGCAAAAAAGTGCCTTTTTGGAAAAAATTTCGACTTTTTTCGATCTCCTCCTCCCAAATTTTGGATTAACCCCACCTGTACTTGGGGGGCGGGGGTTGGGGGGGACCCCCCCTCAACTCGGCCAACCCTGTACCCAAAATCATTCCCCCCCCCAACCCCCCCCCCAGTTTGGAAAAAATTAAAAAATTCTCAAAATGGCCTTTTTTGGGAAAAATTTCGACTTTTTCCTACCCCCCCCCCCCCAACTGGTCGGAGGTCTTACAGGTATGCCCCCCACTACCTGTACTTGGGGGGGGGACCCCCCCCCAAGTTGGCCAACCCTGTACCCAAAATCATTTAACCCCCCCAGTTCGGAAAAATTTAAAAAAATTTGCAAAAAAGTGTATTTTTCTGGCCTTTTTGGGGAAAAATTTCGTTTTTTTCTACCCCCCCCCCCCAAATTTCGGATTTACCCTCCCCCCCAACTGGTCGGAGGTTTTACAGGTATGCCCCCCCCCCCAACTGGTCGGCGGACCTCTTACAAGTATGGCCTACTATTGAATTTTTGGCAGGAATTTACAATACGGTAAGTTCGACTTTTTACCAAAAACCCCCATTTTTCAATGTTTCAAATCAAAAACTTTAAAAAAATTTTGGAAAAAAAGGGCGGAAAACAGTTATTTCCAAAAAAAAACTTGAAAAAAAATTTGAAAATTTTTCATGGAAATTACAGTAATCATACCTTTCTACCAAAATCCTAAGCCCTAAGCCTAAGCCCCCTCTCCAAGTTCTTTTTGACCTCGCCATTCACCATTCCACTCCGACCGCCCTAAAAACCAAACTAATTCTGTACTTTTGAGCAACCACCAACAAGGAAAACACAACTTCAGGCAATTTTGGTTACTTACCGTATTGTTAAAATTAGCCGAATTTTTCTGAGTGTTTTTTAATTTTTTTGGTTGTATGGTTTACACACACTAGACTTAGACTTGGCTTAGTCTTGAGCTTAGGCTTGAGCTTAGGCTTAGACATAAAAGGTGCATTGCCGAAATTTCACCATTAGTTTTCACCTTTTAAGCGCACCATTAAATGTCGATTTTTTGGACCTCGCTGTTCCCCCGGGGGACCTCCCATTCCTCCCAAATGACAATTCTAAGACTACTCACACTTATTCACGTTTTCATTGCTTTCATGCATAATGTCATGTCATATTTCGTTTCAAGAAGCAAAAAAATAATTTTTTTGCAAGTCGGTTCCCTTCCAAATTATGGTCCAACCAAACTGACATTTTTGGATTCGTCAAGATGCCAGCTATCCAGATCAGTTCGAAAATCTAGGCGCTCATGGCATTCAGGAACTCATTTGCATAAAATCTACACACATCTCACATAGTCCTTGTCACTATAGAAAAATCCTACCTACTTCAAGAATCGATCCTGGTCCACCAGACCATGGACTTAATGCGTTTACCACTACACAATTTCACCAGAAAGTATCAACACTATATTCCTTCAAGACCCTTGATACTATTTTAACTAACAACTTCATTTGGAAGAGCCTCAACAGTGCTGCGCTTTCTGGGCGCAGCTGCTGTACCCTAAGTCTAAGGAAAATTTTAAAGGAAAAATAAATGTTTACCCACTATTCACAGAAATCCATGCTCAAAATTAACAAACAACTCATATACAATAATTAGGCTGAAGGCCGGGAGCCGACTTATAAAATTTAGCCACAAAATGTGTTATTTTATGTCCCAAAATCGCATTTATTGCGCTGCTGGCTCATAGCTGCCTCGTGCTTGTTCGTTTTCCTGTTCATATGTGAACCCCAAAATTAGATGAAAGACATTGAATTTCCCTTCCCAGCAATAAGACTGACGAAAATTCACTTTTCACAATTTAGAAATTCGGGTCATTGAGTGTTTGGGGTTTTTTTCGCGGAGTTTGTGTGATTTTTGCTGCGTTATTGTTACCCACTAAAAAGTCGCTTTACCGTACGTGTTCCTGGGGGGTGGGGCTGGTGGGAGTTCTACCTCGGGCAGAACCCTGGCTGCCCCTTTATAATTTTCTTTTTTCTGAAATTTGTACACCATAAAATGCAGAAGTAGACTTTTATCAAAAGAATGTTGCAAATAAATATGATTTTAAAATAGTTCAGTGCTCTTTGAAGACTTGATCATATAAAGAATTGAAAGTTTTATGTAAAAATGTTGAAAATTACTAGAAAGAAGTTTTTTGTTGAAACTGAAAGCGCATAATGCAAAACACGTAAAAACGTTATTTGAAAGCATTTTGATCAATTTTGATTCAGTTATGAGTACATTTGAGAAAACTTGGTTCTGACCTGACCCACCAAAAAAGTCTGTGTTTGTACATGTATATATGCGATTTATTTCTCTCCATTATCTCGGTACTCCGTGAAATCAAATTTTTTACTAACTTTAAACTTTGAAATGAGAAGAAATTTTTGAGCATGTTCTCTAAATGGGAAGCAAAATGAATAGCCGGTATTTATTTCGGCACGCAGCGTCAAGAAATTTCTCGGATTTTAAGCTTCTAAAATTCAAAAAAAACCTCCGCTGATAAAATTAATGCTAAAATTTGCTCATATGTTTCTTGCCAAGTGACGCCTTGTGTTTACTTGATTACTCTCACAAAAAATAGCAAGTAAAGCTGAATTCAAAAAAATATAAAGTTGTAATCGGAGCCAAAAAATTTTTATCACTCAAGAACTACATTAATTTGAAGAAAATTTTCACTATTTTTCCGCTTTAATGTGCGTAAAAAAGCATTTCTGAACCATAAATGCATAAAATTGTTCGGAATTCTGTTGCATTGTGCAATGTCACTGAAAAGTTGGTTGATGTACTGGAAAATCCCAAATTTGGGCTTTTTCGCACTGCCTACATTGCGCTGATCAACATCGGCCGAAAAAACTGACTATACCAAAATACTTCAGCTGTTCATAGAAAAATTCGTTAATTTTTGCTGTAAAATACATATATCGATGCTATTTTCGTGCACTTTCTTGATTTTCTATCGATGCTTATGTTTCAGATGGAGTTTAACATTGATGCTGTAAATATTGGAAAGTACGTCAGTTTGTTGTGAGTTCTCATGTAATGTATATATTGTACCAAAGTTTGTTATGTACGAATTGTAATTTTTACTCTTGGATTCTGCCATCGGCACTTGGAACCAAAATATGTGAACAGTCTGATGACCAAAAAGCGGATTTAGATTAAGATTAGGAACTGAACCAGCACGATGATGATGCTTTTCATTTATCTAACAAAAATGATGCTTTTCGTTTATCTAACAAAAATGATGCTTTTCATTTATCCAACACAAATTTTTCGGTGTTTTGACTATTTGGCACAAATATTATTTATTTTGTTGTCAAAAAAGCAAATAATATGGAATCGGGCAAAACAAAAAATCGTAGCGGAATTTTTTCAAGTCTGATCTCTTACTGTACGCTTATCAGTTCTATAGCATAACGCTGATTTCTTTTTATTAATTCTGTTTTCGTGTTAAATTTGAAATATTATTGCCTCAGAATGTTGATACATATAAGCTCAGAAGGCGTAAATTAAGCCTTTTTGGCATCCACCTCCATTTTTAAACATTGTTTATTTTATTTTTTTAACATTGTTTATTTTATTTTTTTAACATTGTTTATTGTACTCCCTTCTTGTTTATTGTTACAGTCGACGGTTTATTATTAACGACGTTAAATTAGCCGTTAATTGAAGTGACATTTTCGATTTGTTACATACATGACGGAGTACAAATTAGTTGTTGTTGGAGGTGAGTCTAAATGGAAGATAAATCAAAATGTGCTAGAATATTAATTCTGTCAATAATTTTTTTTACTCTATTGAAATTTTCTGGTTGGATCATAAAAAATTAACGCACCTATATACCGACGAGGGAAAGTCTCCAGATGTAAATTTCTGTAAAAAGGCATTCGGTATTCTATAACAATCTGAATAATGTAACACTAAACTCAAATTTTCATAAATATGGTCAATAATAGAAATGTTGCGTGTACCCGATCTCAGTCGAACTGGAGCATGAGAAAACATGCATTCGACGGGCGATATTGGAAAGTGCTATAGTGCCCATGTGGCTAATCATTTTTTAGTTTGCACAATAAGCAACTCTAAATTTCGGTGAAGTTTGAAGGGTATTTTCGTAGCAAGTCAGTTTTTCGTCACGCTATGCGATATAACTTACTTCTTAAATAGATTTTACGATTTTTTCAGACAAAAATTACCATTTTCGAACTATTTTTGCGAAAACAAATTTTCTTTTTTTTAGGGACCCCCATGCTGAAATTTAAAGTGATCTATGACCCAAAAATTGTAGCTTGACTCCAGAGTTCTTTCAACACCATTCCCATTAGCACAGCTGCTAAATTTCCTTAATTTGTATTACTTTTTCTCAGCACAACTTAGCACAAGCCCGGCTTTATTAGCTCCGTGAGAAAAAATCTGCTTGACCCCCCTCCTCAGATCTCGGGGCTCTTTTACATGTAAATGTACAAGTTACATTAGTATAAGTAATTTCTCCTAGTTATCCTTGAGAAACTTATAAAAAAAGGACAATTTTAAGTTACAGAGAACATTTTATCGTCTCCATCCTTTCTTGTCGTGGCAACTTCTTGTCTCGAAAATGTATCATTTTTTGTTATCCTCCAGCTCTGGAGTAAATACTAAACGTCAGATTAAGAAATACTGTAGGCAAAATAAAAGGAAATGAATCATCATGTAGAACTTGTTTGGAACAGCAAAGTCAAATTTTTGTACATTTTTGTTCACTTTTCTCAATTATACAGGAGGTATATGTAAAACTCTCCCAGAAGAACACGGCTTGCCTAAATACAAAAATCAACATTCTTTTATCCGTTCCAAAAATCATTTTACTATGTGATTTGTTTAAGTTTACAAAGATAATTTTGGTTTCATTGGTTCTTCAACCTTCAAATTCGTGGTTTCATTTTTTACCGGTATATTTTTGTCCTTTTTTCATTGTAAAAACATAGATTAGGTTGAAAAATCATCAGAGTTTTGGAAAATTATTGATTCGGATTTTTTTCAAAATGTAGGCCGCGAAAAATGTGCACTTTAAAAATTTGCATAAAAGCCAAAAAAAAACATTTTCGTGTTTAAGATTTTCATCCTATCTTCTATTTACTATATTGATCAACAGTTTGACAAAGCAGCATTGTGCTTTAATAAATTTCGGCGAGACATAAGTTGTCGCTGGCGACAATATCTTTACGAAAACTGTTTTTGAATGAGTCAATACTCAGTTTTTTATTCATGTTTATCTTCTTCGTAGCAAACTTATGCAAATTTGGAGATAGAACGGTTTATGGGTGGCCCAGTCAAAGCCCATTTTACGCATTTATTTTTAGATTTTCTGAAGGCAGTGTATTCTGCATGATGTTTTTATTCTCTGAAATTCCTTCCAAATTACGCGTGCAAAATTTTGAGAAAATATGCGTGCGTAATTGGATAAAAATTTCAAGGAGAAAAAGAAAACCGTCTGAATCGACACCAGACATGCACGGCGAGAATTTTCCAGGGGGTTCCTTTGATATTTTATCCATGGAGTAGGGTTGGGCGAGCAAAAAAAGTTTTGCAAGCCTGTTTTTCACACAAAATATGCACAAAAATCATCAAAAAAGCTATCTTCAAAAAAGTTCAGGGGGTTGTTTGACGATTTTCTTGGGGCCAGGGGGTGGCCAGGGTCTCAGGTGAGGGGTTTACCCCCTATGTGCATGTATGATCGACACTCCATATGAAAATCCACAATCACAAATGGCGCACTACAGATCGGAAAATATTACATAATACGAAGCTGGAATAAGAATGATAACTTTTTCCCTTTTTTCAGATGGTGGTGTTGGCAAAAGTGCGTTAACGATTCAGCTTATACAAAATCAGTAAGATTTGGTAATTTAATATATTGAACTTTTCTGGAACGGCTACGTTTTTCATTTTCCTCATCCTTGGTTTTTCTCGGCCTTTATTTTACTATATAGGAAATGAATTTGTCGTTCATTTCTCTAACGTTATATAAACCGGTTTTTCTACTTTTTTTAGTTTCGTCGAAGAATACGACCCGACGATAGAAGATAGCTACCGAAAACAAGTTGTAATCGACGGCGAAACTTGCCTCCTGGATATATTGGACACGGCGGGTCAGGAAGAATATAAGTGATGAGAAAAAATGCTCAATTTTTTATCGATTTTTCTACGTCATTTAATGTAAATTTTAGCGCCATGCGGGATCAATATATGAGAACGGGTGAAGGATTTTTGCTCGTTTTCGCCGTCAACGAAGCTAAATCCTTCGAAAATATTACGTCGTATCGCGATCAAGTTAGTAAAATGATGCTGACGTACGTGTATCAGTCAATCTAGAATGTTCTAATTCGGCTTTTGTTTTTAAGATAAAGCGGGTCAAAGATTCCGACGATGTACCCATGGTTTGTAAGTACAGTTTAAATTACGAATAAACACGAAACTGAACTTCTGTAATGAGCGTAAAAATTTTTGTCGCTGAATTTTGAAAGGTGACGCCGTTTTTCGAATAGCGTAATCCTTTAAACAGATTTATGATGAAAAAAGTGCGAAAAATTTTATTTTATAGTGTCGTTAAATGCATGAGTCATTTAACCTTGTCATGAAAACTTAAAGATTTTTGAAATTTTCCTACTTGACTCTTTTTAACCTTGTGACAAATTTACGAATAGACTGAAACTGGAGTTCAGTTTTTCCCAAATTTTTTCGGTTCATGATGTTTTGAGACAGATTTTTTTGAATCTTTTCACGTCATAGCACACGTTCGAAACCTACGGAAAGTTATCGGAAATTCAGTCAACGACGCATTCAGAATTTTGTTTATGATTGATTTTCATGTTAATTCAGTTATGCGATATCTATTGGGGATATATTTCAATTTAGTAACAGGAAAGAGAGAAACCTTCTAATTCAATATTACATGAATGAAAAAACTGTTTTATTGATGTTATTGCATTTGATTCTGGATCCATATTTGCAATTCAACATCAAGTGTTTGGAGCAGATAAATACAAATTCAAAATTTTGAATTCTTCGATTTGAAAGGCAATGATTTTATGATTTACAAAAAGTTTTATGCTTGGTTACGATATTAGATTTTCTTGGATTTTCCAAGTTTATGGTAGAAAATCAGTCAGAGACTTTCTGAAAAGTCAATTTCTTCCGGGCTTTCCAAGCATAAATTCTGGAATTGTACATGCTGTAGTGCATTGGATAGCTCTTTGGGAGGGTTGGGTATAGGGTTGGCCAAGTTGGGGGTCCCCCCCCCAACCTCCCCCCAATTACATGTATGCGTAACACTATTCAGGTTGTTATGGGCTGTCGGTTGGTACTAACTTATATTATTTTTCCGAAATTCACACCTGTTGGAAACTCCCCGTCATTAGTGTCTTGAGTCCAATTTTACGATTTTAAATATCGAAATTCTTGCTTTTCGGACCATTTTTCGTGTTTTTTGGCGGAAATTTTGACTTTTTTCTTCGGCACCACAAATTTGAGGGTTGATCAAGTCAATTTGCTGATATGCTTAATGCTTCCAATCAACTGAACTATAAAGTGCCGTTAAAAAGTTCGTGAACAAAAAACAGCTATAAATCAACATTTTTTGATGAAGTCCAGCAGAACATCAAATCTTTTCCGATCTGAAAACGAACCAACCAACCAAGAACTCGGATTTTTTGACCGAACAAAAAGTTCTACAATTGCCTATTATTGAAGAAAGTCGGCTGGTGCTGAAAATAAAATATGAAATAAAAACACGTCTTCAGAAGTGTTGAAAAGTATTTTTTGGCTCGAAGAATTGGAAAGATTGCACTCGATCATCTTCGATAAAAAGTCGTAGGCGCTATTTAAGTGTTTTCGAGCTCTTTCGAACATTCTAATAGTTTTAGAGGCGTTAACTCATTAAAATTGAAGAAAAATTGTAATTTTCGAGTTCAAAGTCTAATTTACTAGCATTGTGGAACAAATTTTCTAGCAAACTATCCTAAAGCATAATGATCGATCGTTATGGCCTCCATGATGACAACCAGAAGCCCAAAAAAATTTTGGGTATTGACATTCTGAGACGGTCGAAAATCAATCTTTCGAACATTCATTTCCAAAATTATATACAAATTTTCTGTTCAAAAATCGTAAATTCTATAAATTTATCATTTGAATAATTTAAAACCAGTATTTATTTGTAAACTTCCATAAATTTGGCCGAAAAGCTATGCGTTAGAAGAGTAAAAATTTCCGAAAACTACATCCACGAAGCTTTTGAATTTAATTTACGTTAATAAACGAACAATCGCTTTAAAAAGTTGGCGTGTTGATATGTCTCGAAAAAGTTTTTTAATGAAAAAATGCGAATCTTCATTAAATATCACAATAAAATATTAAAGATCACCAATTAAAACGTGAGATAACACGTTTAAGATGTTGAAAACTATTGAAGATTAAATGATATGTGAAGATAGACATGCTAAAAGCCGCACCTGAGCAAGATGATGAACAATAATAATTATTAAAGTGGGCCTTCTAAAATGCACCAAAACGCATCTTTTCTATATTCAACTCCCCAAAATTTTTCCCCTTTTCCGAATTTTTTTCCCCAAAAGCACAATTTGGGAAAAAGCAGTGCTCCAATGTCGTCTGACCCTTCCCACACTTTGATGCTTTGTTGCATCTGCCATCCGACTTCGGTGATTTCTGGAACCCCCTGACCAGCCGAGCTGAGGATAGCCTGAGGAGGCAAACCGATCAGAAAACCGAAAAACTAATCAACTGTGCTTCTCGACTGCCTCATACCAGATGAACCAATGTCGTTTGAACTGCAGATTTGCTCCTCTCCAAAGCTTTAACCAACCAGCGAGTTTCTCCTCCCCTCGGCTCCTGGCGAGCTGGTATATCGATGTCCTTCATTCTTTTGTAAATTGAGAGGTGTTGTAAAATTATAGAAGTAGGTATACTAACTTTTCCACTTTTTTATACAGTGGTGGGCAATAAGAGCGATTTACCAGTACGTGCCGTCGATTTACGCCACGTTGAGGAAACTGCTCGCAGCCACAATATGCCGTTTATTGTCACTTCTGCCAAAACTAGGACCGGTGTTGATGATGCCTTCCATACCGTAGTTCGTGAAATTCGACGACTCGTAAGTCTACAATACACTGGTTTTGTTTTGTATGTCGGACGGCCATTTCTGCCGAATAGCGAAAGAAGTCGAGAAAATTTTCGCCAAATTTGAAAAGTCGCTTTTCGTTCAAATAAAGAGGCTTTTCGTGTGTTTTTTTCGAGGCGTAGTTTAAGCATTCTGACGTTTCAACAGTCTTTAATTTACCAAAACTGACTATATTTTACCATTTCCTGCTAAATCGTATTTCGCAAAAGACCGGAAACATTTTCAGTAAGAAATTCCACAGTAAAAGCTTTGTTTAAACGACTTTGAGGGCTTTATTCATTTTTTGTAATTTTCAAATCAACCATTTACATGGAAAAACAATAAAAATCATATCAATTTCGAACTGAGAACGGAATTATATAGGTCCTTCAGTCTGCACGAACTTCTCGGACTTATCGGCAATTATGATGTGTTAATTATTCTTTAAATGTTGAAAATTAAAATCGAAAAAATATATTTTCGTCGTCAAATATTCGGAAAAAATACCTATTAATTAAAATGATATGAAATATTTTAGGTAATGAAAACAACAGCCGCACCTGAACTAATAATGAATATTTTGAGGGTTTGACACCTTCTAGCAGGGTTTTTTTTGACCTACGAGTCACAAGCCAAGTAGCTTGTTGACCTAAAATTTTATAAGCCATTCCAAATTTTTGCAAGCCAATTTTATAATATCATACCTGAAAAAATTCCGATGCTAGGTTATTTTCTCAAGAAATGTATATTGAGCATCACGGCAATCGATCAAAAAAGAGATGAGAAAACTACTTCCATGAAGCTTTTGGATTGATTTTACGTTAAGAAAGGAATAAGCCCTTCAAAAAATTTACAGACTTGACGTATTGATCATTCTCAAAAAATGTGTCAAGGAAAAAATGCGAATCTTCATTAAATATCAAGATGAAATATTGAAGATTACCAATCAAAACATGAGATAATACGTTTATGATGATTAAAACTATTAAAGATTAAATGATAAATGAAGGTAGACATGTTACAAGCGGCGCCTGAGCTAGGAAATAAATAATAATGCTTATTTAAGTTATAAACGGTGCGAAGCGCCGGAAGTTTTGAGATTATGACCTTGTAAAATGCACCAAAATGCATCTTTTCTGTATCCGATGTGATAAAACACATGACTCAAAAAATTCTGCACCAGTGCAGAAATCATAAAAAAAAAAATTCTGCACGAAGCCTAAAAAGTCTGCATTGTGCAGAAAAAACACTGATACCAAAACTTAACTATTAAATAAAAATGATTGAAAAAATGACTATTTTTACAGTGTAAAAAAGCAAAAAACGACAAGCCATTTTTGCTTGTTGGACTAAAATTCTACAAGCCATTTTGTCAGTCCAACAAGCCATGGCTTGTAAAATGCTAAAAAAAGAAACTATGCCTTTTAGTCATCTTCCCGTCATTTATCGGAAATGGTCGAAATTCTTCACATTTCTATAAACAAATTTGCCAGAAAAGCGATTTGGTTTAGATTTACGGTTTAAACGGTTTTAAAAAGGTTTAAATTTCAAGATTCAAATGAATTTTTGCTTATCCTTACTTAGTGATGTGCGTCGGATATCCGGATATGAAAAATATTTTGAAAAACGGATATTCGGATATGACAACTTGTAATGTATTGTTTCATGAGCAAAAATGAAAAAAGTAGATGACAAGGAAAAAGAAAATTAAAGAAATCATAGACAAAAGATGGACAAAGCGTTATTGCATTCTCTATCGCTGGTTTGGAATCGCCCAATTAGGAATTCGCCCCTTTGGGAATCGCTCAGTTGAGAATAGACCCTACATTATTACACAAAGTGTCAACAACAAAACAAGAAAAGGTTCAGTTTAGTAGTATTGTAGTTGACCTGTGTATTATTACTTAATATGTGAATTCTTTTTACCTCTTTGCAGACAACATTAAAAATATCCGGATTTCACTATCCTTATTCGGTTTCGTATAATCTTCACTTTATAGAGCAGAACTACAGTACTCGGTTTTCTCTGAACAAAATCGAAATTTCCTTTCCATTTTTAGAAAGAGCGTGCTGCTAAAGATACGAGAAGACGGAGGCCAAAATCGGGTCTCGGTTCAAGCGGCAGGGGCGGCAGTAGCCGAAAAATCAAGTGCACTATTTTATAATTTATATACTTAATTATCTTACGAGCAAAAAATAATATAGGATTCCGATTGTTACCGCCGATTTTTTTTTCTTCTATTTCCGTTCAACTTTACGTCTTTTTTTGCTTCCCGTCGATTTTTTTCTTTGTTGCTTTTCCGTGGAGAAAGCGTCACAAATTTTGTAGCTTTTTCAATCGCGTCAAATCCAAAACTTTATCGTGCTCAGAAAACAACTTTTCCCGTTCGTCGTATATCGCAATTGTGGTTTAATTTTTTTAGATTGTAACGCTTTTTCTCTTCGTGTATTTGTCCTCTTGATTTCGCATTATATTATAACTATATATACAATAACGATAATTTTCGCGTTAATTTTTTTATCACGTTGTTGATGTATTCACGTTATAATATTTATGATAACGACTAACATGAATTCGTGAAGAAATTTTGTAACTTGTGTACATTCGCCCATTTACTATTACGCAGTAGCTGAATAAAGTGATGAGAAATGACTCACGAGGCTGCAGATTCATGAGATAAACCAAGTTATCCATGGGATAAAGGGCGTGTCCTCAAGACGATGATTCTCATTACAGCGAATAGTAAAAAGTTTTATGCAATACGCACATATCATTTTTATAATGAGTATGCAAATTAGGTATATTAAAATCGTTTTTGCCAGTTTAGATAGTCTATTTTAAGTTGCATTTGGCTATCTAAGTTTCACATGCTTTTGTGATGCACGAACGGGTCATTCCAAAATTACAAAAAATATCTGTCGGAAAAAACATTTTCGCACAAAATTATCATAAGAATTCCACATTACAGTTGTTCATGGAGCTTAATTGCAAAAAGAATTAAATTAATGAAATAATAGAAGTAAAATAAAATGAATAAAATAATTAAGCAGTAAAGGCACAACAAAAAATACATAATAAAAAAACGAAACGTGAAATAATGTAATAAAAAGATAGAAATAGAACAAAAGTACACCTCAAAAATTAAACAAAAATAAAAATAAGTGGCGTAAAATGAGAGAATATAAAAGGGAAAAAGGAAACAAAAAGCATGCATGTAGACATGTGAAAAAGCAGAATAGAAAGCTGTAGTGCCGTAAAAAGACATGCTATAAAGCCTTCATGTGAGAAATCCGGTGATTCGTGCCAAAATGTGTGACAACCGGCACCCATCAGATCAAAATGGAGGACCGAATAGGTCTATTAGGCCAAAATGTCTACCCCCTCCAATCTCCATTTTCCCACTCTAAAAACTTCTTTAAAAATTTCATATTTTGAGAATCTGTTGTAGGACTTCGCTGTGAAAAAGCTGACTCTATCAGCACTCCCATCTGCACTTTGTATCGACGCGTAAAGAAGCGAAAACTTATTTTTCATTCAATATATCTATAAATATCATACAAAAAGGCGATTAAAATGAAATTTACAACACAACAGAAAAATTTCAAAATATTGAAAAATCCATGGAATGTTCCACTTTTACAACATTCGTCGTGGGAGTGTTGGACCCGGCGGCGCTTTCGTTGCCGACGTCGGCGCCGCTATCCGCTTTTTTCCTCTTTTTATCTTTCTTTTTCTTCTTCTTTTTGGTGGAATCGCCTCGATCTTCGTCTTTTTTGGCTCGTTTGGTCGGCTTTTCTAGACTAGAAGACGAAGGCGTAACATTTTGATTATTACTCGTCGTAGCGACGACGAAGGGAGACGATAGAACCGTCGTCGACGATTCCGCGCCCGCGCTTTTCATATTTTCGTCGAATTGAAGTTTTTCGTGCTTTCGTTTGTGACGCTTTTTTTCGCCCATGGCCGAATAACCGGCCGGTTTTAAATGATCGGGAATCTAGAATATGAAAAAAAGTTCGGAGACTACCTAATTTGTCGGGTATTACCATGTAACCGAGGATTGCCGTAAAAACGTGGGGAGTGCTCCCCAGAAATCGTCGGCCATATGGCTATCCATTGGGCGACCCCCAGGATTTTTCAATCCTATGGCTAGCTATATGGTAGTCATAGGGACCCTCATACTTTTGGCTGGAAAAAAATACTGAAAAATGTCAATTTACAGTTTTTTACATCTTTTACAGTTTTTAGTTTTTACAGTATTTTATAATTCACAGCTTTTTAGACAAAAATTACTATTTTTTGAACCGTTTCGAACTTTTTTGGTGGAAAAATCAATTTTTTTTCCTTCAAAGACCTATCCGCCTAAAATTTTGGGGGTCAGTGACACCGGCCCCAAAAAAAGTCGCCCGACCTCAGGGTCCCGTTAAATGTATGTTCGTCGACCATACGACTAGCCTTAGGGTGACTGTCCCAAGCATTGCCAATTATATAGCTGAGCAAGAACGTCATTGTTTTGGTCGAAAAATGGAGAATACTGATTTTTGGCAGAAAATTGTCATTTTTGATTAACAAAAAAATCATCAAATATGTAGATTTTTACATTTTTAGACAAAAATTACTAATGAACCGTTTTCGAACTTTTTGGCGGAAAAATCGATTACCCCATTTCCATTTATAACCCCCCGTTGTACATGTATGGAACTTACGGATCCAGGCTGTAGCTTGAAACCGGATAATGCTGCATTTGATA
This sequence comes from Romanomermis culicivorax, assembly GCA_963922205.1. NCBI lineage: Eukaryota > Metazoa > Nematoda > Enoplea > Mermithida > Mermithidae > Romanomermis > Romanomermis culicivorax. Next base: position 345,834 of record CAWUHX010000227.1, on the reverse strand, counting down.
AAGGCAAAATTTCGTTACCGGTTATAGGCGGTTTTTCGACTAAGGCTTTTAAACTGCTGTAAAAACAAGACATATTTTGAAAATTTCAAAGAGTTTTCCAAGAAGATAATTAGTTTCGTTTTTATCGAATCAAATAGGGGCTGGAATCAAGATCTCCAAAATCTATTTTTTTAAATGCTTGTAAATCGAAAATGACAAGAGTTAGCATCACGTCAAAATTCGAAGCTTTTACTGCAGGATTTTTTGCTCCAGAAACTCTTCCAACCCTATGCTACTATGCTTAAATGGCAAATGGAAAAATATGAAATAGAACTTGCTTTTCTACTCTCGATATTTACCAGCATTTGAACAAAAAACAAACAATAGTGTCTTTTAATCGCGCCAAAGATGGACAATTCTTTTAAGCCTTACTCAGTGCCTTCATATTTTTGGCATGTTACCATTATAAAAGGAAATTCAGTATCAAACCTTTAAAGTTATACAATTAAAATGTTCATTTCATTGTTGGCCACATTTATTTAATAAAATCAGCTATAATATGAAATTTGATATGTTGCAGGGAACTAGTTTATTTAGTACAGAATTTATGTCATCTGGTTAGAGGTGCAACGGTTCCAGTTTCTTTTTAATATCGATTCTGGTTCTCAACATTCAGGAACAGTTCAGATGCCGCTTGTGTATAATGTAATATATAAATCTGTGTTTTATAATACGCTATGGAATATGACTTTCGTCAGAATCTTCATACTTATTTCTGAGTCTTATTTTAATAGTATTTATATCAGGGAAAAATCGGTTTTCTATTTACACTAATACTTTGTCAATTCCAAACATAATTTGAATACAAATGCAAAAATTAACTGTCGTCGGATCGTGTTGAATGATCGATGATCAGCTGCCGATTATTCTATAAACTTTGATGAGGTAAAATTGAAGAATGATTAAATTAGTGGAAAATATATGGCAAACCATATCTTTCTTCAGAATCCGTCAACTAGGTATTCACAAAACTATGCCATGAAAACAACGCGTTAACGATAAATCATTTTTTGGAAGTTTTCCAACGAAGATACAATTTTATATATACAGTGTGGTTTCGCAAAAATCTTAAAAAATTTAGAGCTTGAAGATAAGCTCAAAATCAACATTTAATTACACCAGTGACAGAATTGCCGTCAGGCCTCAACAGCTACGAATTTGATGAAAAAGCTATAAATTAGGTCATTGTCATTAATTCGACCGATAACGACAATATTTTGAGGTTCTTAACTTGAAAGGAACAAATAGCAGAATCATTTACAACCAGTATTTTCAACTGAAAAATATCAGTTCCGGTTTTGAGATTTCAACTTATTCAATTCCGAGTCCAAAATTTTAACCGGTTAATATCAGTTCCGGACAAGGGTTTTTCCACACCGGTCGTTCCGCATCTTGTGGAAATCGGCCAGAAAAATTTCCGCACAACCATTAAAAACCACTAAAAACATTGAAAAGTTTCCGCTCCGTGCGGAAAACTCTCCAAAAAATTTTCGCACGATCCCAAAAAAATCCGCACTGTGCGGAAAAAACCCTAATTCCGAATACAGTTAATGATTGCACCTCTACTTCTGATGTCCAGTCAAATTGCATCCAGTTGAACCTATTGTCCAGATATAATAATCATAACGATTATCTGCGATTTGCTTGATTTAAAGAATTTAATACCATCGCTCGCAACGTAATGATTGTATCATTAAGGTCTACCAAAACTTAATTTTTTTCCTCGAGGCTCAGACCTGGGCAATGTGTTGTTTTTAATTCAAGCAGCTCAAAAAGTCAATCAAAGCTTAGAAATCGGACAATCAATCGACAATTTTGATTGACCAACAAACGATAAATTATGACATTGCCCACTTTTTTCTGTGAAAAATCAGACGCATGTGTCTGCAGAGTTGACGACTGAACAGATCTATAGGCATAACTCTAAGCGAAAAAGGTCTAATTGAGTTCTAATCAACCGCTCAAATTTCATATGTAACATCTAGAAAGTTTGAAGCATGAAATTGAAAATTGTTCCCTATTTTGAATATCATTCGCTCGAAAATTTAGATATTTTTCCGGCGAAGCAGTTTACATCACAATATTTCATGTGCAAAATGTTCATGTCTGAATTTTAATTAAAAAAGTATAGATTTCTTGTATCTTATAACATCAATATGTGCGTTAGTAAATTTTTTCAGGCCTAAAAGGACGTATGGAAAATTCAAAATTTTCGATCTATTGTGAAATCGCAAGAAAATTAGTATCAAAATATTAGTTTCATCCGTAAAATAATAACATGAAAATTTCGCTCAAAAAATCATATCTTTACCACTAACCTGCCGTCAACGGATGCTGGTAAGTCAATATTGCCCGGTAAATGCGGTAAAAAAGAACTCAATTCTTCTTTAAGCTTTTTCGTGCCGCAAAATTTACTCCACGCGTGGTCCAAACCGTACGTTGAGAGTAGATTGTCCCGACCCGTAATTTGAGAAGTTGCTGAAGGAGAAAATGAAAGATAAAAGTTAAAAAACTGCTGATTATTACGAGTATTATTTTTTGCATAAATTTGGAATTTTTTTGGGAAATTTTTTATTTTTCCTCGAAGCAAGCCGGGAGATTTCTGAGATTTCATGGGATTTTTTGGGAATACAATTTAAGGACTGGAAGGACAAAATCTTATATTTTCGAAGGAAAATTTTCAACATATTTATCAAAAAATTTTGTTACTGCAACTAGAAACGTTATATATTTTTCAAATTTGACACTAAAATTTTGCGGTAAGTTTGATAGAAGACATATCAAGTGATGAGGTAGGCAAAACCTTCTGAGACTCATTCAATCTAAGACTCCTCTCAACTAGCTAATGAACCTTTGTATATGTTTGATACAGGATTGAAAACGAAAGCTGATGATCTAAAAATTTTAGATTTCAAACGAACAAATTTTGATTAATTTTCTCTGTGCTGGCGTAAATATCAAGGAAAACTTCAGAGTAAAAAATTGAAATTTTGGTAAACATAATGAAAAAAGAATCAAATCTCAAAAGGTAGGTTAGCAATCATATCGAGCAAACTTGAGTCAGCCATAAAAAATTTTATATGGATATAGAACAGAAGTCCCCAAGGTGAGATTTTCAGGTAGGGGTAAAGTTGAACATTTTCGGAGATAGTGTACCTATATGTCCACGAAATACGCCATTTTTCCCTAAAAAAGGCACAAAGTGATCAATTTTTAGCACTTAAGGTAGTGGTAATACCCCCCTCACACCCCTCCCTATGGGGCACTCTGATAGAGGAGCAAACTTGATGAAACATGATAATCTTAAGTCTTTCCATAACTATAATGTCAATCACGGTCTGAAGGATAGCATTTCCCTTCTGAACAGAGGTCTCCAAGGTCAGATTTTTAGGGTAGGGGTAAAGTTGAAAATTTGCCGGGGTAGTGTAGCTAAATGTCCACTAAACACATGATTTTGTCTCAGAATTAGGCCACCAGTGATCAATTTTCAAGGCTTTAGGTTGGGGTAATACCCCCCTCATACCCCTCCCTATGGGGTAGTCTGCTAGTGAAGCATCATCATATGTAGGTCAAAAGTTTGAACTGGGGATATTTCAATAACTTTCAACTTCTTTTAACTAGTTTTCACAAAAGATGATGAAATTGAGCCTAATGAACTCTAATCGAAATTAAAAAAAATATTCTTCCAAAAGCTTGAATCTCTGCGGCCATGCTTCAGATTCAAAAGTTTTAAAGTTCTTTCTCAGTTGGACCTTACGGTATATCAAACATTCAAAAGATATGCTAATGAATTGGTGTACCGATTGAAGAAAATTTTCATAGTTACATTCCGACAGAAAGTCTTTTTAGCAGTCGGAATTTAGGTCTGTATGTGATACTAATTTTCAAAAAAGGCAACAAGCGAGTATTTCAAGTATTAACCTGCCTTGCGCTTGTTGCAGAATTCTAGAGAAAATCGTTGGAGCTCAAGTAATGACTTTTCTTAATTGTTAATAATAAATACATTTTTAAAAATCAATTTTGCTTTGTGAAGAAAAAAATGCGGTCAAAAAAGTAAAAAAAATTGACGGTCAAAAAGTTACAAGATTAAAGTAAGGGAAACGTTTTGGCGCTCAATGCCAAAATTCTTGGCTAATTTGCACTCCAATTTTTCAGATTTACTTCAAAATAATCTCCAGATTTCAAGTTTTTTTCGGAAAATATTTTACATCAGATTGACAAAATGTCTGCCTTTTTCCAAATCAATACCGCAGTTGGGAAATGCTTTACGGGGAAAAAGCTTCAACTGTTAGGAGCGCAAGATTAACGCGTGGAGGAACCTCATTTTCTCCTGAGATTATGAGTATACTGATGAGAAAAGCTCACGCGGTAATTCGGGCTTCATCAAATAAAAAGGCATAATAACGGATGGCTTGCGACCCAATTGGATTTTAGTGCGGAGAATACCGGAAGAGTCGCGACCTCCATTTGTTGAAGGGGATGGCGTATTCGGCGTGTCGAATTCGTCCATAAAACTTGAAAGAAAAATAAATTCGTTTACGAAGAGGTCCGGCCAGTTGGAGGGGGGGCTGAATTAATCCAAAATTTTGAAGTGGGGGTCCCGAAATTCCCAAAATTTTGACGGCTCCCCAAAAACCATAAAAGGTCGAAAATTCGAAAAATTTTGACCAATAAAAGCCACTTTTTCCAAATTTTTTCGAGTTGGGGGTCCCGATATTTTGGTATATATAGGCTTCCACCAAGTTGGAGGAGGGTATAAGCTTTTGAACTATGCTGTTACTAGAGTGGCCTTAAATTCGCCACAATTTTGAGATGTAACAGATCGAAAGGTAAATGTTATTTAAAGCAGCTCACATATAAGTGCTTTATGCTTTAAGGTTCTTCGATCATGACAATAAATCTCACTGCATCTGCATACCTACAAGAGGTCCGACCAGTGGGGGGAAAGTAAACCCAACATTTACGGATGGGCGTTCCAAAATTCCCAAAATTTTGAAGGGAGTCGCCAAAAATCCCAAAAAAGTCGAAAATTTGGAAAATTTCCCCAAAAAGACCACTTTTTCCAAATTTTTTTGAGTTGGGGAGCCCCGACATTTGGGTATAAGGTTCCACTAAGTTGGGGCATCCTCTACCAATCTCCTCACCAATTACAGGTATGTGCACTTGTAAACATTCAAGTCAAAAAGAAGAGCAAAATGACATTTTAGAGCAATAGGTATCTCTCAAGTGAAAGTCGAAAAACAATTTCGAATTTTAGTCCAACAAACTTCAGGAAAAATTAATTGCATGATCACTGTTGAAAATCTATGTAGCTCTCAGCAACTGAACATTGGTAAAATTGAAAAAAAATTCTGAAATTTTTTTCGATATTCACCAATTACGAAGCAGAGAACATTTCATATTACAATTTCCCGAACTATCGCAACAATCATCAAACGCCACAGTGTTTTTTAACGACCCTTCTTACAACGTGCAGAAGAAGTTGCCAAAAACGTTTTGCAAGCCAGTTTTTCTGCACACCAAGTACACCAAAATGATTAATTCACGGCCAGCAGCTGGGAACCCACTCGGAAAATTAACTCCCCCCACCACAAAATTTGTTTCGCAAACAAGAATCATGCGCCTTGAAAAGTTTAATTCGCGTTCCAAATTCCAATCCAACCAGTGTTTTTTGTGTACGGACATTTATGCCATGACACAGAAGGCCACAAAATTTTTACCAATGGCACAAAAAAATTTGTCTCCCTAAAACCGTACTGAAAATTTAAAAAGTTTTAGGCTAAAACGTTGATAAAAACATAATTAAAGATACTTTCATCGTATTAATTTACAAAAATCGTACTTACCCTATTCTTATTTAACCACATCAGTCAGATAAGAAAAACTGACCGAGAAAACGGTTTATGCAATTTGAAGAGAAATCGAAGGACGTGAAAATTCAAAAATATTTATAGAATTGGTCAAGAACTTATTTTTCTTTAATTTTCGTCTACGAATTTCTTTCAACCAACGGTGTGAAGATAAAATTAAGGATGTCTATAATTGATTTTTGCTGCAGGAAACTACCTAATGTCGGCAGTTGCGTAAATTTTCGGTCGAAAAATTGTGCCAACAACGTCAATTTTTTTGTTTGAATAAAACATATCAAAATAAATTTCAGTTCCAAATCTCACTGAATGAAAAGAGGAAGTTAAGAATTTTTATTCATGCATCAGTCATTGACAATCTTAAAGTTTATTGTTACAATATACATACAAATACACTATATTTGAATAGAATCCGCTCGCGTTCGGGGCAAATAAAAGTAGATAATATTGTACTCATTGAAGGCGCGGAGCGCCGAGAAAATTTTGTTTTCAGCCCCTAAAATGTCCGAAAATCAAGACAATTTAGTCATCGACCACACATAAAATATGTGCCAGTTCGCACAAACGCTCAAAATTTTTTGTGTCGTTCTATATTTTTGTGTAGTACCTAAAATCATGTTTTGGCACAAAAAAAACACGGATTCTAACCACTGTTTTTATATAGAACGCCGGCCTTTTCCCCAAATGGGGTGAGGAAGGTGTTAAAAAATTTTCCTCCATTTTTCCCAAGTCGTTCTTTCGCTAGACGCTTTATTCAAGTGTTTTGAAGCTTTTTTAGATCATTCTGATGTTTTTAGAGCCGTTAATTCATTAATATTGAACAAAAAATTTATATTTCAGAGTTTGAAATAAAATTTACAAGCATTGTGGGAAAAATTTTCCAGCAAACTATCCAATAGTATAATGAATATGATGAATTATATGAGAAATCGACCGTTGAGGCCTCAACGATGACAAGTGAGAGCCCAAAAAAGATGTTAATCTTTTCGGCGCCGAGCGCCGGAAAATTTTTAAAGTATTGACATTCTGCGATGCTGGAAAATAAGTTTTCCGAACATTTATTTCAAGAATCAAATTCGAATTCATACCTGTAAAAAGTCTGACGGCGGGGGGGGTCGAAAACCCGCAAACAAAAATTTTGCCAAAAACTGACCAAAATTTTTCTGAGTTTCGGGGGGGGTTGGGTATTGGGTTGACCAAGTTGCCCCTCCCCCAATTACAGGAATAGTCCAATTTTCTGTTCATAAATCCTAATTTCTAAAAATTTATCATTTGACAAATTTTAAAACCAATAATTTATTCGTAACCGTTCATAAATTTGGCTGAAAGGCAATGAGTCAGATGCGTAAAAATTTTCCAAAAATACTCCCATGAAGCTTTCGAATTTAATTTACGTTAAGATATGAACAAAAAACGCTTCAAAAAGTTTAGAAAGCTGACGTGTTGATCCTTCTCAAAAAATGTATGAAGGAAAAATCGCGAATATTCATTAAATGGTAAGTGAAGGTGTACATGCTAAAAGCCGAGCCTGAGCTTAAATAATAATGATTATTAAAATTATAAACCGGCGCGAACAGCCGGAAAATTTTGAGACTCGAATCAGTGTTTTTTCCCAAGGGTGTTTTCCCCAAATAGGGAAAGGGGTCAAATTTTTTTTCTATTTTCCCGAAGTCGTATTTTTCGCTTAATAAAGCTCACAGATATGCTTCATTTGAGTGTTTTTGTGCTTTTTCAAGACTTTTGGTGTTTTTAGAGCAGTTAATTCGTTAAAATTGGGCAAAAAATCAAAATTTTCGAGTTTAAAGTAGAATCTATACAAGCATTGTGGAACAAATTTTCCAGCAAACTATCCAAGAGCATAATGACTTTGAATTACATTAGAAATCGATGGTTAAGTCCCCTATGATGACAAGTGAGAGTCCAAAAATATACCTGTAATTGGGTGGGGAGATTGGGGGGGGGACACCCATCTCCAATTTGTTCGAGCCCTATACCCAAATGTCGGGACCCCCATCCCTAACTTGGTCAACCCTATACACTAGACAACCCCATGGGGAGGGGTATGAGGGGGGTATTACCCCTACCTAAGGTCCTAAAAATTAATCACTGGGTGCTTAATTTTGAGGCAAAATGAAGTGTTTAGTGGACATTTAGCTACACTACCACCGTAAATTTTCAAATTTACCCCTACCTGAAAAATCTGACCTTGGGGACCTCTGCTATACACCACCCCTCAAACTCAGAAAAATTGGGAAAAAATTAGGGAAAAAGTGGCTTTTTTGGGAAAATTTTCGAAATTATTTCGACATGTTTGAGGGGTTTTCGACCCCCCTTCCCAACATTTTGGAAATGTTGGGAACCCCACACCAAATTCTGGGTTTATCCTCCCCCAACTGGTCGGACCTCTTACAGGTACCGGCGCGAAGCGCGGGAAAAAATTGTTGGGTATTGACATTCAGCGACGCTGGAAAAGCAATTTTCCAAACATTTATTTCAAGAATTAGATTCGAATTTCGTGTTGAAAAGTCGTAATTTCTAGAATTTTATTTGAAAAATTTTAAAACCAATATATAATTTATTTGTAAACTCTCATGAACTAACTTGGTCGAAAATATATGAGTAAGGAGCTTATAAATTTCCGAAAGATACTTCCATGACGCATGAATTGATTTTAGGTTAGAATGAAATCATCGCACCAAAAATCTTGGAGACTTTATCTGATGAAAAAAACGGTGAATCAGCGTTTTTTTGTGCATGGACATTTGTGCCAATTGGCACAAAGGGCTAAAAAAAATGTGTCAATGGCACAAAAAGTTTTTTCTAGCCTAAAAACAGTGAAAACCTTTAAAAAATTTTATGCCAAAGGTTTGATAAAAACACTAAAGATACTCTCGCCACACTAATTTAGATAAAAATCGCGCCAACTCTATTTTGTCTAAGCACGTCAGTGCGGTAAGGAAAACCATACCTGTAAGAGGTCCGACCAGTTGGGGGGAGGGATAAATACAAAATTTTGGGGGAGGGAGTCGAAAAAAGTCGAAATTTTTTCCAAAAAAGGCACTTTTTTACCAATTTCTAATTTTTTTCCAAACTGGGGAGGGGGGGTTGGGTACATATGGTTGGCCAAGTTGGGGGGATCCGCCTCCCAACACCCCCCCCCCCAATTACAGGTATGGAAAACTGATCGAGAAAGCAGTTTATATGATTCGAAAAGAAATCGGATGCTGAGAGAATTCATATATTTTTAAATATTTTCAGACGTTTTATATTTTTCTTTGATTTTTGGCTCCGAATTTTTTCTTAACACCGATGTTCTTACTGGAAAATTACCTTAAATTAGGAAAATTGCTTCCGTTACTCCTATACATAAAAAGGGTGATCCTAGTGATTATAAAAGTTATAGACCAGTATCAGTGACCTGCGTAGCCTGCAGACTATTCGAGAAAATAATCAAAGAGTGTGTACTCTCCTTCGCATTGAAACACAGTCTGGTTTTTTACCCAGGAAGTCATGTGAAACTCAACTTTTGAAGTACTTAAAATTCATCACGGACAATATTGATAAGAAAATTCCTATAGATGCAGTATATACTTAGATTTTTCAAAAGCTTTCGATACAGTTTCTCATGTCAAGCTTATACATAAACTTAGAACATATGGAATTTCTGGAAATTTGATGAAATGGATTTCAGATTTTTTAACCAAAAGAAAACAAATTGTTCGTATTAGAAATCATTTATCTACTGAATTGCCGGTAATAAGTGGAGTTCCACAAGGGAGTGTCTTAGGTCCAATTTTATCTTTGTTCTATATAAACGATATAGCTTTTTTAAATTTGACACCTAGCACGAGAATGATTATTTTTGCGGATGATATTAAAATTTATAATCAATCATCAAATCACGAAGCTTTGCAGAAAGATTTAAACCTCATACACGATTGGTCATTACGTTGGCAACTGAATTTAGCTTTAGACAAGACCGAGGTTTCCCATTTCGGAAAAAACAACCCAAAACATTCATATGTTCTACAAGAATCAGAAATACAAAGATCTAAAGAAAGCACAGTACGTGACTTAGGAATCAACCTATCAAATGATCTAAAATTTACTAGTCATATTTCAACTATAGTTAAGAGTGCATATTTTAGACTCAGTTTAATATTCAGACAATTTATAAGTAAGGATTAAAATCTTCTCACTAATTCTTATAAAACTTATGTTAAGGCCTCTGTTGGAATACGCTACGACTGTTTGGTCCCCTCAGTCCTCACAATAAACAGGATGCAGCATTGATTGAAAAAGTTCAGAGATATTTTACAAAACGTGTTCTTGGTTACCCTGAACAGGATTATGTGGATAGGTTAAAAATAGTCAAACTCGAAACGTTAAAACAAAGGAGAATCAAGAATGATTTGGTCATGTTATACAAGACCATAAATTGAGAAACTGATCTTAATATTCATGAATTTTGTGCCATCGTACATACAAACAACCGATCTCAGAATAGTATAAAGTTGAAAATAGATATCCCGAGAACTGACATGAAAAAATATTTTGGGTGAATTAGGGGTGGCAGTGGCCGCCGAATTTACCCTACCTTTAAAATTTTCCTTAGGCTTAGGGTACAGCAGCTGCGCCTGAAGGGCGCAGCGCTGTTGAGGCTCTTCCAAATGAATAATTTGAAGAACGATGAAGAAGAAAAGGTGGACGAATATGGGGACCTCATTGCATAGGTGATGCAAATTTTTTCCCATAACTTCGCTTTGGCGCTTTTCCCATGTATAATTTCACTTGTTCTTTCTTCCCTTCATCATGAAAACCCCCAAAACCCGGCGTCAGAGAAATTTCGGCGTGGCCACCGCTATCCCTAAAAATTCCAATATTTTTTCGTGAATACCAATTTGGAATAAGTTACCTGAAAACATCGTCTCAAGCAGAAACAGTAGTGTTTTTAAATCAAAACTATAAAATTTTAGTATATAGGTCAAACATTAGTCATACCTGCAAGAGGCCCGACCAGTTGGGGGGGGGGGGGGGAGTAAATCAGAAATTTTGGGGGAGGGAGTCGAAAAAAGTCGAAATTTTTCCCAAAAAAGGCCAAAAACATATACACTTTTTTGCCAATTTTTTCTAAACTGGGGGGGGGGGCTGGTTATATGGTTGGCCAAGTTGGGGGGGGGGGTCCCCCAACCCCTCCCAATTACAGGTATGATATTAGTGCTACCGCAGCCTTTTTGACCTTGCGCAGCATTTTAATTCTGTTTTAATTGCATTTTATTTTGCTTTGATTTCATCGTTTTTGTTGACAGACATTTATTGCTTTTTTCGTTTGAGGAATTGTTTTAATGTATCTTAACGTTATGTTCAGTTGCTTGCGCTAAATAAACTTTTTTACGTTTTTACTATTTTTACTTAAACAAAGTACTTAAGGATGTCCATAATTGCTTTCTCCTGAAGAAAGACTAAGCCAAGTCGGGTCTCATAAATTTTTGGTTGAAAAACTGTGCAAACAATGTCAATATTTCTGTTCGAATCAAACACCAAAAATTAAAATTTCGGTTTTCAATCACACTGAGTGAACATCAGTGGAAGTTAACCATTCCTATTCATTCTGCTTCTGCAGTCATTGACAATCTCAAAGTTTGTTGCGGTTGCGATCATAAAATATACTATTATTCGAATGCTATTCTCTCTCTCGAATAAAAGCAACTAATTATTATACTACTCGGCGCTAAGCGCCGAGAAAATTTTGCGTTTTCAGCCCCTAAAATAACTAAAAATCAAGGAAATTTAGCCTTCGTCCAGTCAAAAGATTTGTGCCAATTGGCACAAACGCCCAAAATTTTTTGTGCCATTCCAAATTTTTGTGCGCCAAAAACCATGTTTTGGCAAAAAAACACTGCGGCGAATCCAATTTGGTTTTTTGACTAGGCATTAGGGACGAAGTGTTAGCCCTCTTTTGATTGGCCGAAATTACCGCCCCCAGACGGTTTTTCGCCTAATATGTATTTTTCATTCACTTTTCCTTTAAAATTTTCCTTAGGCTCAGGCTTAGGGTACAGCAGCTGCGCAGTGGCTCTTCCAAATGAAGTTGTTGCTTAGAACCATTTAAACATCTCAAAAATCTTGACCAATCAACAAGGGGGCTGTAATTTCGGCCAATCAAAAGAGGGCTAACACTTCGTCCCTAATGCTTAGTAGTTTTTTGAAATCATTCACAGGTTGAATTTTTCTATAGTAATATTATTCTGCTAGAAAGAAACTTTGAACTTGCATTATGATTTCGTTCAGGGACAGCAAAGCGACCTAGTTTTGAAATACGATATTTTTAAAACGAAATTAGACTTGTAGACTCCCTGCTTGTTCTAGTATTTTATAATTAAAAAAAAATCAAAATCTCTTTTTTTGCGTGACAACGGCGGATTCGCCGTCATTTTTGTACTAAAAAACAAAAATTTAAAAAAGGAAAGTGAAACATGGATATGGCAAAAACTAAAAATTGGAATAAAAAAACTAAGCAAAAAAATATAAAAAAAATAAATCGAGAAGAATGGAGAAGAAAAAGCAAAAGAAGCGCGAAATGGGAAATTGACAAATAAAATAGAAAAAAAACAAAAACTACAAATGAAATGAAAACAATGAAAAAATGAAGAAAACTTTTAAAGATGAATAAAAAAACTGGAAAAAATGGAAGTAAAATATAGAATGAAAATGATTAATCTTAATCTTAAAGCTGAAAAAATTAAAACATGAGTAGAAAAAAATAAAAAAGAATCTAGACAGAGGGAAAAAAACTAAAAAATCAAACAAAAAACTGCAAACATAAAAGGCGTGTCACCAGTACAGCGAAACACAAAACAACATTTCTCGAAACAGCGAAGTCTCAATACAGCGATTTTCATTATATACCGCAAAGTCTCAAAAAAGAAATTCTCAATACAGCGATTCTTAGAACAGCGATGTCTTAAAACAGCGAAGTCTCAAAACAGTGATTCTCAAAAGAGGGAATATCAATACTGCGAATAGTAACACGTTCTATGCATTAGAGTAAACGCACACATCATTTTTATAATAAATATCCAAATTAGGTATATTAAGATCGTTTTTGCTAGTTGAAATAGTCTATTTGCATTTGGCCATCTAAGTTCAAGATGGTTTTGTGTTGCAGTTGCGGTAGGTATGCACGAACGGACCATTCCAAAGTTACAAGAAAATATCTGTCAGAGAAACATTTATGCGAAACACATTGCAAAAAAATTAATGAAATAAGGAAATAAGATGAAATGAATAAGCAGTAAGGGCAGAACAAAAAACAAAAGTAAAATAATGTAATAAAAAGTAGGTAAAAAGTAGAACAAGAGTACACAACCTGAAAAAATTAAACAAACAGTGGCTCAAAATAGGACACAAACCAGAATAAAAAGCTGTAATGTCGTGAAAACACATGATATAAAGCCATAATGTCAGAAATCTGGCGATTGATGCTAAAATGGACAACCAGCATCTACCAGATCAAAATGGAGGACCGGCCATGCATCAAACCGTCTACCTCGCCCAATCACCAATCTTCCATAGGGATAACTTTTTTGAAATTCACTTTTTTGGGAATGTGTTCTGAGACTTCGCTGTGTTGAGAAGGGGTATTCCCATGTGAGCAATTCGTGAGCGGTTCCCAAGTGAGCGATTTTCAGGTGAGACATTTCCAAGTGAGCGAATTCCCAATTGAGCGATTCCCATGTGAGCGATTTTGTTCTTTTTTCACTTTTTTTTCTTTCTTCCTTGCTGCTTTCTCTATGTTGCTCTGTCTTCATGTTTTCTTCCTTTTTTTATTGCTTTTTCACTTATTCTTAATGTCTTCAATTTTCTTGACGTTTCCTCCCTCTTGATGTTTTGTGTGTTTCAGCATTCTTTTGATTATGTTTTTGTGAAGATTTTCACACTTACAACGATGAAAGACTCAAGCATGTCGAACTGTACTAGAATTATACAGGAGACTACGATTATTTGAAATGAAAACTTGTAATGTGTTGTTTCATGAGCAAAAAACAAAAAAGTAGATGACAAGAAAAACGAAAAGGAAAGAAAGCAGAGACAAAAGATGAAAACGTTAAAACATACATAAACGAAAACATTAACAATACGCCCAGAAAACGAAAGAAAAAAGAAATACATACAAAGAAAAATGTTAGGTAAAGAAGGAAACTATGAAGAAAGTGTTATTACATTTTCGATCGCTCGTTTGAAATCGCCCAATTGGGAATTCGCTCACTTGGAAATCACTCAATTGAGAATCGCTCTATTGAGAATTCGCTCCCATGAGAATCGCTGTTTTGGGATATCACTGTATTGAGAATCGCTGTACTCAATTTCGCTGAATAGGTGTGAAACCACATAAATAACTGAAGTCGAAAAAATAAACAAGAAACCAAAAAAGATGAGTTTCGAGAAACGAATAAAAGACAATGGATAAATCTTGAAAAGAAAAATATAAAAACCAGAATGACAAAGGAATTGAAAAAAAGAATAAAATCTGAAAGCAAAGGCTCCACACTCAAACATATCATTTACAGAACACGCGTGGCATTCCGTATGTACCGTATCGCATGTTACAGAAGACAAATTTTGTAGCATGTTACACTAAGTAACAAAATTAATCCTCGTAAAAATTTTATTATCTCGTTTTATCTAAAACAATCAGAATATAACAAAAATCGACTAGTAAACAAAACAGACGAATAAATGAGCGCAAAATCAGCACAGCACATAGTTTTTAGAAAACGGCCGAATTATGGCAGCAAAATACGGAATTCAAGCTATTGAGATTTTCGAGTCACTTTCGTTTTCGTAGAAAATTCAACGGGTTAAACCCTGAAAATTAAACGAATGATGAACAAATTTTCTGAAAATTTAAACCTGGTGTGATGTCCAGATATTTACATTTTATAGGTATAGTGGCATATTTTTACACATTTAAGCGTAAAGAAGCATAAGACTTACGATAACTTATACTTTGAATTTTGAAATACTCCTGCTACAGCGAATCGTTACTGAACATCAACTTTTTTTTAGAAAGTCATCTGACCATATCAATTTCCTTTTATATAAGTTGCGTTCCATAATAATCAGAAACAAATGATCCACAGATTAAACTGGATAATCGAAAGTCATAATGCTCAATTTCCCATCATATCGGGATTTCGGAATTGATTTGATTGCGAGATGGCGCTTTTCTAATTTTTTCCAACAAACAGGTATTCGGCAAAAGTTTAAATTCGACTGGAAATCGATACCTGAAATCGCAGAGTCATTTCTGGTCACGATTTCAGACTATAATATAAATCTGCAGTTCAGAATTAACCAGCATTTCATAACAAATCGTGAAACAAAACAGTTAGACGACTAAAAGCAAGAGAATTAGCCAAAACATTGTTTTTTTCGGAGATTAACTTCAACATTAATTTTATAAAAAATCTAAATTATTTTGAAATGAGCTACATACAGTTGCAAAATTCTTTCTAATATTTTGCTCTTTTGCAACATATCGGAACGAATTTTGATTCTTAAACTTACAATTTGCGTTATTTTTCAACAGTGATTTCTCGTTAATGATTTTAATATTTAAAAATTATACTTTTCTTGAACCGTTGCCAAAACGTTCGCTTTTTGCTACTACGTCGATCGGTTGCCGCCAAGCTAGCCGCCAGCGACGCAGGTATCGCTATCGATTGGCCTCCAACGGTCACGAATTCACCAGACGACGAATCTGCTACTAAATAGTCTTTCGACGTTGATAAATCGGCTTCGAACGACGTTCCAAGTGAACTAGGGTAAACGGACGTAATTTCTGAAGCGTCGTCTTGAATAAATTTGCATCTGGAAAAATTTTTACTGTAGGTGTATTCAAAATTGTAAATTATGCAACATTCGAACACAGTAGTGTGCTGCAGTTTTCCAAAGCCGAATCTTCTAGATTTTCCAAGTCATTTTCAATATAATTTCCCGGCTTTTGAAATGACATTTATTTTACAGAAATGTGAAAAAAGGAAAAATTTCATACGAGCGCAAATAAACTTTGTTTTCACTCTAAAATTCAAATTTTCATTGTTTGTTGTATTTTAAGTATAATATATGTAAGTAGTTGACGTGAAATTTGCTACATGAAAATATGCTAAGCTATCAACGATCACTGTATCATAAAAATCAGGGCGTCTCAGTCTAATCTAGCTTAGTACATTTTTAATTTTGTTATTACTTTTTTGTCAATTCTTCTCGAAAAATTTGCATTTTATTAAAATATTTTTGATACTCTTTTCTCTATCAGTTTCCGACAGAAAACTTTGCATCGTAACTTACAAAAAATTAAATAACTCAAATCTTTCAGAACTAACTCAAGATTTTTTGCGAGAAAAGCTGATTGAACTCGGCCATAAAATTTAATACGCCGATGGGAACTATACTTTCTGATCAATAAAATTTCTTTAACAAGTCGAAGCACAAAATTTGAGACAAAACTTTAACTTTCTTCGGAGTTATGTTAAATGTTAATTGCGAACATAGTATAAGAGAACAGTTGTCTAATCCTTCTGGCTTTTTCATTTTATGTTGTTAATTTTGCTCAGTAAATCGAAGAAGATGATCATAAACATGAGGTGTAGTAATTGTAACTCATGGCAGAAATGTTTTTTTAAACATAACATTCTCTTTGAAATCAAGAATAAATTACAACGCATTCCACAGTATTTTTTCGAACCGCCTATTGTATGAGTGACATATGGTCTTTTTTTTACAAAATTCAAATTGGAAAGTAAAGAGCCAGAGAAGGGGGTGAACAGGCATTTTGTTAGGTTAGTAGATACATATCACCATAGTTTGTTTTTTAGGACATGATTCTAAATTTAAAAAGAATAAAAATCAACTATGTCGTCAAAATTCAGTACACAAAGCTTTCACAGTAGGATTTAGCATTTCAAAATTGTTAAAAGTTGATTGAATAAGCTCACAAATTTTCAGTCTCACGCGGCGAATGGTTTAGCAGAAATGCCGTCCTTTTATTATTTAGAAGCATTCCACAAAATAACAGACTTGTCAAAAAATCCCAAGCAGAGAAAGCTCAAACGACCAAAATCCTTTGGTAGTAATCGGACTCCTGTCAAAAAAGTGCAGGTAGAGGAGCTTCCGGGTTAAAAAGAGTTTATATAGCAACTCACATAATATGGTTCAAAAAACTTGCACAGTGAATCCTTATCAGCCCGAAATCCATGGGCAATAAATGAGTATCTATCAGGCCCATAAAAAGTAAACTCCTAATGCACAGGTGTGAAACTAGTTATAACTTTCAGGAATATGTGGTGTATTATTTCGTATAAAATTTTCAAAGTGATAAAAAGGTACTTGAATTCCAGTTTCGTTGTCCAAGCATTTTAAGGAAAACACAAATCATTTCTAGTTTTGTGATTCGTTTTTCTCACTTGAAATATTGACTTTCTTCAACCATGATATCGTTGCGCTTCCATACATCTGACCAGGATTTCGGATCGTCGAGAGGAACGATTTGGATCATAAATTTTAATTTCGATAATTGCCGACGGATTTCTTGATCACCTCCGGGAAAAACGTTCGCCATTTGTAGAGCTTTTATGTCTTTCAGGAACAATCGAACCTGAACGAAGAATTCAAAATTCTTAACTCAAATCAACTACCATCCCCCATCAGCACAAGTGTACTGTAACTGAAACTACAGTATTTTACTTTCAACTGTTGTTTAACAAGTAGACATCCTTTATTAGGCGAAGCCCGAGTAAATTTAGGGATATTGGAAAGGATCTTGAACGCCAAAGATCGTTTGCCGCCATTGGCCAATAGCAAGGAGCTTCGTTGGTCGTAGTCGGCGTACGATTTGCAACGTTTGAATTCGAAATATTGACCGTCGATTGATCCGCTGATCGTTACGTTATTAATAGGCAAAAGGAAAGAGTTGTTCGTATTTTTCTAAAGTTAGAAAAACAAATTCGACAGATTTGTATCGGACTAGGTTGGGCATATGATAAAGACCGTAGATGCAAAACGCCATGTCTCAAAGTATTGAAAAAGTGCAAAAAATGGACATTGGCTAAATCTCTTCAAGATTGATCTTCATAGCATACACGGATATCCGAGGTCTAGGGGTAATATCAGGTCACTTTTATCTGGATGGAGTCATCTATTGAACAGTTGACAAACAGACAATAATTTCTATTTTTAAGGCCTAAAGACCCCAAAAGACGGTTCAAAAATAGTAATTTTTGTCTAAAAATCGTAAAAATGGCGCCAAGTTCCCAAAAATTGACATTTTTTACCGTTTTCTGTTCAGGGATAGTTTTCTCGAACTGAAGGATAGGGTTGCTGGCTAGCCCATCCCAGCCATGTGATTCTTATAATATTCCACCCCAATGAGAAAAACTTATGTTATTGACAAAAAATGATCCGCTAAAATTTAAGAACGAGACGAATGGTTCCAGTCAGATACCCGAATAGTGCCTATATGTTCGTTTGTCGCTTTTTGTCCATGAATATTTAAATTAAACTTTTAGAAAATTATTGTAAAGCAGACCTAATGCTTTCAGAGTATTCCCTGCCAATACCCTGTCATGTGCGGTTCAGACACACCCTGATGTAACGGACGTCGCACATCTTCCAATGGTTGGGTCGTAGCCTGTTTGCTGAATCTGGGCGGAATCCAAGGAACGTTGAAATTATGTAATATTTTTATTATAATACTGACTAATGAAAAACGAATCAAAAAATTTGCTATTCTACACTTCCATACTTTGATTGATGCGAATTAGATTTTGGTCGCAAAAGTCAGCTTACTAGATTACGATTCCTATTCACAACTTCAATTTCTTCGGCGTCATCGTCGATGAAATTTTCTACTTTTTCTTCTAATTGCTTCATCTGGAAAACGAAAAAAATAATTGCTTTAAATCCCACATTGACGAAATACGAGGAGATTATAAATTCGCGAAATATTTTGCAACAAATCGCAGCCAGCGTTTGATTTATCAAGAGTTTCACAATGACGAGCTATCCATAGACGCTGATACGGTCGGAAGAACTGACAGCATGGAACCTTACGAAGAACTGACAGCATGGAACCTTCCTTTTATGAAATGTCTCCAAGTGAAAAATTGCAAAAATTGGTGCTGTCGTCAAAGTCGCCCACTAAAGATTTTACTGTATAATTTTTTGAACCATATGTCAAACAGAATTACAAATTTGTGAGTGCAAGTTTTCGAAAGCCTTTACTGTGTAATATCTTTGTCCAAACAATGATTTTTGTGATTTTTTAAGTTGTAAGCATTTTACATTAACGGACAACGTACTGATGATTTCTCGTCGGATCGTGATTCGTTTACTTCTGTGACACTAAGGCTCATAATTTTGAGTCGCTGAAATGCTCTTCAGTGAATTAGAAAAAAGAACAAACGAATCGCACCTGGTTAGTTGTGAAATTACAACTGGGCAGCTCTTAGATAAACTTATTGAGGCATATGCAACGCGAGCAGGAACATTTTTCGGCTGAAGTTGTTTCTGCACGAAGTGCCGAAACAATAGTCTAGCTTTTCATCCTGCTCAAAAAATTATGAAGACCATTTTTCGTCTATGCTGAATCGGCGGAAACGATTCCTGAAGGCGTGGGATGCTGCCGAACATTGACCGATTACAATACAAGAAGTACGCTACTTTACAAGAACAACATTTACCTTAGGTTAGCTTAGCTTAAGGTTAGGCTTTGGCTAGCGTCAAGCTTAGGCTTACGGCCAGGATTAGGCTCAGGCTAGTACTCAGGCTCAGGCTATTTATTTTTGGATCCGATCGGAAGCAGATGATTTTGATAAAAAATTTGGAAACAATACGCATATTTTTCATCACTAAGAAACTTGCATAATTTTACTAGAATTGCTTTCGGCGGTTTTTTCATCTACTTTGATAATTGCAGGTGAAAATTAGTCGAAAAATGACAGTTTTGTTGAGTTTTGAATTTTGTTGCTAGAAAGTATTCGGTCCCAATTTCCAAAACGCAGCGAATTGGGTATCAATATCTCTCTGAGGTGTATTTCAGAAACATGATCTATAGTCTGTTTTCATTGAAATGCTTGTAAGTTAAAGAGAGAAAACAAGTACTATTTTGTATTTTCGCATTTTTTTTCTCAACCAAATATCGCATAGGACCGAAGGTTTGTGTGTTTAGTGAACTAGTTCCTAAAATTTTCTAAGTATAAAGTTCAACAGTAAAATCTCTGCGTAAGCGAGTTCGAGGGTGGACTAATTTTTTGTAATGTTTCGGTTTACAAGCATTTTATAAAAAACAAACAATAGAATTGTGTACCTCAATTTCAGATGGCGTTATAAGAGGTAAAGTTTGGCTTAAATTCGATTGACAGCGTGAATTCGAATGATCTCCATCATGTCATAATGTTATCTATATTCACAACTGAAAACTATGCCGTAAATAAACGCCTCACACTGTTTCCAAAAAATTGTAAACTGAACAGACCTTATCGAGGTAACATTCCTTAAATTTCGATCTGACTTTGACTCATTTTTTAAAGCTCAAATCGCACGCGCTTTCATCACGTCCATGAGCTATTACTAGTATTTACTCTTGTGTTTTTCCGCGTTTAATAAATTTCTTTCTTTCTTTAAGTAAACTAATTTACACACCTGCAAGAGGTCCGACCAGTTGGTGGGGAAGTAAACCCAAAATTTTGGATTTAGGGTGCAAAAGCTTCCAAAATTCTGGGGAGAGTCCTAAAAATCCCAAAAAAGTCGAAAAATTTGAAAAAAATTTTCCCAAAAAGACGAAAAAGCTACTTTTTTCCAAATTTTTCCGAGTTTGGGGGAGGTCATAGGGTTAACGAAGTTTTGAAGGGCTTCCTGGGTGGCGCCCGAGCTGTACCACCATTGGCCAACGTCGGGGTAGGTGTGACCATCCCGACCAAGGCTAAACAAAAATGGCCATGTTCGGGACCCGTGGATAGGCAGAAACATCAATCCTGCGGGTGGAATGTCGTCTTATGTCACCATACAACATAAGATGGGGGGAGGGTCATACCTGTAAGAGGTTCGCCCAGTTGGGAATGGGTAAACCTGAAATTTTTTTTGTGGGGGGGGGGTCGAAAAGTCGAAAATTTTCCCAAAAAAAGGAATTTTTTGCCATTTTTTCAATTTTTCCAAGTTAGGGGGGGTTAGGGGTTGGGTGTATAGGGTTGACCAAGCTGGGGGGGGGGGTCCCCCAAGGCCTCAAATTACCGGTATGTGAAGGGTTCCGTCAACTGGGTATGAGGTTCGACAAGTTTGGGGGTGCTTCCCACGACCCGCCAAACTACAGGTTATGCTAACTTACTCTGTAAGCGTTTGAATCGCCTTCTTTTATGCTGGTCAAAAGTAAAGATTGAACGCTAGCGTACCGTTGCAGGATTGCCGATGGGTAATCGAATTGCTGACTTGCCTCAGCAGACACTGAAAATAAACCCATAAACCATTGCGAAAAAGTCTGAGAGAGTGCACAGATAGACATGATTTAAAAATTGAAATTCAATGTTTTCCAAATGTAAAGTTATGCGCTTATTATTCGCAATTCTGAAACTGGCTCCAATTCTGTCCTACGATTCGCGGCTATCTGCCATTTCATCCATCAGTAGTGAAAAATTATAGTCTATGAGGCTGTCTTCGATGATTTCCCGATGCATGAGTTTTACCCAAGTTTGTCAGTTTAGCGTTTTTATATAGCAGGACACGGATGCACTGTGGTCTAGAATCGAATCATTTCCTCCTCACAGAATTTTTGTTTTGTGCCAGAACATGGTTTTTCGCGCAGAAAATTTTGAGCGTTTGTGTCAATTGGCACAAATTTTTTGACTGGTCTAAGGCTAAATTTACTTGATTCTTAGTCTTAGTCTCTTATCTTACCCGCTGTGCTGTTCTTGTAGGTAGAATCATTTGAATTTCTATTCAGCTTCCCGTTTGGTTGGATAAAATAAGTTGATTCAATTCAATAGTTACTAGGTACTATTGTGTCGATTTAAAAAACATGGAGGATAAAGACGCATCATTCGAAGTAAATTGCTCTATTAAACACTGGTGAATTAATTAACCATTTTATTCGATTTTCAGGTTTTGTGCGTTTGCGAAAGTTCGTCGCAACCTTGGCCGATTAATTTTTACAACCCGCTCACGGGAGCAGCCGTATGGAGTTATAAAGGCGTAGAAATGAACGACGATGAACCGCAGGATGCGATTCTGGTTGGCAACGACTACTTGTTAATTCCGACCGTCAAGAAGCCTCTAGTCCTACAAGTTGGCTTCGAATCCAAGGTTTGTTGTTGACTCTGAAGCACCGTTTTTTTTTTCCTCAAATGGGGTCTTTTGAGGAAAAAAATTTCGGAATGAGGAAAAAAATTTTGGGTATGGTTCTCATTGTGGAAAAAATTTTGGGGAACTCTAAACCGAAAAGATGCGTTTTGGTAGACTTTAAAAGGTCAAAATCTGAAAATTTTCCGGCGCTTCGCGCCGGTCATGGGTATAATTATAACTATATTCTATCAGGCGCGGCCGTTAGCATATCTACTTCGACTTACTAATTAATGCTCAACAGTTTCTATCAATCAAGTTAGCTCGTTTCATTTTCTAATCGTTTACAGTCAATTATGTCGCCGAAAATAGAGATTTTTCATCAAGTCTCTCAATTTTTTCTTTCGATGATTGGAATTTTTTAAACGTTTGCAATCTGAACTTTTGCGTTTATTGAAGGTGGAAATTGAAGACATTACTCTAGAACGCGATTTTAAAACATTTTTTCACGAATTATCTGTTGGAGAGATTTATTTTTCAGCGTTTTAGAATACAAAAACCCGAAAATTTTTCCGGCGCTTCGCGCCGGAATGGGAAGCAAATTACACTTCATCAGTCTGATTTTTATTTATTTCCCAACGTTATGAAAGTTCATTTTCCAGCGTTTTAGAAAGTGAAAATCGAAAAATTTTTCCGGCGCTCCGCGCCGGACCAAGAACTAAATAAAATTAGATGATTCTAATCGGAATCACAGAAATGTTGATAGCAGATAAATTCATGAGAACTCTATCGTTAACTTGCTTTATCCGCTCCTATAGAAGATTAATATATTCTTCATGAGCTCATTTTGACTAACATATAACCAGAATTTTCTCAATTTTTTTCCTCATTTTTGCAGGTTTCTAACTACAAATACAATAAAATGCTTGGGTATGCTCCTAAAATGCATAAAAACGCATCCGCAGCCACATTATGAGCGTTTTTAAAAATGTGGAAAATTTTTGGAAAATGAGGAAAAAAATTTTGGGTCCGGTTCTCATGTGGAAAAAATCTTCGAGGAAAAAAAAAAACGGTGCCTGAAGCATGTCAAAACTGGAGATGTATCGGGGACCCGTACCCGACACCCGAAATTACCCGACCATTTTTTGGATCCGCGCCCGATATTCTTAAAATTTTGGACCCGATACATCTTTAGTTTTTATTATATGAAGATATACACGAAGGTAAAAGTATGTCACACAGATTAGCGTTTTGAAAAAAATAATGGATCCGGACCCGAAATGAGACCAGAAATAACTGGACTATTACGGTGCACCCGGACATGATATCCTTAGAATTTTGGACTCGGACCCGATATTTTCAAAATTTTGGACCCGATACCTCTCTAGAAAACGCACTTTTTCAGGCTCGATAGCATAAGGTTCTCCCTATTTCTAATTTCTCTTGTATTAAGTGGAAGTTGTCTCGAAGTATAATATCTATGATTTTCAGAGAAAAACTGTTTGAAAAAGTATCAAATAGCACATGTCCACATGGTATGGTAAGATTTTCAAATATGGGTGAAGTTCAAAGTTTGTAAGTGAAATGTGCCCGAATATCAACTAAAACAGCCGTTCTTTCGAAAATTTTGTATCCATTGATATATTGTAAGGATCTTAGGCGGGGGTAATACCCCCGCATACCTGTCTCTATGTGATTGTATTTCATTTAGATGTCAATGGAAGGAGTCTATCGTGAGACTTAATTCCCTGTGTTAAGCAATTAAAATGGTAATATTCCACTTCGATCTGCTGAAATCATATATTTTGTTTGCCGTAATGTTATTAGTCTATTTTTTAGAATAGAACCTTGCAAAAGTCATTCTTGTCGTCGCCGTTACAATGTTTAGCAGTCTCATCCGACGGCATCTTTTGTTGCGGTTCGATAGATAAGAATCTTTACACTTGGATAGTAAGGAAAAATTTCACTTGTTTTATTACAAACAAGTAATTGCTCTTGAAAGTCTGAAGAAAAAATCTTTTATTCCGATTTTTAACAATTTTTATCATTAACGATTGAGTGCTGTAATCATCAGCTGTTTTGAATTAAAATTCGTTTTGAATCTTTAAAAATTATATGTACACATAACCAGGGATTTTTTTCCGCACAGTGCGGATTTTTTGGGGTCGTGCGGAAAATTTTTTGAGAGTTTTCCTCACGGAACGGAAATTTTTTAATGTTTTTAGTGGTTTATAACGGTGGTGCGGAAATTTTTCTGGCCGATTTCCGCAAGATGCGGAACGACCGGTGCGGAAAAAAACCCTGAACATAACTCTTTTTTAAGCTCAGTTCCGGAAAATTGTGCTCAATAGTAACTGGTCATTTACAAGCGATTACCAAAATCTTGTTTACATCGGATAATTCGAAGGTTGTAACATCGGGTAAAGACGGCTCGATAATGGCTTGGAATCTAGAAGAGTAATATTTGAGAAATGAATCGGTATATTCATGAAGCTAAGTTTTTTATTTCCATTCATAGTCTATTAACGACGAAATCTTTGATGGGTTCTGCAATCAATATATCAGCTTGGCGTAAATGGAATGCTCACAGTTTGTCTGTAACTGATATGAAATTAGGACGCGGTGGCGGTGCGTGTCGAGTTTATAGCGTCAGTGCTGATCAGACGGCTCAGGTATGACATATTTGCCCGTTGGTTTGGTTGTATATGTATATCAACCAAATTCTGACGGTGAGTTCTCAAATAGGTTGATTGTACATACAAACTAAGTTATAGAATTTAGTGCTTTTTGGTTTCGCGGAATCATTAGAATTTGAAAAAGTACCGATCTTTCAAAATCGCTGACCTCTTTTTCGTAGAGAATTTTTTCTCCTTTCACGCTTTCATTTATTTGTTCCTAGCTGGCGGAATTTAATTTTCTTTGATGTTTAGATTCACGACTTGTGTTCCGGTGATTTATTAATGACATTACGATTCGATTCTTCTTTAACTGCGTGCGCTATCGATAATGCCGAAAATAATTTCTACGTTAGTTCCTCAAAAGGCGACATGATGCGTGTTTGTCTTTCGGAAGAGGTAAATATGCAAATAGTATATTGATTATAGAAAAATAAATAGAAATTCTGTTCCAACAGCCAGTTTTACGAGAAAGACATTTAGATTTCTTATCGAATACGGAAGATAAATGGCTCAAGGCACACAAGTATGTTTACAGGGAACAGTATTACTTACTTGGGGATTAAGGGATTTAGATTACACTGAGAAAGTGTTCGACCAGGGCCAGATGAATGCTTGATCCCAAAAGATATATCTCGTGGGAATCCATCAAAAAACGTGATCTAAGATGCTAACTTTCCTTTCCGGACGAAGTTAAGAAGTATCTAAAGCGTTATTGAAATTTAGTTAACTTTCCCAGACATCTCGCTGATGTGTGTATGTTATAGATGTTCTCTGAGATGTTTTCTAATTCAATCGAATGATTTACTGTTCATAGTATCCTGATCACTGATCAGTCCTTGTTTAGAATAAACTGTGATCAAAAAATGCTAGGATCCTTTTTCAAAAAATAACACAATTTGTTTTAATGTTTAATTTAGAGAATCGGTTGTTTGTTTATCAGTCAACATTGACGGAACGTTCTTGGCTTCTGGCGGCGACGACAATGAAATAAAAATCTGGCACGTTACCAGCCGCCAATGCATCAAAACGATTCACTGCAAAGGTAATACCGTCTGTAAAAGATTAAAGAGATTTTCGTTCTATGAAAACACAATTTGTCGATTGATCAGGAACTGGAAACCATAATTTTTAATGCCTTTGCTTAAGGCAAACCGAGGAGAGCAGAATTTCACGTAAAATTTCCCGCATTATCGGGCAACTGTGCCGCGCGGATGCCCGTCGTACACCCGCTTCAAAAAGTTGTTAATGAAAAGGTCGACGAAAATCTGACTATTCGATTATTTGGTACGTCGAACTCTGCTGACGAGAGAGAGTTCGTTGATCAGCTTATGGAGAATCTATTACAAGAGGTGAAAAATGCGTACTTGATTGCTTATTGTTACGATTATACCTTGCACAAACTTGAGATGCTCCAAAATATCAAATTGGAAGGCAGTTTTCTGCTGAACAACACGCCATATAAGGCTACTGATTTGCTGCTCCAGCTAACTCAACAAACATATAATTTTCGTTCAAAAAATTTTACGACAAAGGTTCAATAAAACGGCCTCCAAGGATGTTTTCGTCATTAAAAAAATAGAATCACAATCGGATTCTTATATTTCATTTTTTAAAATTTTTTATGGTCTTATTTACGCTTAATGCAAGTCTGTTTTTTTATAAAATGCGTGTAAATTTAAAAATGATAAAAAATTAGTAACGACTTCAAAGTCGTTTAGACTATAAGCTATTAAAGTATGGTTTTATTACTCAAGAATACTAGGGCTTGTAAAAGTAGGCTCACAAAGTTCCAATCATAGGCAACATAATGTATGGTTTAGCAGGAAATGGTAAAAATATGAAATAGTACTTGATTTCCACTTTTACTGTATACTTAGTATTATATAATGTTTATTCTAATATGATAAGTGTCGATACAGTTCTATCCAACTTGAATGAATTCATTTTATGAATCATGTAGAACATTTCTCATTTTCTGCTTGTGACAGACTTAGCCTTAACATTCCAATTGTTTAGGAGAAATCGCAGCAGTTCACAACTCTTCAAGCTGGTAAAGACGATCGGGATTTATCCCAGGATGTCGAATATTTGAGGCGGGAACTTGCGAAAACTAAGAAAATCAATAAACATCTCTACGATATGTGTGTCAATTTTGCGACGAAATAAAGTTTTTTGTATAAGAAATAAAGTTTATTTTGCCTCTTCGTGCAGCTTATTCAAAATCCAATGATCTCAGCTGTGGTGTATACCAGTTTTTTTACTCGTGTCTGATATCATCAGTGGCTTCGTGTCTTTGTTATATTGCGCTCCAATTGAAAATCACTTTTTGTGTGTAGTTCGAGAGCAGGTTGTACAACAAGTTTACAATGTTACTAGTGTTTTGAGTCGATGAAACATTGAATTACTGTGATTTGGAATGAAGTGTTTTCTTTTCAGCCTCCTCGATCGCGTCCAGTGTTTTTTTGTGCCAAAACATGGTTTTAGGCACAAAAAAATTTGCAATGGCAGAAAAAATTATGGGCATTTGTGCCAATTAGCACAAATTTTTTGACTGGCCGAAGGCTGAATTTCCTTAATTTTTAGTCATTTCAGTGACTGTAAACGCAAAATTTTCTCGGCGCTCCGCGCCGCCGAGTCAATGAATTAACAATGGTTTTTTCTACATTTGCACTATAATGTGGAAAAGAAATCTGGAATGTGGAAAAAATTTTTGAGGTCTTTCCACAAATGTGGAACAAAAATTTGAGGTTTTCATATTAAAAAGATGCATTTAGGTAGGTGCATTTTAAGAAAGAAAGAAAGAAATTTATTAAATGCGAATAAATACACAAGTAAATGCAACTAATACAGAAAAGCTCATGGACGTGACAAAAGCACGTGCGAATTGAGCTTTAAAAAACGACTCAATTTAGACCGAAAACAGGGCATGTTGTTTGAATGAATGATATCATTGGGTAGGGAATTCCAAACATCAATATTTCGCGAGCAAAAATCATGTTTTAAAGCGTTAGAGTTATATTTCGATTTATACAATTTAAATAAGTTAGACGCGCGATAATTGAATGGACTCAAAGTGAAAAATAAGTCTGGTGGAATAACTTTAAATTTCAAAATTAAGAACATGTAAGATAGGTCGATACACGTACGTATAAATTCAAGGTCATCAAGGCCAGATTTGTTGAGGCGCTCCTTATAGCTTAAATCTTTATATCCAAAAAGTCTTTTTGTAAACCTTCGTTGAACTTTTTCTACCAATTTAGTATCCCCAACCAGACAAGGATTCCAGAGTGGTGAACCATATTCCAGGATAGGGAGAACATAGGATTTAAAAGCCCTGATTTTTAATTCATTAAAGTTAGAGTGAAAACATTTTAAAATCAAATTTGCCACCCTAGATGCTTTTTAACCACATAATTACAATGGGCAGTTGCTGACAATTTTTCATTGAACATAACACCAAGATCCTTCATCTCTGAAACAGTAGGAATCAGAAAATCGTTTATATAATACTCAACTTTGGGGTTATTACTCCCAAGATGCAAAACAGAACATTTTTCCAGAGAAATAGATAATTGCCATTTTAGGACTTAAATAATCATCATTATTCATTAAGTAGCTCAGGTGCGGCTTTTATCATGTTTACCTTCATTTATCACTTAATCTATAATAGTTTTCATCATCTTAAACGTATTATTTCATGTTTTAATTGGTAATCTTCAATATATTATCATAATAGTTGATGAAGATTCGCATTTTTTACTTTTGAGAAAGATCAATACGTCAAGTCTCTATGCTTTTTAATGCGATTATTTCTTTGCTAAGGTAAAATCGATTCGAAAGCTTCATGGAAATATCTGTAGTAATCCACCAGTAATGCATCATGGCCACCAAACTTATCAACTAGTAAAGCACCAGTAATCCACTATTTCATCTCGGAATTTCTACCAGTAAGGACCCAGTATATCGCCAAGACATTCACAAAAAGATAACTGGTGCTGCAACGAATTTGTCACGTACTGTAAGCCTACAAGCCTGAACCTAAGCCTAAGCCTGAAAGTAAGCCTAAGCTTGGCCCTAAGCTTGAACCTAAGCCTAAACCTAGTGTTTTTTCGACTTCTTGACCACTGGAAGTCATGAGCGCCGCTTATTACGAGTTCAGAATCGTGTCCAGCACAGGGTTGGCAAAAACCCAGTTTTTGAAATCTTCATTTTTGGGTTTTTGGGTGGGTTTTTCTGGGTTTTTGGTGGGTTTTTCTGGGTTTTTGGTGGGTTTTTCTAGGGTTTTTGTTCCAGTTTTGTACTAATGAATGATCATTTTACTTAAAATATATATGAGAATGTTATTTTTAACGTATAAAGTGTATTAAATTGCTGAACAGTGTTCAAGACTGACTATACATTTGGTTGTAACATATTTACACGAGTCACGCGACTGCACATTGCACAACGATTTTATCGATTTGGCTCATTAAAACGATTGGCTGTTTATTGAATTTTTTATTGCATGATCTAAACACTAAAAATTGAAATGTCATTTTAAAAAATTGAAAATTACTGAAATCAAATTTCACGCTTCGGCTTCGCTCACTTCATCAGATTCACAGTCACGGGAACTTTCTAGCAGCCCAAAGTTTGTCTTAACGAATACCAGTTTGCGCACTGTTTCCGTCAACATTTGATTTCGCAGCTTGGAATGTATGAAGCCAAAGGTAGAGAAGTTTCTTTCCGAAGATGTGGTAGAGACAACGAGCGAAAAAACCTCAATTAACTTTTTATACATGTAATACATTGAAACAAATAACATGTTATCTATGTGTACCTTCAGAGCGATTCGTTGCACCAGCGGCCAGTCAGCTCCATCTGTGAGCCAATACTCAAGGACAGACTTTTTCTTTTTGACGAGCATCTGGTCTGGTAGCGAAATGAGTTATTTTGTTTTTGTAATTTTGCCTCAATCATGTATTGCGTCAATTCTTGATACACAGCACTTTTTTGGTCAGCTAGTTCTGGATTTGCCACAGGGAAATCAACGATGAAATCCTCAATCTCGTTCTGGATTTGCCACAGGGAAATTAACGATGAAATCCTCAAATTAACGATGAAATCCTCATTCTAAAAGAATTAAGAAAAACCCAAAAACCCAAAAACCCAAATTTTGTCAAAAAAATGCACCCAGAAAAACCCAGAAAAACCCAAAAACCCAAAAACCCAGGTCTTGCCAACCCTGGTCCAGCATCATGGAAAACCCCAAATCAAGTTTTTCGTGAAAAATAAGAAAAAACGACAAAAAATTCCTTAAAATCACTGCAAAAAAAAGCATTAAAAATATCCATTTTCTCCCTTATTTAACCCCCCATTAATCGGTGCCCGATGTTTGCCGCCATCTAAACTAAATTTTCCTGATGTTTCAGGCCTCCCTCGGCATAGTCAGGTTGCAGGTGTCTTCGGCGCGATACCGGAAACTTGAATGTACCCCGCATTTTTTCTCTTTTTACTTCCCCAAATTTTTTTCCACTATGAGAACCATACCCAAATTTTTTTCCTCATTTCTAAATTTTTTCCCTCAAAAGACCTTATTTGAGGAAAAAACTGTGCTCATTCCAGTTTTTCCCTTCGAATCGGACATTTTGAGGGAAAAGATTTGAAAGTTGTGATGTGCGAAAAAATATGGGCATGGTCATACATGTAACGGAGCCCCAAGGTTTGGGGGGGTGGGGGTTGGGCCACTTTTTTTGGGCTGGGGGTCAGTAATTCCCACAATTTTGGCGGGAGGGGTCTCTGAAGGGAAAAAATTCGATTTTTTCTCGAAAAAAGTCCGAAAAACACTTCAAAAAATAGTAATTTTTGTCTAAAAAATGATAAAAAATGTATTTATGGCGCGAAGCGCCGAGAAAATTGACGTTTTTGACCATTTTTTGTTCAAAAATTGACATTTTTCCGACCAAAAGTATGAATGTCCCCAGGGCTACCCTATGGCTAGCCATAGGATTGGAAAATCCTGGCGGCGGTCGCCCAATGGATAGCCGTATGGTCGACGATTTCTGGGGGGAGGGTTCCCATAGCACTTCCCCCCCGGGCTGGGTTATCTTTTAGGAAAGAAAATTTTTTGAGTTCAATGTCAATGAGATGAATTTTACAAGACATTTGGGTATAGGCTTCTACCAAGTTGAGGGGGTCCCTCAATTATAGGTGTAAGAGTTGGTAACCTTAAAAATGAGAAAAAAACAGAAAAGTCTAGTCAGGTCAATCACATTGTGCTGATGAGCGACAGAATCGGTGTTCTACAACAGTTAAAAGCATATTAACGATCAATTTCTCATGAAATTAGCTGACGCTAACATTTGTGTTATCATGATTATGGAATATTATTTTTATTTTTTCCTATGACGCGCAGCGCATGAAAATTTTGCGAATTTTTATATGTATGTAGACGCTAGAGAATGAATCTTCGCAACAATTATTCCTAAATAGACGCTCTGATTTTACAGTCTAGAAGGTTGTCTCCATTGTTTTTTCAATTTTCGGCGAAATACTGAACGCCAACGAATACGAAATCAGGCAAGATAATTCAACTGATTAAATTCTTGAAAGTCACTTAGTAAACTGAAGTAATGTATCCTGAACTGCAACAATGTTTTTCCACAATGAGAACTATGCCCAAAAATTGTTTCCTTATTTCGCAGTTCCCCCCCCCCCAAATACTCTATAGAAGAAAAAACGGTGGTCACGACGACTCATCACGATTATAAATAGTCATTATATTTTATAATAAAGTGCGGCTGTAAGCATGTCTATTGTCTACTCCCAGTGACCATCACTTTTGCTTTTGATTGTTAACGTTAGGCATAGTTGGTTCGAATTTCACGAAAGTTGAGATTTTTATTGGCATACCCATTAACTAATTATTCTCAATTTGTATTAATTTTCCTTTGCACGAATAAAAATACTTTAACCCAGAATCAATTTCATTGTGTTTGGTACGGTGAGGAAAAATTGATATTTTTCAGTTTTTTTCATTGTAAAAGTAAGCTAGTTCATTTCAGCCATTATGTATGATTGAAAATCTCGGGGATGCTTATTACTCACTGTTTCCACCAGCTTGAGCTGGGTTCCTTGGGCATTTTTCCCTTTATTATGTATTATTATGTTTACTTTTTGTTTTCAGGGTTTGCGCTAAATTATTTACCAGCAACTGGTTGGTGTTATTAATCGTTCGACTATTTATTATTAGAAGAATAGGTCATGATCAGTTCGACTACGGGTAACTTGATCAATAGAAGATCTAGTCACATAGGGTATTAGTTTTCTTTATAGGCTGTTCATTACCAAATGAAAAGAAAGTAATTTAAACTTCTTCATTTTAGATCTGCTTGCTCAGTGTTTTTTAAACATAATCCGCTGAATATCGTCAAAGCTAAAGATCAGTATCTGTTCGATTCAGATAATAATACTTACCTGGACTGTATTAGCAATGTTCAACATGGTGAGTCATCTTGATTTGGATAGTAATTGACAATTAAAAGTGAAGAATTAACACTATGGTTTTGTGATCATTTTTCAATATTCCCTGTCAGTCTTAATTTACGATTGTAGTTGGTCATTGTAATGAGTACGTGTGCAATGCAATTAGCGAACAATTAAAATTATCGACTTGTAATTCGCGATTCTTGAACGAAAATTTAATTAAATGCTGCGAAAAATTGAAGTCGACGTTGCCACCCGCTTTGGATACGATATTTTTTTGCAATTCGGGGTCGGAAGCCAATGATCTCGCACTCCGGCTGGCGTCTGATTACGCAGAAGGCGCAAAAGATGTTATTGTTGTGGATCAGTAAGAGAAATTATAAGATGTTTTCTTTGTAAATTGCTCAATAATCAACACAATAGTGGGAGTTCAAAAGTATTTTACATAAAATGGAACCGGATACAAAAAATCTAAAAGCATGAATTGCATCGAATTTTTGTGGAACCGACCTCTTGAGAAATACAAGTTGCATTTTTGCCTGCATTATACTTTCAAATTATCGTATAACAAACGAAGTTTCCTCTGTAATAAAGTTTATCAATTTTTTGAGTGTAAAGAAAAAACTTCGGCTAGTCTTTGTATATGTAGGTACACGTATAGATGTCAAACTTGACCTGAGCAAATACCAATGTAGTCACATTTTTAGTCAGATAAGAATTGCTTGAAGACTTAACACAGAAGATTGACAGAAATTCAAATAAATTGTGGAACTAAAATTTCTCTAATAAATTCAGTTCAAACAATTTTTTAATAATATCCTATGAACTTAGTTCTGACTCAACTAGACAGTTTAACTTCATAGTTCTGTCATTAAAATTCGATCTGGTTGTACAAAAGAACTTTTGTTTTACACTACGTAGTGGATTTTCATATAAAAATGTTGCTTATTATTTGTCATATTTAGATGGTTATTTTCATTGAAATACATACACTAAATGTGAATATTTTTTATCGACACAGTAAAACCGAAACTGCGGTTTTGAAATTAGTAAAACCGAAATAGCGAATTCGAACATTGTAAAATCGAAACTGGAATACCTGAAAAATGTGAACCGAATCATCTCTAGCAATGAAATCGATTTTTTTGAAAATTTACCTATATTCTTGATTGTTGATTTATTTGTTTAATTTAAATCAAATTTAGTGCTTACCATGGTCATTTATCGTCGATGATTGATATAAGCCCTTACAAATTCAACGGCAAAGGCGGTCGTGGAAAACCGGATCACGTTCACGTAGTAGGCGTTAGCTAAAGTTATATCTTGCTGTGAGTCATGTAAAAGTTCTGATAAACACTTGATTTGAAGATATCGGTTAGAAAATTGTTTAAATTTTTTCGAATCCCAAAACATAATCAAAACAGCATTTTACCCTTGCTAATCTCATACAAATGCCAAATTATCTCGACTATCTTTCATCAGGCGCCTTGTCCTGATGTTTACCGAGGAAAGCATAGGCTGCCCGATAATCAGCTTCACGACGAAGTCGCATTGAAAAAGTTGGCCGAAATTTACGCTTTAGAAGTGAAAAGCATTTTCGAAAATTGTGTGGCTCGAGGCCGCAAAGTCGCAGTTTTTATTATGGAATCGCTGCAAAGCTGCGGTGGACAGGTCATACCGCCGCCAGGTTACATAGAGGCTGTTTTAAGGTGAGTATTGATGCAAAGTATAAATTGAGAAGAAATTGTCACTTGACGGCTATTTTTTAATCAGAATTGTTCACGAAAACGGAGCGCTGTTCGTCGCCGATGAAGTTCAAACTGGTTTTGGACGAATCGGAACAAATTTTTGGGCTTTTCAATTGTATGATAAAGGTAAAATGTTAGGACTTTTTATTTCGTCTATCAGACCCATGTTATGAAATTCATCTTGACTCGGAAACTGATCTTCAAAAGTGCATAATCTTTGTGTCAGATTCATTATCACCGATATTTCTGCTCTCAGAATTCACACCCGATATCGTAACCATGGGTAAACCGATGGGAAATGGTTTTCCTGTTTCGGCCGTTGCTACCAAGCGCCATATCTCAGATCGTTTCGGTCATGGAATGGAATATTTTAATACTGTACATAATAATAGTCTAACAACAGCATTTCCGATTATTTCTATGAAATAATGTTGTTCAGTTTGG
Source organism: Romanomermis culicivorax (assembly GCA_963922205.1). Classification (NCBI taxonomy): domain Eukaryota; kingdom Metazoa; phylum Nematoda; class Enoplea; order Mermithida; family Mermithidae; genus Romanomermis; species Romanomermis culicivorax. The sequence continues at coordinate 311,262 of CAWUHX010000227.1, read as the reverse complement.
TGGAAATCCAGTATCCTGCGTAGCGGCATTATCGGTTATGGAAGTTATCGAAAGAGAGAATTTATTACAAAACGCTATTCTGGTCGGCGATTATTTTCTCGAAAAACTAAACTGGCTCAAGTTACGTTATTCGATTATCGGTGATGTTAGGTATACATTGTCTTGTCTTGTTATCCTGTGATTCGTTGAGGCAATTCTGCGTGGTTTCTGATCGTTTTCTCATCTGATTCGCTCTTCAATTCAGCACGTAATCAATTTTTAGAGGAGTTGGTCTTTTCCTTGGCGTGGAATTTGTAAAAGACTTGGAGCAACGAACGCCGGCGACCGAAGATGCCTTAAATATTATATCAATGTAATTTAAGTTCTTTTTTGATCACTAGAGTCAATTTTGATCATAGGCTGATGATGTACTCGAAACACTGGAAATTCGTTAGATTGGCCATGTTGTACGCTTCATAGTCGCTCCGTTGAACGAGAACTTTCTTATTCTAAAAATACTCTGAACACATTTCTTCTCGAGTACCAATTTTGTGGTAGTTTTTCTATTTCAAAATCATTCACTATCTCCGTTTATAATGTTGGTATTCATATTTATCTATGATGTTCCAGAATGCGAAGCAAAAATATTATTTTGAGCGCCGAAGGCCCAGACTCTAATATTATCAAAATCAAGCCGCCGATGTGCTTTTCCATAGAAAACGTCGATCACGTAATTTTTTTTTATCTAGTATTTTTTCTTGAACTCGTGACGACGATTTTTTCACAGGTTATCAAAAATTTAGACGAAGTTCTCAAAATTGTTATTGCGAAGGAACAAACCACTCGTACGGGTTAACATGTCGGTTCGAATTTTTTTAATGCGTTCTTTTTTAACAATCCTTGTATAATTTGATTTTATATTTGCTTGCATACAATTGTTCGTTTGCTGCATTTTTTATCGATCTATTAATGATATTTTTATTGATATTTAAACCGAAATTTTCATTTACTTTAGAATGTTTCGTTGCTCATGCTAAAAGTGATCTTTTTGATCTACGTTTCGGGTAAAAGTCGGTCTGGTCCTGCAGGACATAAGTGAAGGTGTTTACTCTATTCAATTTAATATACTCCAGTTTCGTTTATTTTGTATTTATAGCGCCGCACATAGTGCTTTCCCTTATTAAATGACTTTGTCTATAGCTTAATTTATTGTCAAAAAATTGTTTTCTTCCGTTTACTTCAGCAACAAAACATGACAACAGATCAAAACCTAAATATAATTGTTTTTTTAGATCGATAGATATGAAATTCCGAGCAAAAGGTCGACGTCACGAAGAGCATTCTCAGAATGACGTCGGCGCATACGCAGAAATGGGAATGGATGGTTCCAAAAAATATGGAAAGCGTCAGAGACCAATGGAAAATCGATATTACGATTCGCAATCAAGCTTTTCTAAAATGGATGAAGACTTTTCCGAATCTAATCCAATAGATCAAGATCTTATTGATTATTTGATATCGTTGTCAAAAGGCATTCAAACTGCGGATGAAATTCCTATTCGTAAGTTCGGCGGAAAATGCTGATTCGAAAATTGATATGAATTTTAGATTGAAAGTTCATCTTCTCCTATATCCGCAGAAAACGGAAATTAGATTCTTCACTAACATGTTTATTTGTTCAAGCTTACTCGTGCATTTGAAAGCTTATTGAATTAGATTTTTGTGCATGGGTGCAATCCAGCGAAATCTCACTTAACTCAGCTGTGTTGAAAGATTTTGACGTTTCAAATTTTTGATCTCGGCTCATGCATACTGCAAAATTCGAAAGACTCGTTTGAAAATCAACGCGCATATTACTCATTGTTTTTGTTAGAAATAGCTATTTTGCAGCCTTATTTCGTTCCTAATATGATTGTAACATTTTTTAATATTTAATGGTGTAAAAATCTCCAATTTTCCAACACATGCTATGGAAATCATTCCCGTGTAATATAACATTTCAATTCTGAAATCTGGATGTATATTTTAGAAGGTCCAAATCCTGGGTTTTAATTGTTGATAATTGATTGAAATAAATTCTTCATCTTTATTCTACTTTCTCTGGCATAATATTTTCATTTTAATCTGGATTTAAAAAATTGTACCGCAACATATATATTCATTCTGATTTTCGCCTTTCAGCCACTCTAGTTGAACGATGCAAGGAAGAAATCGAATCGAGTCATGCCGACGCCATTTTACTCTTATTTTCGCCGTCGGTTTCACGGGCTTTATCGACAATTGGCGGCGTTTCGGCGGTATTTTCATCTTATTTTTTAAAAAAATTATTGTCTTGCAAACGGAAGAATATTTACCAAGTCTTCAAATATAGCGGCGCTTGCGGTTGTTTAGAATCCATGCTTTATAAACTCGGCGAATCGTACAATTCGAGCGTCGAAAACCCCGATGATGCAATTACTGATAACGAAATCGCCGCTATTATTAAAGAAATCGGCGATTTGATCGTCGAAGATGTTGAAAATTTGGTCGGCACCTTCCACGGCAGTCATTTGCTGCGATGTTTGGCTCGTACGTTTTGCGGTTTGGGCAAAAGGGACGGTAGGAAAAACGCGGAAAATACTATTGAAATGGACTCTACTATTAATGGCGAATTGTCGACTATTTTCAAACAGGGCTTCGAAATTTTGTTGAATTTCGTCCTAAATTGGTCATTCGTCCAAGGTCAGTTTTCGGATAACATATCTGGTCAAATGTTTCACACCAGTAATAGTAAAGAATGACTAATTTAATAAATTTAATTCTTTTGCTTCTGGAATGAATGTGCCCATCATTCTTATATGGTATTTATTTATGAAATTTTTCGTACGGAAATCTGGGTTATTCCTTCGAGATAGGAAATATATACATACTCTGCAAACTTCAGAATCTTGAGGTTCAAAAAATTTTGCGAGAATCTTCTCTCTTGTTGTAGAATTCAGCTTTTTCTCTGTTGAAATAAGACACAAGGAGATGCCGTGCCACTGTATAAATTGTGATATCCATATCCGTATGTACATCTGTATGAGCTTTTGAAATTTTCTTAGACCAGAATGCCTTACGGATTTAGTTATTTTCATTGTGATGTTTTTTACTTACAGAGCAGCTTAATCACGAGCCAACCTCGCTCCTGATTCAAGAGTGCCTTGATCTTTGTACGAAATATTCATCTTCAAAACATTTACAACATTTCCTTGACGATTGCATATCATCTGATCGAAAGTAAGTCGAACTGTTTCCTTCTCTCTCTTTCTAAAAAGTTGTATTTTTTATTCACGTGTAGATTAATTTCGCGGCAGATATGCGACAAATTTGCGTCCCGGTTCTACGAAAAAATGATCAAATGCTCAGACGAATCAACTTTTGAACGTTTCTTTAATAGCCATTGTAAAGGAAATTTAGTACACTTTGGGAACAATTTTTCGGGAAATTTCGTCGTACAACGGATCATAGAAAAATGCAATTCGGAAAAAATGGTAACGATGCCGTATCGTAACATTCTAACATCTTATTATCAAACTTTTTCGTTAGTAACTGAGAGTGATGTTTGATCCTGATCATTTATGGATTTCACCTGTTTCTTTATCTTAGTTTTCCGAAATTTTGGACGAATTGAGACCTATTGTGAATAATATATGGTCGCAAAATAAACATGGTCTATTATCGTCATTTCTAGTAACGTCGGCGACAATCGGATGCCATCAAGAGGAACTCAAGAACGTAATTTCCACTTTTGAATGAATTTTGTCCACCGTGCATACAATATTGTTTCTCGTAGATGATATACGGTTTCCTAGAAATAGATGCCCAAGAGAGAGGCGTTGCTAAGATCTTATCCATTTTGCTATTGAAAAAAATGTCGCAAATTGAAGAAACTGTTGATATAAACTTCGTAAGATTTTTTATCTGAACGAAAATTTGTTTAAGTCGGAGATGCGTTTTTTCAGGCTGATGTAAAATATTTCGGCGGTATGTTCCTCCAAAATTTGTTCAAATTTACAGACAACGAAGATTTGGTCGATAGTTTTTTGGCTCTTAAAATCAAAACTTTGGTTCTACTTGTATGCCACGAATCGGCTTGTTTCGCCGTTAGATCATTTTTGTCGAGTTCTTCGGTCACGGACGAAAAAAAGACCAAGTTTTTCGAGAAGATTAAGGTAAAATTTTTGATGTTAACTTTAGAAACTTGCGAAAATTTATGATGTCGTTAGTACATGATATATAGTAGTTGGACTAGTTTCAGAATCTTGAGTACGTTTTCCGATTTTTACTGTAATAATGCACCTTGAAGCATATCCTATATGTAGATAAAAAATGTTGTCAACTTTTCCTCTCTATTAATCATTTTTTCCTTTTTAGCCTTCATTGCCCGCATTAGCCGAACACAAAGTTGGTTTTCACACGTTAAATTTTTTACATTCGTCCAGTAGCGCTAGAAACGTTAAAGAAATCGATTTGATTTTAATGAAGAATTCTTCACGACTCGCCGGCTCCTTCTACGGCAAAAGAACGTTGGAGAAGTTTAATTTATTGAATACTAAAAACACAAGTCATCAATATCAGCATAAGGGTCGGAAATTCAAAAAACAAAAACGTGTCAACTAGAATCGAAGTTGATCATTATAAATAAATTTATTGTTCAAATTTGGTTCTGCGTTGTACTTAAGGCTTTTACGTTCATATGTATACTGTATATATCCGTTTTTTCTTCATTTTTTCGTTCTTCAATTTAATTCATATTTTTTATCCAGTTAATCGTTGCGAACATGTCCGATATCGAAGATAAAGAGCTCGATTCAGGAATGGAGGACGAAGAAAATCAAAGCGATCAAGAATCCGAGTTGGAAAATGAACAAAAAACGGCCGATGAAAATGACAATCGACCGCGCTTGAAAATCGTTACGAAAAAAATGACCAAAACGCGTAAGAAAGTTTTGAACAGAAAAGCCAGCGAATCGCGTAAAATTGAAAAAAGCCCCGACGCATTACTTGGCACGGAAGTTATCGACCATTTAGTTCGAGCGGCTAACGCGATCACTAATCAACAGAAGGACGCTGGTTAGTTATAGCTTCTGTTTGTACGTATTATTTAGTTTTTTCATAAATGCCTTGAATCCATCTTCAGTGAACCACAGCTTTTTATAATGTAATTTTTTCTGATATTTTGTAAGCATTCATCTTGAAATCTAAAGTTCACGGGCGTCAAGAAATATTTCCAATAATTCCGGGAGCTAAAAGTTGTTGCAAGCTAATCAAATCTTTCCCAAATAATGATCTTTTGTGTCATAAAGCGAACTACTCGAAGACATTGTCTTTCAAGTTTATGTACTCTTCTTGAATATGTCTGAAAACTAATCACGCTATTCACGATTTCCACAACTAAGCCATTCCACTTAGTCTGAATATCATAGAATCAAATGACCCTAGCATTCTGTGATGCTAGTTGACCGAAAAATCTGAACAATGTAACTAATTGCAGTTGTCTGTAATGCATCATACGAACCGTTTTCACTACCCTTCACATCTGTACCAAGAATGTAATTTCAAGTTTTTCACTGGAATTTCTTTCCTAACTAACAATGTAAGTTCGATTAATCTTCGTTTGCCATATTTTTTATATTTATGGTCACTAGAACAAAATTTTCTATTTTAGATTATTACGACTCGAAAACTGTTGATTTCAAAAGTTTTTTGCGACAGATTTTTGGGTTTTCGACTACATAGAAAATGCTAATCAAGGTCAAAATTTGGATTGGATTGTGTTGTGAATCAACATTTTGAAATACTTTTAATGCTTTAGATTATCAAAAATTGTTAATAAACCATAAATAATGTTAAGAGCACGATTTTTATCAAGAATGAATGACTGCGGCTCATAGGCAAATTCAGTTCTTCAAGTTTTTGTTTTCAGCGCAGGGTAGCGAGCATGTATGCTCAAGCTGAGGATCAGGTAACACAATTTTCCAAGAAAATCGAAGATATTTCGAATTTTACATCAAAGAATTTTGCTGGAGGTCAGACCAAATTTGTTATGGGTAAAGGATTGCGGTGTCTAGACCCCCAACAACCCCCCTGCATGTGCATGTATGATGGCGAGGCATGTTAGTTCGTGGTAATTAAGTCAAATCTGAAAAATAACGCTTTTTACTTACCGTAGGTAGGGGTGTTTCGCTTAACCAAACATAAAAATCTCCATTTTTCGAAAACCGGAACCGTGAAACTCAAGATTGTAAAACCAAAATTGAAATTTGAAGGAGAGTATTTTCGTTAGTAAATTTTGTTTTAAGCATTTCATTGTTGTAAATTAATTCCATGAACTGCTGCTATTTTAATTTGATGTTTAGTTGACATTCTCAAGACATTTTGTCGGAAAATTCTGTCGTTTTTTTTTGTTTCTTAGAAGTTGTCAAGTTCCCACATTCATAAGCAGCCAGAAATTCGGAAGAAAAAACTTTTCATGTAAATTTAATTCAACTACATATCCTAGTTTCATAAAAATTGATTATCTAAAAGGTTATTTTAGGGCATTTAGGAAATTTTGAATCAAGAAACGAATGTGAAGTAGATTAATTGTCGTTCAAATCAAACCATAAAATTTTTATTTCGAGCTTCAATTTCCCTTTGATACGTGTAATATTTGCGCCAATTGCTGTAAAATAATTTGGAACTTCATTTGACTTTGCACAATTATGCTACGTATATATGTAAATTTAGTTTTTCATTTTTTAGACGATCTGCTCAAAAAGTGTAAAGAGGAAGTCTTCGATAAAAACGTCGACGCCGTATCAATTTTAAAAACATTCACTTCGTGTAAAGCATTGGAAATCATTGCCGGACATTCTTTTGACCTTAGCTTTTCATTCATGAAATCATTTTCGTCTCAAAAGTCTAAAGCTTTGATCGACGCTCTATTTTCCGACGACGAGCATATCGCGTCTTGTATAGAAGCCGTTCTCCACAATATCGGCGATAAATTTTACGCCGAAAATAAAGAAGAAAGGGATGGTCAAATAGACGAAGAAATCGCTTCGTTAATCGAACATTTGACCAAACACAGCGTCAAAATTATCGACGATTTGATACAACACGCGAACGGTAGTCGATTTTTGTGTTGTTTAGGACGGATTTTATGCGGATTGGGCAAAAAGAAGACCGTTTTCGTTAGCGTTTTCGTCGATAGAGCGGCTATTAAATCGAAAAACGCTATCGAATTCAAATCGACGTTTAAAAAACGTTTTACTTCGATAGTCAAGCACTTGCTCGATTACGAAAAAGTTCATGGTAATGTTAAAATGTGTGCATGTCTTCTAGAAGCTCAGCAGTTTACCGGGATCGATATTAACCAGTTGGAATTTCGGAAAAATCGATATTTCTCGCCCGGAAATATTGGTTTCAAGCGGCTTCGCTGTTTGTTCCTTTTGACATCTGAATTCTCTAAAATTTCTGGAACTTGATAACTTAACAATTTTGTCCCATGCGGCCGAACTAAGCACAATGAGTAAACTAATAGCTGTTCGATTACATTTATATAGCTGTTTAGTACAGTTCTGTCACTGGTGTGGTCTAATCTTGATATTGAGTAATATTTTCACGCAGTAAGTTTCTTCTCACCGTTCTTGGATATGCATGGAAAACTACACTATGATTTTGAACAAGGTGAATTAGAGAGATGATATAGTGATAAAATAAAATTTTCTACTACTAGAATGACAGGAAAATTCGTCTTTAGCAGAAACTTTTTCTGGTAATTTCCACCATGACATTTTTATGCGGAATAGTCTGTAATAAGAAGTATGATATAGATTTTTATGGAACTGAACTATATATCAGAACGCAAATTGTATTTAATTAATCAACAAGAGAAATTTATGCATCGTTAATACTCTGTTTCATCAGCAGAATTTTGTTAATACCCAAGTAACAGACCAAAGAAGAATGTGAATCTTTAACGGCTACTGCTAATTTATTAGCCATCATTCAATTCTACTTTATCAGCATATTTTATTAAATAATCAGTTGCTGGCAACAGGTTACTCATCCAAAATAATCGAGAAGGAGTTAATAGCTTTATCATACTTGAATGTAATGGAGTATTGAAGCATAAATTGAAAAATCGACCTGCCCGTAACCAACCAATATTTTAAAAATTACATCTCTGGTCATTGTTCACATAATGCTAAAGGCTACAAACACTCCCGATAGAACTTTTACAATGTATCAATTTTACCGTATTCAGCCCGAAAAGTTGGTATAAAACTTTATTCTAATTACAGTAAGATTTCGCGATGTTGCCAACTTGCGGCATTGGAGAATCTGCCACAAGCCATACTGATTTGAAAATTTTATAAATCTTGTATTTCGTTTTCAGATTTGTAAAATAGGCATTCGGAGTGAGTTTAAACTAAAAAGCAAAATTCTTCTACGAAACATTTGATATGTTGGGCAAGCAATACGCAGATTTCACTGATACAATTGAGTGTAATTTTTAAAATTGAAACTTCAAAAGAAAATTGGACATCGGTATTGGAGAAATTATTTGATGATTTTTTTGCTTTATTTGCTTGATATTTCGGATAGTAGATTTTCAACTTTAAAAAATTATTTTACGAAGAAAAATAGTCGATTTGTTCATATTTCTGAAATTCATTTTTTAGGCTAGGACTAGTCTTAGTCATAAGCAGTTATTTTCATGTAAAAAAATTTTCAAGGTCTGTTTTCTAATGCGTCCGCCGTTTGGGCCGTGGATTCATTTTTGGAGTTGGACGCTGCTTACGCTAGAACGGGTCATTTCGAGCAATTCAGCGAATCGGTTGTTGCTGCTGATACTAAGTGAGCAGATGTTAGAGTTCACGGTGAACAGATTTTATGACATTTTTTGTAGTTGCAAGATGAAAAAAGTAAAAAATGTGAATTTCAGTCCTTAAACTTCAAAATTTCGAAATTTTTCCGATTGTAAATTTACGTTCGAGGTAAAAAAATTTAATTTTTCAAAACGGAAAAATGAAGCGATATTGTTCCTTGAACGATTCTTCCAATTTACCATTTTTACCGATTTTTTAGAACGGTGATGTCGAATTTCCAAGCCGCCGATTGTCCTTCGCCGAGAATGTACGAAACGATCATAGTATATTGCGACGACTCGACTTTCGAAAAATTTTACAACGCTCATTGTTCGGCTAATCTACTCGAAATGTTATCCAACGAATGTTCTAATTGTATCGTAAAACGGTTATTGGAAAATTGCCGCAGCCAAACCATTGTAAGAGTATGTTTGTTCGCATCGAAAAATAGAGTCAATTTAAAGAATTTATTTTAATGTTAAGTTAAAAGTTTTGTTGATCACGAATTTGAAAATATAGATTTGTATCGAAAATCGAGAAATAACGAAACGTGAAAATATTTTTGCTATATTCACGTGCATGTTTAGCATATATTTACTCTATTCTATGCTTTGAAACCTGAACCATATTTTCTCTATTTAGTGCGCCGATATGTTCACAAAACTTTTACCTATCTGGGATCAATTATGGACGGAAAAGAAATTCTCTATTCCAGCATGCATGACCAGAGCATCAGCCCAAAGCAATTATATGCAAAAAGAATTATTGGAGGTAAGTTGGTACGCTTACAACTCGATGAATAATTGGAACTTTAAAACTTTTAGAAACTATATAAATCGTTGAAAGTTTCGGAAGAAAACAGGAATTTGAGCATTTTGGCAATTGTATTCTTGATGGATGAGCCGGAATTGATCAAATTTTTAGACGATAAAAAGAAGTTGGATACGGTAAGATACGCTTTCGTCATTTCCACCATACTTCCGTGTTTTTAATGTAGACATTGTTTTTTTCTTACCTCACAGATGGTTGTAGTTATAACCATACATGCACGTGGGGGGGGGGGGTTTGACCCCCAGCAGATTTAACTTTTCCAGCAATGATTGAGAACATGACGAAGGAAAATAAGCAAGAGAGAAAAAAAGTCGTCATAAAAATGGAAATGACGTTGTAGTTTGACAATTTTTCTAAACAAATCATTTCCAAAGAAGTAACATGGAACCTTTAAAAAGTGCTGTCTAAGCAAATATTTTCATATATCTGACTAATATAGGTTGAAGAATATGCTGCTTGGATGTTAGAAGACTTTCTGAGACCTTTTTTTTCATTATCAAGAATGAAAAAAAATTTTGTATTCCACCCCCTGTCCTTGTGCATGTATGGTTATAACCTATGCTCATCCCCAAAATTTTTAGGGAGGGTATGTGAAGGGGAAAAAATTCGAAAAATAGTTAAAGAACAGTAATTTTTGTCCAGAAAACTAAAAAACCATGGCGCAGAGCGCCGAGAAAATTTACATTTTTCGTCAAAAAATGTTTCCGACCAAAAGTATGGGGTCCCTATGCCTACCCTATGGCTAGCCATAGGATTCGAAAATGCTGGAGGGTCGCCCAATGGCTAGCCTTATTGCCGACGATTTCTGGGGGGATTCCAATAGCACTCCCCCCAATTACATGTATGCCTATACTCATTCCAAATTTTCTTCTTAGAGGCATATCCGTAAAACTGGAGCAGTATTGCTCATCAATCTGCTAAAGTTTGACGATATTGACGACTTGCTCGACAGATTTTTGTCCTTGAACGACGAACATTTAGCCGCATTAGCTCTTCAACAATCCGCCAGTCGAGTTTTCGACGTTTTATTCTTATCTACGAAGGTTAAAGACGACATAAAATTGAAATTGTTCGATAAGATAAAGGTATATACATTACGTTGCAGATAGATTACCTTCATGAAAGTCAGTTTAAGATTCTATACGTTACAGTAATCAAAATATAAGTGTCACAATTTTTTTCAACAACGATAAAAACATGTTGTTCGGGTTTTAGTCCTGAAGTTTCATCTTCATCCGTTATCACATTCCAAGTGAAAAAACTTTAGGTCCAAGTTTAAAAGAGCTCCACTATGCTTCCGACAAATTTTAAAAAAATTTCTAGAATCCGAAGGGCAGGAGAAGACTAATGTTCTCATAAATTCCTTCTAATTGAAATTTTGATTGACGTTATTTATACTCATCAGTGAAAAAATTGGAAGAATTGGCGACGAATTTATTTGCAACTAGGTCAAATTTAGCGTTTGATCAGCTTGTACAAATTAGCGTTGACGAAAAAAAATTCTACTGTAGGGAGCATAATTTATGTTATAAAATGTACTGGTTCTTGCATCCAAAGAAAGTATTTTTTTACATAACTCGTAACTGGGAGTTGCAGAAGAATCAGAATTTATCAATTTTTTAATGTGTCAAAAAATTATTGAAAACTCAGAAAAATGAATAGTTTTGCATTAAGTAACAGCCAATTTGTAATCCGAAAGATAACTATTCAAAAATTACTGCAGTTTAGTACTTTACATTTAAGTTTCATTTTTAGCCCTCAATTCCTAACATGGTTTGCCATATGGTGGGCCGACACGCGTTAGAATCAATTTTTCACGCTAAAATCGCCGACGCCGAATCGATTAAATCACAAATTCGATCAATTTTGATAGAAAATCATGCCAAATGTAATCCTAATCGATTTTTCAGATTAGTTTGGTGGAATTTGGGCATGTACGAATACGTGAAAGAAAATCGTATAATGTTGAACAAAGATAACGCCGCCAAAAAACGACCGAATAAGTCCCAACAAAATGGTAAAAAGGATCATAAAGTTAAACGACATAAAAAAAGTAACGATTCGTAAACAAATTTTATAATGTTTATTGTTGTTGATGATTGTTGATAAAATTTTATGAATGAAATTTTGTTTTTTTTCGTGTGAAAATTCGAGTGACGAACTTCTTTTTTTTATTTTTTTGACGCAAAATTTGATATTTTTGATGGTTTTTTCTATTGAGATTTGACCAAAAGTCAGGTTATTCCATCGAAAATCTAAATTTTTCGACGCCATGGACCATAATATCGACAAAGACGTTTCTTTGACCATGTCCGACGAATTGTCGGGTGTCGTCGATTTGGACGGCGAGGAAGTCGAGGACGAAGAAATGGAAATGAGCAGCAAAAATTCTCACAGTCATCGTGCGACGAATGTATCGACGGCTGTCGATTCTCATTTACAAGATGCTCTGGACGCCGTAGTGGCCGCCGCTTCGGCTTACAACAATCCGTCCGACGGCGCCGGGACTTCGAACGCTAACGCAGAGTAGGACGTTTACTTTTAGATTTTGAAACACCAATTCTACTTGTCCAGCTTTTTGGAAATTTTTCGGCATGTATTGGCGCTTTTTTTGGTTGGAACCTTTTCTAACTGTCTAATTTTGTTCTTGATTAGTTTATCGCAAAATGATCCAGTCGGTTTCAATCAAAGTGGACGCGTATGGTCAAGATTAAAAAAATGCATCAAATTTTACTCCAAAGGGAATTTTTTTCTTTCTGTCTTGGGCTTTTCGTAGCTCAGACTTTAGAATTTTAGGAAGATCACGTTTTCGAGCTTTTAAAAATAACTGATTCTGACGATGTTTATATTTTTAGAATCTGCATAGCAAGGTCATCTTCCAATTAGAAATAATGCTCATTCGATGTATAACAAAACTAAGATACATAGCTACCGGATGTTAAAGAACTATTATATTTTTAGTGATGTGTGTCGGATATCCGGGCGGATATTTTGAAAAATGGGTATCCGGATGTGAAAAAATATCCGGATATTTCCACTGTTCAAAAAAGAAGTAAAGGTTACTGAGGAGTTATATGCTTATGGGGTATTCTCATGTGGGTGATTGCAAACGAGCGATCGAGAATTTCGTTACACTTTCTTCATGTTTTTTTCTTTACCTTGTATCTTTCTTTGTATGTATTTATTTTTTCTTTTGTTCTGTGTTGCCTGTTTATGTATGTTTTTGCATTTTTATTTTTTGTCTGTGTCTTCTTTCATTTTCTTCCTTCTTGTCATCCAATTTTTTCTTTTTTTGCTCATGATACAATACATTACAAGTTGTCATTTTAAATAACCGTAGTCTCCCGTATAATTCTTGAACATTTCGGCATGCTTGTGTCTTTCATCCTTGTAAGTGTGAAAATCTTCATAGAAATATGAACAAAAGAATGCTGGGAGAAACAAAACATCAAGAAAAAGGAAGCGTCAAGAAATGAACACATTAAGAATAAGTGAAAATACCTGGAAAAGCACTAGAAAAAGAAAACAAACTTTAAAAAGTGACAAGAAAGAGGAGGCAAGATAGAGAAAGCAGCAAGGAAGACAGAAAAAATAACAAAAAAAGAAAGAATCACGAGTATAGAAAAAGAGAAAGGTAAAGAAGTATAAGGAAAAAACTAAGGTGAAAAGTAGGTAAGAATGAAGAAAAATCACAAAGAATAAAATTAAATAGGAAATATAGCGTGCCGGAGAATTATTTAGGAGACAATGGTTATTGAAAATGGTAACTTGTAGTGTATTGTTTCATGAGTAAAAAAGAAAGAAGTAAATGACAAAAAAATGAAAATGAATAAAAGCAGAGATAAAAGAGGAAAATGCAAAAACATACATAAACGAAAACATAAGCAACACACACAACGAAAGAAAAAAGAAATACATACAAAGAAAATATATAAGGGAAAGAAGGAATATCTGAAGGAAGTGTTATTACATTCTCTATCGCTCAATTGGGAATTCGCTCAGTTGGGAATCGCCCTATATTATTACACAAAGCATACATGCACGAGGTGAGGTATCTCAGGGTATTGGAAGGGTCCAAAATGTAGCACATAGCAATTTTTTCCAGGATTGGGTATAATTGCATTGCTTAAGTGTACATCTCTTGCTTGTATTGTTAGAGAAAAGTAATGATTATTAACATCTAGTTGAAGCAAACAGATCAAGCTTTACCTCTCTTTCAGCTGAGCATATTCTCAATCTGATCTTCTTTAGAAATATTTTGCTTATATTTATAGTTTTGGACAATATTTCAGTACTTTAATTTCTGAAACTGGGCCTATAGCAAAACTTCAATTCGACCTTCAGGGTATATTAATCCAATACCCTTCCAATAGCCTATGTGCATTTATGACACAAAGCTTCAACAACAAAACAACAAAAGGTTCAGTAGTGAGCCAATGTATTATGAGTCAGTTTCCGTTAGCATCGACCGTAGTATGTACTAACGTCGGACACGTCAAAAAATAACATAGGGCGATTTTTACACATAGTATATAACTTTTAACGCTGAGTTCAATGGTGCAAACCGCTTTACATAAAATCAAAAATTCGCTGAAATATCGAGATTCAAAGTTTCGAAAATTTATGAATTTGACCAAAATTGACCACTTTTACTCAAAGAACTGCAGCTCTCTGTATTTTTGACCTTTCACCAAGCGGTTTTTTGTATTAAGTAGAGCAGATGATGCTCACTCCTAGCGTGCATATGGAAAATTAATACAACACACTCGGTCTACGAGCTATGCTTTTAAAGTCAAAAACTTTGAAAATTATATTTCAAAATTTGCATATTTTTAGCACTTGCTCCACAAGAAGCTGCGGGATACGGCTCAAAATTTACACACATGTGCCCCAAATCCTCCTACAAATCCCAGCAAAAAATTAAAAAAATAAAAAGACCATTTATGGAGATATTCAAAATTGACCATTTCACATTTTTTAAAAATTGCAAAAAATTCATCGAAAAACTTTCACAAATCCAATATCTGTTCTTATAGAATATACGGGCACAGGTCGAAAACCTTCAGAAATCTTTGTCAAGGCTTCCCAGGACGTTTCGTTAAAAAATTAACGAAAGAAAAAGAATATTTCTGAAGATATTTACAATTGAACATTGCTCATTTTTCAAAAATTAAACAAAATTTAATGAAAAATAACACAATTTCAGTTCTTAACGAAGTTAATTTTTTACCGAAACGAATGGGAAACCTCGACAAAAATTTCTGGAAGTTTTCGACCTGTGCCAGTGTATTCTATCCTTACCTCTTCGGAAACAACATTAAAAATATCCAGATATATCCGGATATAAGACGGTGCAAAAAACATGGATATCCGGGTTTTGAACTTTTTCTGGCGCACATTTCATCCAGATTCGTTTTTCGCAGTAATCCAAAAATCGGAAGTGAATAAAATTTTTAGTGATCTGTAGAAAATTGCATTCTTTTCTTGTCGAGGCGATAGTGATCGAAATTTAATTTTCATGTTTTTTTCTACAATTGATTCTTCATAAAATTGAAAATAAATGTTCCATTTTTACCAAACCAGAATCTAAACTGTATCTGCGCCAGACATGCACGAAAAGAATTTTCCTGGAGGGTCCTCGGACTTTTCATCGGATGGGGTGGGTGAGTAAAAAAAGGCTCCGCAAGTTTTTCATGCAAAATATATGCATAAAACTCATCGAAAAGGTTCAGGTGGGAATATTTGACGATTCTTTTTGGGTCAGGGGGCGTCGAGTGTCTCAAGTAGGAGACCTTCTTCTCCTACCTCTCGCCCAAAATAACTGGATGCTCAAACTTGTTTTTCGAAAATTTTACAAGAAATCATGGATTTAGAAAACCATGTTGACATAGTTGAGAACATTGATTTTAAAATTTACTGACTTTGATTGCTTAACTTGTTCTGGTTCTTTCTCCTCTTATAATAGGCATAATTAATGGGATCGTTTAATTAACATTAAATTTTCATGTTATAAATTAAAAACAGTGTTATCTAGGCGCCTCCACGTAGGATGTCAAACACGGGCTGAGTTTGGAAAAATTTCAGTATGATACTTGTTCTAATGCCAAAATCAAGTTTATCAATGTTTCAAGATGTTAACGATAATATGAAGCTGATCATTAAATTTCTGATTTTTGAATACCTGAATTTTTTACATTTGCAAGATATTCAGATTTTCGTCAAAAAATAAATTTTGTGGTGCTTATTATGGCAGTGCCTATGCTGTGGCAGAAGTTTTTGCTGGTGCTTTGCAATATTTGATTTTTGAACATCGATTGTGTCTTCTGGGCTCAAAATCAGTACAGTATTTTTGACAGTTTACTTAAATTTGTAAAAAAGATTGATTTCCAGCTAATGTTTTGGTTTTCTAGCTATTTTATGTCCCAAATCAGGGTAGTTAGCGCATAGATTGTAGGTAAATCAAATTTTCTCATTCCGAATCTGGATCAGAATTCAGCCTTTGAGCATATGTTGTATACTTCTTGTTTCCATTTTTTAAACGCGTTCACTCGCTGTAAAATTATTCGGATTCATCTGGCAAAGTTTCGTTCTTTCTTTAAGCTTATTGACTTTATCGCAATGTTTGGTAGAAAAAACTCAAATTTTTTGATTTTCTACGCCGTCTTTGACACATTCCATCTAAAATTTCAATGAAACATCAAAGCTTTTTCCATAATATCTAGATAAACACTTATATTCAATTCAAAATTATGGCGAATCTGAGTCTCCTGAATGGCGACAGAGCGTTAAAAATTTAATTCTTGTGAATCAAAAGATTTGTTTGCTAAGAATAGATTTTTCTATAGTGAGATTGTGATTTGACAGAATCTGTTGGAAGTCAAATAGATCTTCTCAATTAACTCTAACTCAGTCAAAAACGTAGACAATATTGTGGGTCAGATTTTCCAAAACATTTCGAGAAGGTCTATCGATTGGTGACCGATTCGTTGCATTTTAGAGCAAGAAAATTTTTGTTCGAACAAAAAATTAATATTCTTCATGAGGAAAAATTGTATGTAAAATATAGAAACTTTTTCAGAACTTCTCACAACAATACGTCGAATAATAATTCGGGCAAAAAACGGCATCATTTCCTAAAAGAATTGCGGTGTATGATGTACGGTTTCGGCGACGATAAACAACCTTATACGGAAAGCGTCGAACTATTGGAAGAAATTGTAGTGGAATTTATCAAAAATTTCACTTCGAAAGCTTTAGACGTCGGAAAAACGGGTAAGTTACAATTAGAAGACGTTTGGTATTTGATACGACGCGATCCGAAAAAATATTGCCGAGTTAAAGACCTATTGACCATGAACGAGGAGCTGAGGAGAGCTAGAAAGGCGTTCGATGAAGCCAAATATTGATACAAGGTTTGATATCGTTTAGATAGCAACTTTTTGAGGCGGGCACGTAGACAACATCACTTGATAAATCTGATTGGGATCACCTCAGAAACTTGAATTGGAATACTGTATCTCCACTTTTGAGGAAGGTGCACTCGTAAATTTTTCGTGTAATTATTTTTGAAGCTGAAAATCTGTAATTCTCGGTACTCAGTAACTGTAAGGGATTCTAGTTCTAGCTTTTCTGAATGGTTTTCGGGTCCTCGAGTCATATTATCTCAAAATATTCTCATAAAACTCAGACGTGAAACAGGATGTCCCAACACATTTTCGAGAATTTTAACCCATGAAGGACATTTGTGTTTTCATCACCCCATTCTTCTATATTGCTGTCACAAGGTCAGATCCATGTTTACATCTAGTTTGCTCATTCAAAATTTTTCAACAGTCTTAGAATCCTATTAATCATTGTCTGAGAATGTAATGGAAAATATCCTTGGAATAAAATTAAAAAAAAATTTCGAATTCATGGCCAAAACTTGGATGGAATAATACGCTTTTTGTGGTTTAAAATTTTTTTGACCTCCCATAGATTTTCCTCGTTGCTGTTCTAATCGTTGCTATGAGCGCTGATTGGAGTGTTCAATTTTTTGTATTTTACATGTATAGCTATTGTAAATTGGCAAGAAAAAACAATCCGATTGTTGAAAATTATTCGCCATTGCTTTTATATTGTAAAGATTTTTACTAGCGAATTTTCCGATGTTCTACGGTATGCTAGAAATTTCCAGTCGGATAGTTTTCTTCAAGGTTTTGTGCAAATATTTATTTTAGCGGAAAATACTAGGGGTCACCACGCCGTGAGAGGTGGAGACCCATGTCCCAAATAGTGATGGACTGATGCATCGGCATCGGCCGATGCATCGGCCGATTGTTGCGTTTTTCTGGCATCGGCCATCGGCCGATGTTTTGGCAAATAATCGGCCGATGGCCGATTGTTTGGCAACTTTTTGTTACAATGAATGCAGGTGCATATGCTTAAAAAACAGATTGTTCACATACATATTTTACACTTACTTTAGTACTAAATACATTATTTTTTTGTGAAAATGGTTGTTTTAATGTCTAGCATATTTGCCCTGTGTTGCCATTGATGAACTAGATAACAAGAATTTGACAAGCTATGAATGGGATATTTTAGCTGCGGCGGTAAGAATATACTTTAATACATGTATAATGTATCCACACCTTAGATAATTATAATTTTGCAGCTTGTCAATTTGTTAAAATCTTTTGCAGAAACTGTAAAAATCTATGAATCTAGAAACGCCTGTATTTTGGAAGAAATAGCTGAAGAAACGTAAGGTAGATTTTGTGCCTAAATTTTTTGAAAAACATAAATTAAAGAATCGTAAGAACTTTACGCCACTCAATCCACAATTTCAACTTTCCTGGATAAGGTTCATTAAAGGAGGAATTGTCGGGGAAAATGAATCAATATTTTTATAGAAATGATAATCGAGCCCACTTTAAACCCATTGAAGACAATAGACTTCATGCTTTGGCATCTTACTAGATCCTGGATTTGAAAAGGATGGATTGAAATTTGAAATATAACACATATTGATCATACAAATCAAAATTAAATAATTTAGGCTCTCTGTGATCCTCAAGCAGAAGACAAAGCTGAACTAAAGTCTGTTTTTTATAAAATGCTTCCGAATAGAAAAGTGACACAAATCAGTATCGTTGTCAAAATTGTTTACATAAAGCCCTTAGTGTAAATTTTTCACTCGAAAAATTGTCAAGGGTTAGGTCAGTATGCTCACCAATTTTCATTTCTATATAATATATTGTTTATCAAAACATCGTGAAATCTAAAATACTACTTACTTTTCACTTTCATTATTTAGAAGCACGTCAAGAAAAAACGACTATAGCTTTGGCTAGAATGGTTGTCGATCAAAAATAACAAAATCAACGCTTTTCTAAAAATATGGTTCAAAAATTTGAATGAATCTTCAAACTCATTCTCCAAACTTTCTCAGTAAGCCACAATTAATACTAATGTAAATAATTCAAGCATTTACACAAAACTGACCAATTTCAGGCACTATTTGGGCATTGCAAGTTTATCTGAAAATGAGCTGTAGCCCGAAAAAAATGCAATGTCAACAATTTAGCAAGCAAAAGCCATTGTTTTGGAATAAATTACTAGAATAATGGAAGTAAAATGCTGCAACAAAACCAGAATTAGCTAATGTGAGTCAAAATAGTGTGCAGTTGAAGAAAAGTTTCATTATGAAAAAAATTTCTTTAGCTTTCCATGAAATTATTATCAGCTCCAATTGGGTCAGTAGCTAGTGAATGATCATTTTAAAAAGCAAAAGATGTTAGAAGTGGAAAAAGATCCCGTTTATTGCTGAGATTGGATCCAATAGTGCAAACTGGAAAAACAAGCTGAAGTTGAAGAAGCTTCTAGTGAACTCAGCAATCAAAGTGAAGGTAGTACAACAGATGCCGTTGTTGATGACAAATTAGATGAATGAAATGTTGTTAATTATTGAATGTTGAAAATATCAGTAAAACTTTGTGAATAATTCATAATAATTTTAAATTTATTAGAGTGTAACAACTTCAGGTTGCATTTTGTACATGTTACAGCCGATGCATCGGCAATCGGCCATCGGCCGATGCCATCGGTGACCCTGGCCGATGCATCGGCATCGGCCGATGGCAAATTTTTGGCCATCGGTCCATCACTAGTCCCAAATTGGGCCAGCGTTTGATAACTTTTGTCAGAATCAGCATCTCTTGATGTCTAAAGAATAATGCAAATATGTTGTTGGTTGTGACCAATATTTCTGACGGGTCAAAATTTAAGCAGCGAAGACGCTTGAGAAAACAAAACAAAAAATTATGAGGATTCCATCTTGAAAATGTTTCGCATGGAGCTTAATTTCAAAAAATTGATTAATGAAATAAATGAAATTCATAAAATAATTAAACTGAAAAGACAGAACACAAAACAAATAATGAAGAAACGAAAACTAGAATAATGTAATAAAAACTAGGTAAAAACATATAACAGAAGCACAAATTAAAGAATGCAAAAACAGAAGCAAAAATAAAAGATAGTAACTCAATAAAGGAAAAAAGAAACAAAAAAATGCATGTAAATATGTTAATAATAAACAAACCGGAATAAAAAGCTGTAATGTGAAAACACAAGTCAGAAATCTGTCGACTCGTTCCAAAATGTATGATAACCAGCATCAGACACGCACGGCAAGAATTTCCGAGGGGAGAGGGTCCTTGGACTTTTTATCCAGGGGGTAGAAGGGTGGGCGGGCGAGCAAAAAACGAAAGAAGTTCGCAAGTTTGTTTTTCATACAAAATACGCACAAAAATCATCAAAAAAGCTGTCTAGGAGAAGTTCAAGGGGGCTGTTTGGCGATTTCTTTTTTTTTCTTTTTTCGGGCCAACCAGATAGGCCATGCGCGACTTTTTCGGGCCAACCAGATAGGCCATGCGCTAAAATCTCTACCCCGTCCAATCTCTATTCTAAACATAACTTGAAAATCCGCTATTTTGGGAATTTGTTCTGAGACTTCACAGTTTTGAGAATCGCTGTTTTAAGACCTCACTCTTTTGAGAATGGCTGTGTTGAGACTTCGCTGGAATGAGAGTTAGCTGTTTCGAGAGTCGCTGTATTGAGTTCCGCCGAATAGGGGCGAAACAATTTTCTGCAATATGTGCACAGAAATTTGTCAACATATTACGCTAACCTTAATTTCTACAGTAAAGGCTTTGTGCAGACGACGATGACGACGGTACCCATTTTCCATTTCACAAATATTAAAGCACGTTTACAGTTTACGTACTAGTTATATTCACGACACAAAACAATTATCATATAAGTGACAACAAAATTTCAAAAGTAATTCTTTTCGAAAAGTGGCAAAATGCACGAAACATTATTTCAGAATTTTACACATGCACGTAACGGGTATCATGGGTCAAAATTAACTAAAAATGGAAAATTCATAATATTTTTGGATAGATGTTGACAAAATCTATAGATAAGTGCTAGATTAGCTGCGTTTGGAACAAAAAAATGTCATGGAAAGAATTTTCTCAATGAGGTCTGACCACATATCGGCGTGGTCGATCGTCTACATCGCCCGAATACAGACTTTTCGAGGGGATCATAAACTTTCTTCTCCAAAACTCAACGAATAAGATGTCAGTCAATAGATCTCGTTGAGATCTATCCAGAAACATGATTTATAATACTGTATCTTCATTTTTGACGCATTTATGGGTGGTTGAAATCTTTATCCAAAAAATTCCAGAAAAGCTTCATCACGTGCATGTCATCAATGAATACGTTGAATCAAATTTTTTCACCTGTCATTCCGTTGTCTGCGACGTCAAACTTTTTTGCAAAACGATCAACAAACATTCGTCTTTACATTTTCGCCAGACAGATAATTTTGGGCACAAAGTGGCGACGAAATCGTCGGCGTACGTACAATGCGGGAAGGCGTAGGCGACGCCTTGCGGTGCGATTTTCGTCGTCGACGACGCGCCGTTGTTGTTACTGTTGCCCGACGCCGACAAATTTATGACGCCGGCGGCGTTTTTGTCTTCAAAATATTCGACCAAACATTTCAAATGTTTCGATTGTAAATCGGCTAATTTTTCTACCTGAGGAAAAAAATTCAATTAATATTCGAATTCGAGCTATATTATAACCAGGCATGCGCGGCAAGAATTTTCCAGGGGGAGGGTGCTTGGACTTTTTATCCAGGAGGTAGGGGGGTGGGCGCGCAACAAAAGAAAAAACAAGTTCTGAAAGCATTGTTTTCATACAAAATATTCACAAAAATCATCAAAAAAGTTATCTTGGAAAAAGTTCAGGAGGATGTTCATACCCGTATCCAGGATTTAAAAAAGGGGGATGGAATTTTTCAAAATTTTTTAGAAGTTACTAGATGAAAAGAAAATTATTTTTTCAGTAAAGACGACATATTTTCAGTTAGTTTGTGTGTGTTTGGATTCAGGCAGTTCTTTTGCACAGGCCAGGTTGCAATGTGCAACATGGGGAAAAATTTTGGTTGCACAGACAGATTTTTGGTTGCTCGCTCTGAAATCAATAAGTCAGCTTATGTTTATCGGAAAAATATCAGAAGCTCTTGTATTTCATTCGATTCTCGTCGGCTTTCATCTTTCAAAACCAAATTTTCTGAATTTTGGATAGAAAGAGGTTCGATATGAATTAACTTGTTCGGCGCACAGCGCCGAGAATTTTTTTGAATTTGGATATTCTGAAACGCTGCAAAATGAATCTATTCACTTTTTATTTCCCGGACAGAACGTTTAATTTTTCAGTAAAGTTCAACGAATTTTCAGTCGGGCAAACTACAATTTGAAAACTAGGAAAGCAACCAAGAATATTAATTCTTCAACCAACAAGAATTTCGATTTGGAGTAAAAATGTTTTAATCACACAAGCGTCAAAATTTTTGTAAAGATGGCAAAAAGAATTTTGGGGAAATAACCGAGAAAAATCTTTCTTTTCGTTAAATTCGTTAAAAAACATCACAGGATCATACCTATCCATGATAGACTGATAATTAAAAGCTATAAGTATTAGCTAGAATGACATTTTCTAACCGCACACTGGAATAATACAGAAGAATTATTAAATAATTAAAATCCTCGCAAAATTTTCACTATTTTCCATTTTATAACGCAAGAATGGTGATATATAAGTACTATGATATTGCTGAAAATTTTTATGCAGAAAAAAACTTAGGGGGGAACGGGCCTGAGGGTGTTAGACGATTTTTTTGGGTCAGGAGGGGATTGGCCTGGGTCTCAGGTAAGGGAGTTTACCCGCCGATGTGCACGTATGATTATAACACAATTTTGGAAAGTTGATGTACAAATTCAGATTCGTTCGAAGAAATATATAAGGCTACAGAGCCCTGAGGTCTGGGATGGGAATACATTTTTATGGGAGGAGTCATCGACTGTCCAAAATTTTAGGGATGAGAGTCACTGAAGAAGAAAAATTACGGGAGTTTCGCCTAACTATTCATCTAAAATACCTTGAAAATGTATTTATGGCACGAAAATCCGAAAAAACAAACATCAACATTACAATTTTTTCAGTCAAAAGATTGTATTTTGTGGCTAGCTCATTTCAGCCATATAATCTTCAGGGACCTACCATACATGTAGTCATATAGTCAATGATTTCTGGGGGTCTTTACGTCACTCCCCAATTAATCCGAATTTTAAAGAAATCTTTCAAATTCAATTGCATTTTACAAAATCTTGCAGCATTACGCTTGCTGTCACTATTTTTTTCGTACGAGACAGACTGCCCCACAGGGAGGGGCATGAGGAGGGTATTACGCCCACTTAAAGTCCTAGAAATTGACCACTGGTGGCCTTGTTCTGAGACAAAATACGTGTTTAGTGTACATTAAGCTACACTACCTATACAAATTTTCAACTTTACCCCTACCTTAAGAATTCGACCTTGGGGACCTCTGGTACGAGACTCTTAAAAAATTACGAATTTTATGGGAATTTTTGTACAAAATTTCTCCAAAGGAAATTTTCTTGCGCCCTAATTATGTGTTAAAATCCTCATAACAGAAAATTTACCGTTATTGGACAATGCAGCTCGTTCTTACAGGTATATATCGTGCAGAACGCTAAAAAGCTTCCAGTTCATGTTGTTTTTACGGTTGAATATAGAATTTTTCCGTTTTATAGCCTCAAAAGAATTGAACTTGGGAGTAGAAAATGCCGGAGAAATCTCCTTGTATACAAAAAATACCAAATAAATTTATTCAGAGCCAAAAATGTTTGCCTCGTATAGAAAAAACTCGGCTTAGCAAACTAACGATTACTGAAATCAAGACTGTTCAAGCGCAGTGGAATATTATGTTTTGTTTGGATTCTAAATTCAGAAACTAGGGTGTGCTAATACTCATGAACTTCAAAGTTCCGAAATTGTGGTGGATGATTCTCCGTTTTCTATGTATTAGTCATTTTTTACTTTCTCAGCTTTTGATTTTTTTCTTACAATCTTCATTTTGGTCATCGTTGTTCATCTACTTTTCTGTTCTCACCCTTGTTAGTGTATTATTAATTTTTTTTTATTCTTTTTTTTATTCCCTATTTTATTCTTGTTTTTAAACTCATGTTTTTCTTGACCATTCACAATAGATAGATATTAAAAGTTACAAGTCAAGTTCTCGTTAAGTTAAAATTTCTCACTAGACTAGAATTCTAAAAATTTGACATATCTGATGGAATCTTTTTAAGAGTCATACGACAGTAATGATCAGAAATGTGTAATCATAGATTTCGACGATACAGCCAGTTCACCGATTCTAATTTTTAGTGTAAATTGCAGCTTAAAAGCTATGTTTGTATAAGAAATTCGCTATTCCAATCAATGTGAATTTTTTTGAATCTGTTGTTCATAAAACGTAAAATTCTTACTAAATCTTGACGAACGTTCGGATTGGGAACAGCCAACAAATAAGCGCAATGTTCCATCGCCGAAGCCGAAACGCGCAAAATTTCGCCCGTTCTAGGTTGGTCCAACTTATACCGTTGCGTAATATTCAATTGAACGCTTTCGGCGCGTTCGTTACGTAAATAGGCGTCCACTAAATCGTCGTCGCCGGCCATTTTGAACAATTGGAGGGGGTAGGCCGATTTTTTCAATACTAAAACGCCCGTCCAGATTGGGCTTCTGATCTGGAAAATGGTGGGAAATGCTTTTTACCGCACACTTTTATCAAAAGAGATAAGGTTGTCACATTACGTTTATCAAATTTTAAATCTTACACAATTAAAATTCTAACATATTCAATTACGTTTCAAAATTCTCTGATTTTGAACAAATGAGTGATTTTTGAGGTCGATCCATACTTTGAATGCTCACAAATGCGTCAAAAATAAAGATACAACGTTTCGAATACTATTTTTGAATGGATCTCGACGAGACCTGTTGATTGGTGACCTAACTTGAAGCGTTTTAAGCTAAAAATTTCGATCGACCGAAAATCACACCCTCAAACTTTAAATGTTAGTCTTCTTGAACTTAGCAATAAAAATTTTACTTCGTGCAAGTCTTGCAACGAATCGGCGGCAAATTCCGCGGCGGCCACCAAACCCGTTTGACGTTGCGTCGCCGGCGAAGAGTATACATTATCACCCTTTCCGCTGCCGTTATTTTCAACGCCGTTTCGACGACGGTGCGGTGATGCTGACGACGAAGATCGTCGGCGTTTGGAGCGGCCGTTATCTTTTTTCGACGACGAATCTTTGTTGCGACGTCCAGATTTGCTGGGCGATCTGTCGCGACTGTCAAGAAAACGAGGTTTAAAATTGGGAAGGAAAATTTTTGAAGAAAAACAGTCCAAAGAAAAAATTTGGCACAAAAAAGTGAAAATTTTACGAAATTTTGGGGAGAATGCAAAATCAGTCAATTGAATGTATTTTCAAATACAAAACTACAAATTCACGGAAAATAAATAAAATTTAAATTCCAATTTAACATACTCCGAACTGGCGTTACGTTTCCGAGGCGGCGGCGATCGCGAACCGCTGTTCGATCGTCGACGTTTACTGCTGCGATTGCGATCCGCCGGCGAACGAGATCGGGAATTCGAACGGCGACGTGGACGATCGTCAAAAGTCGATCGTTCGTACATGCTAGCATCGGCGTAATCGACCTTAAAAAAGTAAAAACTTCATTTACACGAAAATTAGCACAAAAATGCTATTTTTAAATTCAAAATTCAAATTTTCACTCACGTGGAACACATTTTCCAACACGCCATTTTTCATACGCAATCCCCGCAATTTTCTGAACGCTTCGGTGGCGGCCCGTTGATCGGCGTACAAAACGAAAGCATGCGTTTCGCCGCGATTGAAATCGATTTTTTCGACCGGTCCGAAACGATCGAATTCTTTTTCCAGCCACGATAGAGAAATGTCGGAAGTGAAACCACCGACCCAAAGGCGACGCGTGACGATTGGTTTGCCCCAACCGATGATGCATCTGAACAATAGACATGACGTCAATTCATAAAATCTATTATTTTTTACCTAAAATTTGGAAAAATTTGGCACAACTTGGAAGCTAAAACGCAAATTGCAAAAGAAAATAAATCTTTAAAATGATGAAAAATTTCAAAGTGTAAATAGCAGTGCATTCGATGGTAATGTTACATTAAACGTTTTCTTCGCTGATCTTTTTTACACGGAAATTTGCATAAATGTGCAAAACAATAGAAATTCGGCTTATACTTGACCGAGGAATAACAAAAGATAAGGACAAGTAACTAATTAACAAAATGACCTAATATAAAAAGTATTCAAATGATGAAAGACTGAATTTACACCTCGATAGAGTGATTGCTGTGAATATATGAAGCGTTTTCATAGTTTACATTCATATGGATTCCAGTGTAAAACAGGCCCACGAGAGAAAATTCTTAGTGTAGCATTATTAAAGTTGTCATTGGCTATCCAATACACTCAAATGTATTATGTCGGAATTTAGACCTGGAGGAATTCCCTCACTAAGCGGTAACTGTACGTACCTGTTATCTCGTAAATATTCACCGCTGCAACGTTTTCTGGCCTCTCTGGCGGACAAAATGTCCGAAAAGCGAACGAAAGCGTAGGCCGTAATTCCGTTTTGTGGTGTTTTTATGTCGATTTCTTCAACAGTGCCGTATTTTTCGAAAAAATGACGAATTTCGCTAATGCTAAAATGGAAAAATATGTATATTTAATGGAAAACAAAAATATTGAACTGATTTTTAAGCTTAAAGAATCAAAAACAACCTCTCTATCTTAGAACAACTTCAAACGGTGATTTTCCTATTCATTCTTTCACGAGATTATCGGATCGTAATCAGCTAAAAACTCACATACATCATTTTTATCATTTTAAGCTTCCCGCTGAAGCTAAAAATAATTATTAGGATATAAGTTCAAAGATTAAAGAAAACGCAAAGAGGAACAATTGTATATTTGAAAGCTGTATCAGATTCCTCTCGATTGTAAACGGAATCAGGTAATAGCGCTATAAAAACCTTCTAGAAGCTATGGATCCCATGGCTAATCGAGTATCTGAAAGATTTTACAATCATATGGCTGAAATCATATACATGCAACGGAACTCTGAAGTCTGGGAAGTGAAGCAACGGCGCCGCGGACAGGGTGATCAAATATACAAAATTTTAAGAAAGAGATACCCGCAATCAAAGATAAAATTACGGTACGTTTTTTAAGCTAAATCATATAAATTTTCTATTGTCACAAAAGAAAATTATGTACCCGATGTCGATCTCCAAATTTCCGACAAAAAGAGTCCGACTGGCGAACGAATCTTCGAACGGATCGCCCTCTTTATAATCCCAAGTCGGTCGGGGATGCTCGAATTCGGGCGGCGGCGACATGTCGTATCCGCCACGACCGCCTCCGCGATACGGCGGCGGCGAACGTCCAGCTGGTCTCGTACGATGATCGATGATCTAAAATTTGGAGAATATATGCAATCAGTCTCATTAATTGGATTCATAACTTCATTCTAGTCATCGACTAGTACGTAACTCCAAATCGACAATTTTTAGAGTATCGCAATTTTTGAGAACCGAAGTTATTTTATAAAGATACAAATACGAAATTTTTCAAAGAATAAGAATTAACACAACGCCAAACGACGAAGTGATTAATTTTGGAGAAAGTCGAAAACCTGACGCTAGCCTAGACTATAACGAACATTGTATGATCGCACGCAATACTGATTTCGTGTTATAACGTAAACTTTGATCTTTTTTTGATTTTGCTGTTGTACTACCTAATACGTTCTTATATAATCTCGATATCATATATATTTCCATCAAAGGCAGAGATGTGAATAAAATCATAATTTGTATTAAATTTAGCACTTAAATAAGTTCCGAAGACTAAGAATGATCTTCAAGCCATATTTTTTAGCAGGAAAGAAGAGACGTATGTACTCTGAGACTTACGAATCAATAGGAATTACAATTCGTAAACATGAAAATAAATGCCTCAAATAGAAATGATCGCAAGAATATGCTCTACATTGCCTAATAGGACGATTTATCGATAAAATCGATTAACCAATAACTGCTTTAAATCGTAAACAGGCGAATATGATGTATAAGTGGTTCGCCAATTACAAGCGTTGATATGTAAGGCCCGATTTTATCAATTTCGCTAAATTGAACCACGAAAAAGAAGATGGAAAAATTTTTGGACATTCAGATCTGTAAAATCGATTTCGGCTAATTAAGGGCTGCTGGTGGTAATTAAAAACTGGTCATTAAAATTCTCTATTGAGTCGAATATAATGTCCTGAAAGGAACGTCATACATCACGAGAACGAAAAAAAGGAGAGAAAATATGAAACTACACACGTTATTTGAAAATGCAAAGCTTACCCTGGGACGCGAGGAGTAACTGTCTCTGTAACGATCAGGGGGCGGCGGTGGGCTTCTAGATTTTCGGGATTCAGAATCTTTTCGCAACATTTTTCCGCCCTGATCTCTTACAACGTTGGCAGGATCGACCCTCACTTTACGACCAAGCGAAGTCAAAATTTTTCCGGCACCTTTTGTTCTACAAAAAATTATCACAATTAGCACATGTCACTCCGTGAAATTTAGTCATGCTTTTCTGGTTTGAAAGTGCGAAATTTTTTCTCGATTTCGAGTTTTTGCTGTACTGATAATCAGGAATGGGTCGGATTCACTTTTTTGACGACAGCGAGTCCGGATCCAAAAAAATTTGGTTCAGCGGATCCGGATTCTGAATGACAGATCCGACCGAATCTGAATCTTGTATGATAGCATGCTTATGAATAATCATGCATTATGTTCAATTATTCTAATTATGTCCTATGAATTTACACTTTTTCGGTAATTTAGACAGAAGAGGAATCGGTTCATTTATTTAACTTTACACGTGAACATTGATCTCAGATTCGGAAATCTTGAAACGATAGAGTGATTGAGAAATGGAAACAATATTATATAATTTGAGATTC
This sequence comes from Romanomermis culicivorax, assembly GCA_963922205.1. Classification (NCBI taxonomy): domain Eukaryota; kingdom Metazoa; phylum Nematoda; class Enoplea; order Mermithida; family Mermithidae; genus Romanomermis; species Romanomermis culicivorax. The sequence continues at coordinate 282,070 of CAWUHX010000227.1, read as the reverse complement.
GTTTTCAATTTTAATAGAGAATTTATGATAGCTACTTTTCTTGATTACTAGGTAGTAGAGATGAAACGAGTACCCGGATCCGGATTTCCCGGAAGTTTTCAGGATCCGCATCCGGAAGAAGCATTTTCAATTACCCGGGTCCGGAAGAACCCATCTCAAGTACTCGGATCCGGATAATTCCAAATGCAGTTTAGACACAACTGATACTAATATTTTGACACTAAGGTAACGTTACAAGGTAAAGTAACAAACATTTATTTGATTGATTTAAAGTTGATTTTTGGTAAATTGTATTTCAAAAAGAGAAGTTTTACAACAGTTTCAATCATGGTTTTCTGTGCACTGAGCACAGTTTTGGAGCTCATGCACAAATTTTTTATGATGTTTTGTGCACAGGGCAGAAGTCAATTTTCATATCATACAGATTTTCAAGTGCGGTTCGTACGTTGTTGTTTTAGCCGATTCTTTCACAACTTGAAATGTCTCTCTTTATTGTTTAGTCTATTTTAATCTATGATCTTCATCTTGGTATTTGATCAAAATCAAAATTTGAAGAATCTTAATTTTAAGATTTCATAAGATTAAGATTAAGATTTACTACAGTAATTTACATTCCTGAATTTGTATAGCTTTACACAGCAGATATTATGCATCTGATAAACACTTAAACAGAACCATTTAAAGACGCATGAATTAAAATACCTGCATAATCACAGCAGCTGTATAATAGATTATTACTACCCGGATCCGGTCCGGATCCGTATGTAGTGGACCTGATTACCCAGATCCGGATCCGTGAAACTCATTTCCAATTACCCGGATCCGGATGGAGGCAAGTTGATTACCCGGATCCGGAAGATTGAAAATCTTGGATCCGTTTTATCTCTAGTGAACGAAGTATTTTATGAATTGTCTGCTGCTAGTTAATATATACTGATTTGTAGAATTGACAAGAAATCGAAATATATATCGAGAAGATGAAAAGAAATTTTAACGTTAGCACGCGTGCTAATGACTGAAACGGAGAAATTTTCTAATAATGTTTTAGAAGAAAGTTGGCTAAAAGATATCACTAAATTGTGGTGAAAAATTGAAAATCGTCGTTTTCACGAATAACAACTTCGTCAATATCATTATTCTCTTCGTCACTTTTGCCAAGTTAACGACTGGGACTCGAATCTGAAACAGCTTCGGGTCTAACCTCCTAGACACTAGGGATCGGCCGAGGGTAAAATAAAAAGCCTCGGCCTCGGCCGAGCCGAGGATTTTTTTAACATGATATTATATTAATACACTGGTCACTGGTAATACTAATAAGAGACTTCTTTACTCTTGCCTTTATGATCTTCATCAAGTAATTCAAAACATAAAAAAATTTATTGTAAAAAATTTATTGTAAAAGTGTAACACTAAATAGGTAAATTAACGCAAAGATGTCTTCTATGCAAATTTTGTAGAATTTATGGAGTCAACCCGTCACTTTGATGCACTGTTTTTTTTCCACGAACTTTTTTCCACAAATGTGGAAAGGGGTCAAATTTTTTTTTCCACATGTGGAAAAAATTTTTTTTCGTCTTAAAATCCGTTTTTTGGCTTAAAAATGCTCACAGACGCTTTATCGCACTGTTTTTGAGCTTTTTCAAGTTTTCCGGTGTATTTAGAGAAGTTAATTCATTAAAATTGGAGAAAAAATTGAAATGTTCGACCTAAAAGCCTAATCTACAAGCGTTGTTGAACAATTTTTCTAGCAAACTATCCAAGAGCACAATTGACTTGAATTACACAAGAAATCAATGGTCAAGTCCTCTATGATGACAAGTGAAAGCCCAAAAAAGATGGTACTTTCCGGCGCAAAGCGCCGGAAACTTTTTTGGGTATATTGACATTCTGGGATGCTGGAAAAGCATTTTTCCGAACATTATTTCAAGAATTAGATTCCAATTTAGTGTTCAAGAGTCGTAATTTCTAGAATTTTACTTGAAAAATTTTAAAATCTGTAATTTATTTGTAAACTCTCATGAACTTGGTCGAAAATATATGAGTAAGAAAAGTATAACTTTCCGAAAGATATTTCCAAGAAGCTTTTGAATTGATTTTACGTTAGCAAAGAAATAATCACATCATAAATCCTAGAGACTTGACGTGTATTCATCTTTCTCAAAAAGAAAAAATGCGAATCTTCATTAAATATTATGATAAAATGTTGAAGATAACCAATTAAAACATGAGATACTACCTTTAAGATGATGAAAACTATTATAGATTAAGTGATAAATGAAAGTAGACATGATAAAAGCCGCGCCTGAGCTACTTAATGAATAATGATGATTATTAAAGTTAATTTAGGGATTTGGACCTCCTAAAATGCACCAAAATGCATCTTTTCAATATGAAAACCCCAAATTTTTCTTTCACACTTGTGGAAAGACCTCAAAAATTTTTTCCACATTCCAGATTTTTTTTCCACATTATAGTGCAAATGTGGAAAAAAACAGTGCTTTGATGCAGTAAACATTTTACATCAAAAATATCCTACTTGCTTTAGAGTTGCAAATAATCCTCGGCCTCGGCCATTTTTGATCGACACCCTCGGCCGAGGCCGAGGGTGGCCGAGGGTACCAATCCTCGGCCGAGGCCGAGCCCTCGGCCGATCCCTACTAGACACTACTCAAGTAGTTTGAAAATAGCTGTTTTGACATATGCTGAGGTTTATGCAAATCAGTAATAGTGAGTACATACGTTTTGTGAAAAAATCAATGGAGAATATTGAAGTTGAAGCGCAGTTCCAGAACAGGGTTTTCTTTTTTAGCACAGTTATAACAAAGTTGGGCCTGTGCTAATAATTTTAGTCGTGTCAAGAAAAAGTAATACAAATTAAGGACAGTTAGCGGCTCTGCTAATGGCACTAATGTTGAAAAGAGAACCCTGTTCCAGATAAATTAAAATATTTAAACTTTTATCCAAACAGAATGCGAATTTAGCGATTCCTAAGAAGTATTACTGAAAACTGACTATACTTGATATTTACTAGTCCGTCAACTAAACAAGTGCATAATGTAAGAATGAGCTGATTTAATTAGAACCAGATGGGAGCCTCATTTTTTTAAAGTACCGACATCAAGCATGATTTGATGAGTCAACAATGCAGTAAAAGCAGGTTACTAGAATCGACAAGCTCGCACATTAATTTGAGACTAACAAAGTATCATTTGTCAACCGTGCTATCTATGCTGACTCGTGCTACAAAACACCCTAGACGATACTATTGAAAAATTGCGGCTTGTCAGATAAAATTTAGCTACCTACCGTTGACTTGAATTTTTTTTTGAAACTTAATGCAAACTGGAATGAGTGAAGAACTGATTATGAGTCGAATCTTAATCTTTGAGAACAGCGGATCCGGATCTAAAAAAATGGTTCAGCGGTTCTGGATCAGATTCGGATCCAAAAATTCAGCCAGATCCCTACCGGTAATATGCTTTTTAACCTTTAATCCGGGCATTTTTGGGTTTATTTTTTATCGGAGCTATATTAGTTAGTTTTTTAAAAGTATGCTTTTCTTCAAGAAAACTGTACCTGATCAAGGTCGTACTCATAAACAAACTTCACATGACACCTTACAGATTTTAGAACACAATATTCTAATTGCATGTGAGCTAATGTCGATTTTCAGTGATTTATAATTAATCATTTTTTAGTTGAACTGGAGCTAAGCACTGCACTACAAGCCTGATGACATTCTAAACAAAAATCAGGAAATTTTCGGCACCCTGTGATTAATGCAAACAAATCGCTTATAATCAAGCAAATTCATTCCGAAAGTGAAGTCCTGTTTCAGATGCTCGCCTGTTAAATTATATCGTTTTACTCGGGAGACAATGATACTTTTTTGAGTAAGTTGAAACACTTTTCGCTTTTTAATTCGTTCTAGTCTACAACTGGCAGGTGAATTTGAAGCGTTTGGCAGTGCTCTCGATTGTGTAGCGGGTGACCGACTGTGCCGCCTGGCCGACTGTAGCGGATGGCCGACTGTATCGGGTGACCGAATTCAATTTGAAAGAGTTTATATGTAAGTCGAACATTACGTAAAACGTTTTCGCACGAAATGTGAATAAAATGTTGATCATCAAAAAATGCAAGAGCGACGCAAAAATATGCTAATCAAGTGCAGAAATATGCAGTTCATAATTTTTTAATTCATTATAAAGGCCTAGATTGATTGATTCTATCGATTTTTTTCTAATATTTTTGTAGCAAAAAAACTATGAATAAAATGCAAAAATAGAATTTTCAGGAAAGATAGAACAACAACAGCGGAATTTCGTCTTTACTTGAGTAAATTATCTAAAGATCGTACTCTGGAATGACTTAAGCTCATTACTTTTTTCGATATATGAGTTTAGCTGTGGTGAAATCCATAGGGCCTTCGCATTTGTGGAATATCAGCAGGGTGCTTCCATTTGAAAAGAATATTGGTGAATTTTTTGCATTTTCTGTTCATGAAAATTGGGAATAAGTACTCCAAAATTAAGATTTTCTTGTATATAAATGCCAAGTACGACCCTGAATGAAAATAATTTCTATGAAATGAACCGTCAATCCTCGTTTAGTTTTATTCTTTTTGAAAAGCCAAAAATGATTGAGATTTGTGCGACCTTCGCACTTGAGCAACGTCGAATTTCCATGAACTGTCAACAGATATTCTGCAGCGCCAAAATCATTTTCATTCATTTTTATAACAAATATACTCAACACAGTGAACGGATACGAGAGGAAAAATTTCTTGCATAATAAAACTTTTGAATTCAAATAGGTATCCTTGTGTGCTTTTACTTCATAGTTTTTTTTTTAGCATTTTACAAGCCATGGCTTGTTGGACTGACAAAATGGCTTGTAGAATTTTAGTCCAACAAGCCAAAATGGCTTGTCAGAATTTTTTGAGTCATGTGTTTGATCATATCGGATACAGAAAAGATGCATTTTGGTGCATTTTAGGAGGTCATAATCTCAAAATTTTCCGGCGCTTCGCGCCGGTTATAACTTAAATAAGTATTATTATTTATTTCCTAGCTCAGCCGCTGCTCCTAACATGTCTACCTTCACTTATCATTTAATCTTAAATAGTTTTAATCATCTTAAACGTATTATCTCATGTTTTGATTGGTAATCTTCAATATTTCATCTTGATATTTAATGAAGATTCACATTTTCCCTTGACACATTTTTTGAGAAAGATCACGTCAAGTCTGTAAACTTTTTGAAGCGATTATTCCTTTCTTAATGTAAAATCAATCCAAAAGCTTCATGGAAGTAGTTTTCGAAAATTTCTACTCTTCTTACCTATATCTTTTCGGCCAAGTTCATGAGAGTGTGTGAATAAATTAATGGTTTTAAAATTTTTCAAACATAAAATTCTAGAAATTACGACTTTTGAACAGAAAATTCAAATCTAATTCTTCAAATAAGTGTTTGGAAAATTGATTTTCCAGCATCGCAGAATGTCAATACCCAAAAAATTTTTCCAGTGTTTCAGGCAGGAAAGATTAATAGCTTTTTTGGGCTCTCACTTGTCATCATAGAGGACTTAACCGTCGATTTCTCATGTAATTCAAAGTCATTATGTTCTTGGATAGTTTGCTGGAAAATTTGTTCCACAATGATTGTAGATATTAGACTTCGATCAAACTCAAAAATTCCAAATGTTTCCTGAATTTTAATGAATTAACAGCTCTAAAATGTTATTGAATAATGTTGAATGACATCTCTTTTTTGATCAATTGCCGTGATGCTCAATATATACATTTCTTTAAAAAAATAACCTAGCATTGGAATTTATTCACGTATACTGATATTATAAAATTAGCTTGTAAAAATTTGGAATGGCTTGTAAAATTTTAGGTCAACAAGCCACTTGGCTTGTGACTCGTAGGTCAAAAAAAAAACCCTGTTTTACTTAATCAGCATATTTTTGCGTTGCTCTTGCATTTTAGATGATATCTTGTACATTGAAACCCTTATTTAGCAACATTCTATTCACATTTCGTGCAAAAACATTCTACATAAGATTCGACTTATACATTATAAACTAGTCGGCCATGTGCTACAGTCCGCCGCCCGGTGCAGTCGGCCAGCCGGTAGTCGGCCACCCGGTCTACAACAGTGCTCTCGATTCAAATTTTATGATGCCTTATACAATAACCCGCAAAAAACCAAGTTTATGAAAAGTGAATTTTTACTATACCTGTAAGAAGTCCGACTGGTTGGAGGGAGGTAAACCCAAAATTTTGGTTTGGGGATCCCCAAAAATCCCAAAAACAAGTTGAAAAAACGAAAATTTTCCTAAAAAGAGACTAACAAAAGCTTTTTTCTAAATTTTTCCGAGTTGGGGGTGTGTTCCGACATTTGTGTATGAGGTTCGAATAAGTCAGGGGGCATCGCTGTAATTGGGAGGGTGGAGTGGGGAGGGGACTCCCCAACTTGGCCAACCCTGCACCCAACCCCCCCCCAAACTCGAAAAAATTAAGAAAAGTTGGGAAAAAAGTAGGGATCGGCCGAGGGAAGAAATTTTACTCCGGCCGGGGCCGGAGGAAGAATTTTACTCCGACCCCGGCCGGGGTAAAGACACCAGGGTTTTTTCCGCACTGATCGTTCCGCATCTTGCGGAAATCGGCTAGAAAAATTTCAGCACCACCACCAAAAACCCCTAAAAAGATGAAAAAGTTCCCGTTCCGTGCGGAAAACTCTCCAAAAATTTTCCGCACGACCCCAAAAAAATCCACCCTGTGCGGAAAAAAATCCCTGAAAGACATATATACACCTAATATAAATTTTGTCATCAACTTGAGGTATAAATAAATTGAACCGATTTTTAAATCAATCAAGACCACGGTTGGCAAGCCCTCGCTTTTTGGTTTTTTTTAAAAAACAAAAAGAACGCAAAATCCTTGGTATTTTATTTTTTTTTCCAAAATCACGGAGAAACTTTTTTTCGCGTTGGCCGATCTTCTAGACACGTATTGGTGTCTCTTCAAGCCTAAAAGCTGACTTCACTACAAAGTAGAAAAAAAATCGTATTTCTATGATACATTTTGTACACAAAAGATATAAGTCAATCGATATTTTATGTATCCATCATGCAAGCACACATTTAGTACATGAGTCGAATCTGCTGTAAGCTTACAAACAAAAAAGTCTTTTGTAGTGTGTATTCCGACATCCAAATTATCAACGAAATTTTATAAAATATGATTGAGTTTAATATTCTGAATCTGTTGTCGCAGTAAGGTTTTTAATTTTCTTAGCTCTAAATTTCAAAATGTAAATGAGACAAACAATAAGAATATTTTATCCGGACCAGTTAAGCTTAATTGAACCTCATAAGTTCAATATGTTCAATCAGAGGTCCCCAAGGTCAGATTTTTCAGGTAGGGGTAAAATTAAAAATTTTCGGGGGTAGTGTAGCTAAATGTCCACTAAACACGTTATTTTGTGATCAACCAGTGATCAATTTTAAGGGCTTTAGGAAGGGGTAATAGCCCCCTCATACCCCTCCCTATGGGGTAGTCTGTGTTCAATGATAGCATACTGTAGGTTAATAGAGAAAAGAACTTTTGAGTGGCTCGTTTTTATGTGGATTGACTTCTCTATGAAGTAGAAAAAAATCGTACGCAAAATATGAGTGAATCAATTGATAGTCTATATCAGAGGTCCCCAAGGTCGGAAACTTAGGTAGGGATAAAATCTTAAATTGTAAGGGTAGTACTTGAAATATGCCGTGACCTTTTTTTTTGCTCCCAACTTTTTTTCAGAGAGGGGGTGGGTGACGTAGTACTCTCACCACAAATCAATTCTCAATTACAACTTACAAAAAACAACTTGAATGTACCAGAGGTCCCCAAGGTCGAAAATTTAGGTAGGGGTAAAATCTGAAATTTCAAGGGTAGTACTTGAAATATGCCGTGAAATTTTTTTTTTGCTCTCAGCTTTTTCCTAAGGAGGGGGGAGTTGTAGTTTCTCGAACTTACAAAACTGATTAATGCCCCTACTTTATGCTTTTTACAGGCAAAAAACATTTACTATTTCAACTCCATTTTCCAGCTCCCAATCATGCAACTTTAATGCAGTAATTATACGTACAGAATAGTCACACTTTGGGGACTGTTGTGCCAACTGATTCCTGCACATTTCAAGAATCGGGCATAACAGGCTTGGATTGGAACAGTGCTTCCAATTGAGAGTCCTGATGCTGAATGTGGCTTTAGTATTATTAATCCCATTAAACTATGAACTAGGGCTGTTTCGATCAGAGAATTTTAGTAATTTCGAGTTCGAGCTTGGTCTTTTTGCTTTTCCGAGTTCGAGTTTAAAAATTGTTTCGAGTCGAGTTCGAGTAATTCACTATTGTATATAAGCGTTCATTTTGTTACATAAATGCCAGTCAATATTATTATGCACCTGGTCTGGTACAACTGAACTACATAGAACTGTTTAGCATATGTCATAGTTACTAGTATAAAATTTTATGCAGTCACTACTATTTGTCTCATACTTGCAGGTTGAAGCAGATCATATTTTTTAATCAAATGCATTATTCTGTATTTCCACACCAATTATACATTTTATCTATTTAAGCAATATTTGACTTGACATCATTAATAAAATGCCTAGAAAAAGTATTATTTGGGATGGCTTTGAAGAAACATGGCAATATGGCAAAGTGCAATTTTTGCAGTATGAAGCTCGCTCAATTGGCTTGTTCATCTACAAAAAAAGCACACAGTCACACCAGTCGAAATTTTAATTTTGTTCTAAAACCAATCAATTTAACTTCAAAGCTCGTTTTTCTGATATGGAACATTTGAAGAAAAAGATACAAATGGAAATGAAAAGCCAAAAAACTTTAGATGACGCTCAGCCAGTGAGTTTCATAGTTTATTGAAGAAATTCATTTGAAATTCGGATAATTTTCAGATAAAATAATGGATCAATAGTGATGCTCGTTCCAAAAAAATGATAAAAAAATAGCTGAAATGATAATTTTAGACGATCTACCATTCAGCCACGTAGAAGACATTGGTTTCATGGCCCTAATGAAGGAACTAAGATAAGAAATATGAATCAAGTTTTTGTTTAAGTTGGTGTGTGCCAATTATCTATATACAGCTACTCATGTAGAGAACTGTTATATACTATGCTTTCTTCAGATTATTCCTTCATATAACTTGAAATCGGGCTGCTTCTACACAGAAAAAGTAGACGAAGTATATATGAAATTGCGAGAAAAAGTTAAATTAGAAATTCAAACTTTCATCTATAACGGAGTATCTTTTACGACTGATATTTGGTCGAATCTGACGGAATCGCTGTTAAGGTAAATATACATTACATCTATTCAAATATATAGCTTATTTTTTGGCGATTAAATCAATCATTGCCTTTACCTTTTCTATTTTTAGCTTGACTTCGCATGGAGATGAATAAAATGTTTGGGAAATTATGTTACTTATGACATTTTATCTTAAACACTAAGCAGGATTTCTTAATTCCATTATATTCTAAAGTTTAAACTCGAAAAGAACTCGAAATAATGGTTGAAAAAAATCGAGTTCGAGTTTTAAATTTCCAAGTTTTCGAGTTCGAGTTGCCAAAATTGTCGAGTTTTAATCGAGTTCCAGTTCGAGTTCGAGTACTCGAAACAGCCCTACTATGAACTACGAATTTAAAACCAAGTACCACTCCTGATCCACGTCAACAGACCTCACATGTCTCAAATCATAGCAGGAAAGTATGCCACAGCTTGGGTAACCATATGCGCACAGAAGACCCAACGCAGAAGTGGGGAAAAGGAAAGGAGAGCATGAAGAGGCAGAATTTTAAGAACATAATGTTTTTCTTCCCAAGGGGCGATTTTTTGATTTATCACATATACATAACGCATTATTTCATCTCCCAATTATATTTATAATGATTTCCTACAAGTAGTATATATTAATGTGCTGATATCCTTTCCTAAAAATCGCTATATGGCACAGAAGTTGCATACTTTCCCATCATCATTTGCTCAGTAAATGTGTCAAAAAGAGCAGTGAGTAATTCCTCAGAATCACACATTCTGCAATTTTTCTCGAATTAGTATAAAATACTGGGGAGAGGATGAAGTCTACCAAAATTTTTTGCTATAGTGAGCTGTTTTTATGGGGGTAGTAAATGAATTTCCAAATCTAAGAGGGGGGTAATACCCCCCATACCCCCCCCCCCATGGGGTGCTCTGGAATGTACTAATTATACGCAAGTGCGGATTTAGGTCGGCGGGGGGCGGACGCCCCCCCCCCAAACTTTTGAAATACCACGATTTTTTTCTGCAAATTCGAAATTCGGCAAATTTGAAAAATTTTTGAATTTTTTGGATAAATACCTAATTTTGAGCACCGCCCCCCTGAAAAAATTTCTGGATTCGCCACTGATTATACGCAGAGAATAGTCACACCTTGAACATGTCGTGTCAACTGATTCCTGCACATTTCAAGAATCGGGCACAACATACTTTTGGAAACATTATTTGAATCAGCATCTTCAGGAGTATAAGCTTATTCCACCACTGTCCAATTGAAAGTGCTGATGCTCAATGTGATGTGACTTTAGTAGTATTAATCCCATTACATTATACACCACGAGTTTGAAACCAGGTACCACTCCTGATCCACGTCAACGGACCTCGCATGCCTCAACTCACAGTAGGAAAGTATGCCACAGCTTGGGTAACCATATGCGTACAGAAAGGAAAGGAGAGCATGAACATGAAGAATTTTAAGAACATAATGTTTCTCTTCCCAAGGGGCGATTTTTTTGATAAATCACATATACATAAGTCATTATTTGATCTTCCAAATGATTTCCTACAAGTAGTATATATATTAATGCGCTAAAATCCTTTCCTAAAAATCGCTGTATGGCACAGAAGTTGCATACTTTCCCATTATCATTTGCTCAGTAAATGTGTCAAAAATACCACTGAATAATTCGTCTCAAGCACACATTATGCAATTTTTCTCTAATTACTATAACCTATTGAGGAGAGGATGAGGTCTACCAAAATTTTTTGCTATAGTGAGCTGTTTTTATGGGGGTAGTAAATGAATTTCCAAATCTAAGACCGGGGTAATACCCCACATACCCTCCATGGGGTGCTCTGGTCTATATTATATATGTATCCATCATGCAAGCGAGACTACTAATGTATAATGAGTCGAATTTGCTTTAGTTAGGTCACAGACAGATTTGAGAAGCAGAAATTTGGACACATGTCAGATGTCTTATGTGTGATTTTTAACTGCAGTTTGTATGTAATAATCAAATGAATTTAAAACCCTCTCATCAAAAACGGTATACTTTGAAGTTGTCTGTCATTCCAGTTTTTCTGCGGATATATTTTGATTTCTTATAAGTGTTCACTACTTACATGAGGTATTGTATATTTCTCTTTATTTAACATCCTTCTTTTTTTCTTGAGTTTCATCTTTACATATCGCATGCTCTACTCCGTTTTTACTTTCCTTATTTTCTTGACTCATCGTGCCTTTCTCATGCGCCCACTATTACTGCATTTCTATTGTTATAATAGATTTCCTGTATCATAATGTGATGGCACTTCCGATAAAATGAATACTTCTGTCATTTTCGGACTCCCAAACTAGCTTAAGATGATGATAGAAGGAACTTCCAGCAGTTTTTTACGCGGTTATTTTGATGTACTAAGCATTCTGAGGAATTAAATTAAAAAACCCACTAAAAACGAGAAACTATTAAAAACCATAAAAACCAAAAAGTTGAAATCTCTAAAGTTTGGTTTTTGCCAACTCTGGTTAAAACTCAAAAGCGTTTGATAAAAAAACTTATTCGTAGGTTTGTAGGATAAATTGCGTTGCCTGCCTTATCGCTGAAATTTAATATAGGTATCGTAATAAAAAATATACGAATTGTGAGACAAAACCTGCCAATATTATGTTTCACTTATTTATGAATGAAACACTTTTATATCAATTGATGATCAAAAATCCCCGGCCCCCGGCCTTTTTGGAAAATTCCCCCAGCCGGAGCCAGGGATTTAAACTAGCTCGGGGGCCGGCCGATCCCAAGAAAAAAGTGTTTTTTGGCCTTTTTTGGTAAAATTCTCGACTTTTTTCAACCCCCTCCCCACAATTCGAGTTTAAGCTCCCAACTGGTCGAACATCTTACAGGTGTATTGGGGGGGGGGCTCCCCTTAATTACAGGTACGGTATTTACAAAACCTACCTCGCATCGCGAGCATCTTCCCCGAAATCAAAATTCACGTATGCAATACGTTCGTGCACATCCCTTGGGTTGACGACTTTACAATGCATTTCGCCGTAACGCGAAAAAAGCTTCCTCAGAACGTTATCTAAATCGTGCTCGCCGATTTTGGGGTCGATATTCGTTATGCGTAAGCTTTTGTATTCTTCGGGTGAACGGCTACCAAATTTTTCCAAATAGTAAGAACTGTTGCGAACTCTAGCTTCGCGGTCACTGTCGCTGTCGCTTGACATTTTAGAATAAAATTAGAAATCTAGAATGAAAAATAACGAACAGTGTTATTAACCACCAAGAACAGAAGCCAAAAAGGGCGAAAAGAATCCCCAAAAGTATCGAGGAGGGGTGACTTCTTAGCTAAACAACACCAATATAAAAGCGCGGGTGAAGGTGAAGCATCTGCCGGCGGGTGAAATGTCGCCGTTCATTATATCGATTCATTACAAGCCACATGACTTAAGAGCCATGCCTGTAAGACCTCCGACCAGTTGGGGGCATACCTGTACTTGGGGGGGGGGTTGGGGGGGACCCCCCCAACTTGGCCAACCGAACCCAGTACCCAAAATCATTTCCCACCCCCAACCCCGCCCCAGTTGGGAAAAAATTAAAAAAATTTGCCAAAAAGTGTATGTTTTTTGGCCTTTTTTGGGAAAAATTTCGACTTTTTCCTCCCCCCCCCCCCCAACTGGTCGGAGGTCTTACAGGTATGGTTGGGAGGGGGGGGGGGGTAAATCCGAATAGTAGGTATGAAGAAGATCGCAAAAGAATTTATTCGTCGGGAACAATGCAGGATAAACCATTTATCCATAATAATTTGATAATTAATTAGAATAACATTTTCTAACCGAGCACTAGAATAATATAAAAAATTATGAATAAATTGAAGCCCGGGCGTTAAGCGCCGGAAAATTTCCACTTTTTCCCATTTTAGAACGCAAAAAACTGCATCCGGACAGGAAACCCTATAACCTAATCAAAAGAGCAGTCAGGCCTCAAGTTGCACTGTGCAACTTGGCAGAAAAAATTTGGTCGCACTGCACTTGCAAGCACAGCCCGAAATTTGGTTGCTGTGTGCAGAAAGAAACCTGGTCTTGTGGACGAAATTGAGAATATCGATTTTGGAAAATGACAGTAATAACTTCAACCATAAAGCAAAAATAAAGTTCAACCTGCTCGAAGATTCAGAGAAATTAATCGCGGTCGAGAATTCAATTCTGGGAATGGAATCTAACGACAGAGCAGGATCGACATGTGTCGACAGTTTCCGTCAGGTGTTTCGTGTCATATAATAAATTGAGCTGGAAGTCTTTTTACTGTGACTACTGGTACATCTCGTTGAAAAATTTTTTGGAATTTTTTTACAAGTCGGTTCCATACCTGTACTTTTTGGCCTTTTTTGGGAAAAATTTCGACTTTTTTCTACCCCCCCCCACCGTTTTTTTTTCCTCAAATGGGGTCTTTTGAGGAAAAAAATTTCGAAATGAGGAAAAAAATTTTGGCAGTGGTTATTCAGCGCCGGGCGCTGAATATCCTTTCGTCTTAATTTTTTTTATTCAGCGCCCGGCGCTGAATAACCAAGCATGTTAATTTTTTTATGCAGCGCCGGGCGCTGAATAACATTTTATCATTACGTTGGTTATTCAGCGCCCGGTTCTATTATGTTACAATATACTTCTCGCGTTGCACCCGTAGAGTTTATGTTTCATCAAAATATCAGTTCCATCATCCAAAATTCGTTGATTCGAAGTACGTACGCTTTGGATTCGGGCAAACCTCTCTGAGCTGCGATCAAACTACGACTGGTCACTTGCAGTCGATCCGGCTAAGAATGAATTTTGACAGCTTACAATTATTTACAATTACAATTTGATTTTTTCAAGTGATTTGTGGTTAAGGAATATGATTTTAATCTAATCCTCATTAGTTTCGTTGCAATATATACAACGCCAGTCTATTTCTAAAAGCCAGACTTTGATATAACGTTTCTACTACTGTGACTATAACTCGCAAGGTCTTCACCTCTATTAGGTCTTTGGACTTTTGCTGGAGTCTCGAAAATGATTGAACACGAATTGCAATCTGCTTAGAAATAAAGAACTGGCTAGTCGAAAACAGTTTCTCATCAAGCATACGATTTTTATCGTTCGGTGGGTGTACAGCGAAGCTTGAAAATCGTGAAACGAGTCATGGAAAAATTTAACAGAGCACACATTACTAGTGGTGGCGATCTTTCTATTCATCAAGTTCTGCTAGCAGCAACCTAGAAGTTCAACAGTGTTATTTGCACTGTATTAGAAGGTCAAGAGTTCAGGATAACTTGCTTGTTCACATACACAGAACACTCCTAGAGTAGTTCTTTTTCAACAGGTTCAGGATTAACTTTATTCCATATATATTACCAACGAAACAGATTACTTATAGTTTTTTCGCTTTTTGTGTTTTGTATGTCTCGAATGCGAATATTTTGTTCACATGACGGAAAAATTAGATTCTTGACAATCACATGAAGTAACCACTAGGAAAAATGGTCAAAGTATCATATACGTGGAAAATAGCTCAACTGGCAACTACCAGACGGACTAGTTCTCGGCACCAGACAAAGGGCTAGATGTACCAAACGCATCTGAGCCTTTCTATTGATTCAGTGGCATAAAAATTGACCTGTACCAAACTCTGCACCACAGAACTGACACACACTGCACCACAGAAAATAATAATGAACTGAACTAATTGAATGGCGTTTTCTCTTGCACCTATTTCTATTTATAGGTACCACTGAACCTTTAGAAGAGTTCAGGGCACCTCTATAAAGGTTTTGCTTGCACCAAAATGTAGCGGTTCAGTGATACTTTATTGTGCAGAATCCCAATGGTCACATAAATAATTGTTTTCATGTACCCAAGCCAATGAGCTATAGAAATTTCACAATTCATGCACTAACAGCCAGAGTAGGTGTAGAGCAATGTTCGAAAAACAACTCACTATTTCCCACTTCGTTGGCCAATTTCAGATGCTCACGTTAGAAAACGCACCAATATTGTTTTTCGTGCGTCGATAATTAACATTTTCAGCTTTTTTAAACATTTTTCCCAAATAAGCATGATTTCGAAAAAACAGCGGATTTTCCAATCCCAAGAATTACAACATATATTCCTGCACTAGGCGCCATAAAACTTTAATTTCGACTAAATGTATTTGTGCTTGACACCACTGAGCATGTGAGAGGTACGACTCAACCACCGTACTTGTGACTTGTGAAAGTAGCCCCAGATCAAAAATTGAGTCAGGGCCAGTTTGACTGGAAAACTGGCTAACTGTACAGAGAAAAGAATTATGTTCAACATGATAATTTCATTTTTATTTTGTTCACAAGTGTCCAGACTGTCCCATAGGAAGGGGTACGAGGGGGTATTACCCCTACCCGAAGTCCTAAGAATTGATCACTGGGCGACTAGTTTTGTCAAAACTGGTGCATTTATATTGGACATTTAGCTAATCTGACCTTGGGAGCTCTTGATCTGAAGTGAGCCCGACAATTAACTTTGATTGTATTTTGTCTATTTTCTTCGAAATAAATGTACTACAGCCGGTTTTCTAACCTGATTTGGCCTGGCAAAGACGGAGAGGATTTGAGAACCAACCGAATTTCTGTATAGACTGACTACAGATAAACCCATATTGTTTTTGCAAGTATATGCGATTGTTATGGTAGCATGCTCTTTCATGTTAGAGTCATGCGCAGTGTTAGACAATGAGAGAAGTTCATGCTGGTTGAAGAATCCAGATTTTTGGTTGGGGGCCGGGCCAGATCTCTGATCTTCGGTTGTCTATCATCAATCCAAAATAAATGTGATTTTTACTGTTTTGCCCATTTCTAGCTCATTTTTTTTGTTATCCAGTTGGTTGACCGCAGTATCTGGCTGATTGAAAACATCAGTACATCGCCCATGCCTATTCATTTGCTACATGGTCATCTCAGTTCATTTTGACATACAATATTCAAAGCTCACACATGAAAATCCACAAAATTAAATTATCAAATTAAGCCTCTTCGTTGAACTTCAGCCTTGAGAATTATGTTGTTACGTCTTATAATCACTCATGTCAAAGTTTCATGAATACGGAAATCCATAGGCAACTCCTAGAATAGTTCAGGAATCATTGGCATACCAGTAAATTGTGGGAGGACTGGGGGGGGGGGGACCTCCACCCCCAACTTGGTCGAACCCTATACCCATCGGAACCCCCACCCTCAACTTGGTCAACCCTATACCCAACCATACCTGTAAGACCTCCGACCAGTTGGGGGGGGGGGGGGGTAGGAAAAAGTCGAAATTTTTTCCAAAAAGGCCAAAAAACATACACTTTTTTGAAAATATTTTTTCCAAACAGGGGAGGGGGAATGATTTTGGGTGCAGGGTTGGCCAAGTCCCCCCCGACCCCCCAAATACAGGTATGTACCCAACCCCCCCCCCGCACACTTGAAAAAATTGGGAAAAAAGTGGCTTTTTGGGTAAATTTTCGAAATTTTTCGCGTTTTTTCGATGCCCACACCCAAATCTTGGGATCCTCCCAACGGGTCGGATCTCTTACAGGTATAATCACTGGTGCGAGCGGTCTCTATTACTTTTGACTTTCGTTCACTAATATCGCTGATTAGGTTAGTATTTTCAGCATATAATGATTTAAGTCTCGATTACTGTAGTTAAGATCGTCGACGGGCGCTGAATAACCGTGTGTCATGCCACTGGTTATTCAGCGCCCGGCGCTGAATAAAAAAAATCATAATGCTTGGTTATTCAGCGCCGGGCGCTGAATAAAAAAAATAATGGAATACTGTTATAGAGCGCCGGGCGCTGCATAGCCCCTGCCAAAAATTTTGGGTACGTATGGTTCTCATTGTGGAAAAAATTTTGGGGAACTCTCCGAAAAGATGCGTCTTCATGGACTTTAAAAGGTCAAAATCTCAAAAATTTAATTATAACTATATTCTATCAGGCGCGGCCGTTAGCATATCTACTTCGACTTACTAATTAATGCTTAACAGTTTCTATCAATCAAGTTAGCTCGTTTCATTTTCTAATCGTTTACAGTCAATTATGTCGCCGAAAATAGAGATTTTTCATCAATTCTCTCATTTTTTTCTCTCGATGATTGGAATTTTTTAAACGTTTGCAATCTGAAGTTTTGCGTTTATTGACACTGGGAATTGAAGACATCATTCTAGACTGCGATTTTAAAACTTTTGTTCACGAATTTTCTGTTGGAGAGATTTATTTTTCAGGTTTTTAGGATATAAAACCCGAAAATTTTTCCGGCGCTTCGCGCCGGAATGGGGAGCAGATTACACTTGATCAGTCTGATTTTAATTTATTTCCCTACGTTATGAAGCTTCATTTTCCAGCGTTTTAGAAAGTGAAAATCCGAAATTTTTCCGGCGCCCCGCGCCGGACCAAGAACTAAATAAAATTAGATGATTCTAATTGGAATAACAGAAATGTTAATAGCGGATAAATTCATGAGAATTCTATCATTAACTTGCTTCATCCGCTCCTATAGAACACCAATATATTCTTGATGAGCTCATTTTGACTAACATAACCAGAATTTTCTCAATTTTTTTCCTCATTTTTGCAAGTTTCTGACTACAAATACAACAAAATGCTTGGGTATGCTCCTAAAATGCTCAAAAAGCATCCGTAGCCACATTATAAGCGTTTTTAAAAATGCGGAAAATTTTTGGAAAATAAGGAAAAAAATTTTGGGTCCGGTTCTCATGTGGAAAAAATCTTTGAGCAAAAAAAACGGTGCCCCCCCCCCCCCCCGCCCGAGGTCTCACAGGTATGGTCGGTTCAGTGTTTTTTTTTTGTGCCAAAACATGGTTTTTGGCACAGAAAATTTTGGAATGGCACACACAAAAAATTTTGAGCGTTTGTGCCAATTGGCACAAAGTTTTTGGCTGGTCAAACATTAAATTTTCTAGATTTTTAGACGTTTTAGGCGTTGAAAATGCCAAAAATTTTCGGCGCTTCGTGCCGATTCAATGCATATAATATTTCCTACTCGTATATTAGACTCGAACGCGAGCGATTTCTCTTCGAACCAGGCTTTTTTTTTAGTCATTTTAGGAGCCTGGGCTCCTAAAAGTTCGAAAATGGCTCCTAAAATTTTACTTCAAGGAGCCAATTTGGCTCCAAAAAATTCAGCTGAAGTTTAACCGAATTTTAGTTGTTTGCTATAATTATATTATATATCAAGCAACTTTACATGAATGCGTTTCTATTTTTAAGATCTCTTTAACAATAAGCGATTTACTACTATTTTTAACTGTTTTTTCCGAGATAATTCTGTGTTTCAATGCAACAAACGCTGGCGTTGGGCGTGGTTTTTCTCTGGTGAACAGATTAAAGACGAAAACTCGGTCGCAAACAACAGTAAGGTCTTACTTGATCAAGAAATCAAATAGCAAAATTAGATTTTTCATCGATCATCAAATCAGGCTGAACATTTGGACGTCTTGATGCGTTTGCAGAAATGCCACAGCAATTGTAATAATTTTGATTTCGGAAGTGCTTACAAAATAAGGGCTAAAGAAACGCGATATAAAACTGGCGATTTTGCTAAGAAACGTAATGAATAAACGTATCGTGTTCTGACTGAAAATAAACTTTTTTGATGAGTTCCGTTTTAAAAGCAAATTCAAAAAATTTGCCCTATTTGTGATACAAGTAAATTTGGATTAAATACAATCAAACTATACGAATTATATAATGAATTAATTTTTATCAAAAGTGTGCATTGATTATTTATGGCCCCTAAAAATGTCTGTTTGGCTCCTTAAAATTTAGGTCTAGGAGCCATTTGGCCTGTAAATTTTTGACGAAAAAAAGCCTGCTTCGAACAGTGTATTTTGTATTAGAGTGTCGTTGCAGGCTGCAGCAAACTTTACAGGCTGTTGATGACCGATGCAGTGTTTTTTTTTGCACTGTGCAAAACTTTTTCCGCTCGTGCAAAACTTTTTTTTCAGGTTTTTTTGCACCGTGCAAAAAAATATTTATCAAATGTGGGAAAAATTTGGTGTCTTGATATAGAAAAGGTGCATTTTGGTGCATTTTAGTAGGTCCGAATCTCAAAATTTTAACTTTAATGTTTAATAACTTTAATGATCAATAATATGTATTACGTAGCTCAGATGCGGCTTTCAGAATGTCTACCTTCACCTATAATTTAATGTATATAATAGTTTTCATCATCCCAAACGTATTATCTCATGTTTTAAATGGTAATCTTCAATATTATCTTGATACTTAATGAAGATTCACAGTTTTTTCTTGAAAAATTTTTTTGAGAAAGATCAATACGTCAAGTCTAAACTTTTTGAAGCGATTATTCCTTTCTTAACGTAAAATCAATTCAGAATCTTCATAGAAGTAGTTTTTTCGGAAATTTCGACTCTTCCACTAATATCTTTTCGGCCAAGTTCATGAGATTCAACGAATAAATTACTGGTTTTAAAATTTTTCAAATAATAAAATTTTAAAAATTACGACTCTTGAACACAAAAATTGGATCTAATTCTTGAAATTGATGTTTGGAAAATTGATTCTCCTGTGTCGACGAATGTCAATACACAAAAACATCTTTTTTGGGCTTTCACTTGTCATCATAGAGGAATTAACCATCTTTATCATCTAATGCAAATTCATTATGCTATTGGTCAGTTTTCTAGAAAATTTGTTTAACAATGCTTGTAAATTAGACTTGAAACTGGAAAATTTCAGTTTTTTGCAATGTTTGTAGTTTATAAATAAAATTTGAAAATTACACTGATTTGATTTTGGTCATGATTTTTGGCCATGACGTGGAATAACACAGGTTACTTATTGGTACCAATATTTGCTATGTACAAATTGTACAAATGAAATATTGGCTGCTGTTTGTACATGTTCAAATGGGTCATGTACAAATAAAAACCTGTTTATAGTACAAAAAAATTTTTGTCGTGCAAAACTTTTCTAATGACTTTTTTGCACCGTGCAAAACAGCTCGTGCAAAAAAAACACTGGACCGATGAATGAAAAAAAATTCCGAATATTCTCTGTTCATTCAGTCGGATTCGGTTTTAGAACTGAAATCCTTAATTTTTGTGTTTGATTGATTCTAATAGAAAAAACTTTATTTTAATTTTATTTTATTTTTATTTTAAATTTAATTTTTTTATTTTTTTTTATTTTTATTTTTTTTTTTTATTTTAAATTTATTTTTTTAAATTTTATTTTAAACTTTATTTTCTCTAGTCTTTACATTATATAAATATTCGCAGTCGAAAATTGAGTTAATTTGAACTTCCTGAACAATTCTAGAGTTATTCAAATTTTCTCAGCATTCCATTTCTTTTTAAGTCGCCGTGAACTATTTTCTTGCAATTTTTTTTTATTTCACTGTCGTGGTTTGCTGAAAAATAGGTTGAATGAATGAACGAATGAAAGATTCTATTACCCGTCGAAAAAGAACAAAATTACTATTCAAAATATAATTAGTCGAGAATGAGGAAATAATGAATAAATGTGAAGGACAAATTTTAGAAGATTTGAACGAATAAATTAGAGATCAAAAATAGGGCATGATTTTTACAAAAAAATTAATCCGTTATTAGCTTCAAATGATATATATTTTTATCAAACTTTTGGCCTGAAACTTTTCCGGAGTTTTCAGTATGTTCCTTGTAGAAAAAAATTTTTTGTGCCATTGGCACAAATTTTTTTGGCCTCTTGTGCCAATTGGCACAAATGTCCGTGCACAAAAAAAACGCTGAGTCGGTTTCCTCCCTTCCACTGTTTTTTTTCACGAACTTTTTTCCACAAAGGTCAAAGGGGTCAAATTTTTTCCACATGTGGAAAAAATTTTTTTCGTCTTAAAATCTTCGTTTTTTGCTTGAAAATGATCATAAACGAAAACGCTTTATTTAAGTGTTTTTGAGCCTTTTATTTAAAGCATTCTGATAATCATTCTGATCATATATCTGGAAAATTAGATTTAAATTCTGTGATCATAAATCATATAATCGTAATTTCTAGAAATTTATCATTCGAAAAATTTTAAAACCTGTTTGTAACCTTTCATAAATTTGGCCGAAAAGCTATGAGTAAGAAGCGTAGAAATTTTCCAGAAATACTTCCATGAAGCTTTTGAATTGAATTTACATTAAGAAAGGAACAAACGCTTCAATAAGTTGAGAAAAATGACGTGTTGATCTTTCTCAAAAAATCTACGAAGGGAAAAATGCGGATCTTCATTAAATAAGGATATAATAGACAAAATTGCCCATTAAACATGAAATAATACGTTTAAGATGATGAAAACTATTGAAGATTAAATGGTAAGTGAAGGTAGACATGCTAAAAGCCGCGCCTGAGCTCGGTAATAAATAATAATGATTATTAAGGTTTATTAAAGTTATTAAAGATTATTAAATTTTGAGATTTGGACCTCCTAAAATGCACCAAAATGCACCTTTTCAATTATGAAAACGACAAAGTTTTCTTCCACATTTGTGGAAAGACATCGAAATTTTTTTCCACATTATAGTGCAAATGTGGATAAACAGTGTTTCCTTCCCAATTATGGTCCAATGACGTTTTCGGACTCCTTACGATGCCAGCTATTCAGATCAGTTCAAAAATGTAGGCGCTCATGGCATTCAGGAACTCATTTGCATGAAATCTGCTCACATCTCACATAGACCTTGCCACTATCCTACCTACTTCAAGAATCAAACCTGGTCCATCAGTCAGCCTATGGACTTAATGCGTTTACCACTACACAATTTCACCAGGAAGTATAAACACTATATTCCTTTAAAACCCTTGATACTAATTTTAACTAACAACTTCATTTGGAAGAGCCTCAACAGCGCTGCGCCCTTCGGACGCAGCTGCTGTGCCCTAAGCCTAAGCCTAAGGAAAATTTTAAAGGAAAAATAAATGTCTACTCACTAGTCACAGAAATCCATGCTCAAAATTAACAAACAACTCATATACATAGGCTGAAGGCCGGGAACCGACCTATAAAATTTAGCCCTTTTTTCCTGCAAAAGCCAGGTTCCAATCGAATATGCACTTTGGGGAAAAATTTTGGTGTTGCACAGATAAATTGTTGGTTGTTCACTCTAAAATCAATAAATCAGCTTGATTTTGTCGTAAAAACCACCAAGAGCAAGTTTTCTTCTATTTCTTCCGATTCGCGTCAGTTTTAGGTTTTCAAAACCAAATTTTTCGAGTTTTGAAGAGAGAATGAAGAGATTGGTATGAGTAAGGGGCCAACTATACTTCGCCGTACAGTGCCGTAGAGCGCCGTACAGTGCCGTACGACACGTAAGTATGGCAGCTATTTATCATGCTCCGTACGGCGCATAAGTATAGCAGCTACTTATCATTTTCATTTACTTATTATCATTCACCACCATACGGGGTCGTACGTTGTGAAGTTCAGCAGCAACTCATCAGGCGCCGTACGGCACCGCACGGCGCGTGCGGCGAAGTATAGCAGCTCAATGTGGTGCCATATGGCACCGTACGGCGAAGTTTGGCCCCCGACTTGTTCGGCGCCCTGCGCCTAAAATATTTCTGGGATAATGATGTTCTCTGGAACGCTGGAAAATAAACCTTTTCAACTTTTATTTCCTAGACAGAAAGTTTAGTTTTTCAGTCAATTCAATGAATTTTCAGTCGGGCAGACTAAAATTCGAAAACTAGGAATTCAACCAAGAATTTTGATTCTACAACCAGCAAGAATTCTCACTTGGACTCAAAATGTTTTAATCACACAAAGTTCGAAATCTTTTTAAAGACCGCAAAAAAAACTTTGGGAAAATAACCGAGAAAAATCTTGTTTTTCGTCAAATTCTCAAAAAAATGACACATGATGCAATATTTATCCATAATATTTTGATAACTAAAAGCTATATAAGCATTAGCTAGACTGACATTTTCTAACCGTGCATTGGAATAATATAGAAAAATTATTAAATAATTAAAATGCTGCGCGAAGCGCCGTAAAATTTCAACAATTTTCAGTTTTATAAGGCGTAAAATGCACCTCGGGACAGAAAATCATCAAAACATTTCTCCTCAAAGTGGTGCCTAAGCACAAAAAAATTTCCCCAATTTCAAAAAAAATTCCTCAAAAATGATCGATTGAGGGAAAAAAAAACTGTTCTCCGGGGCCCCTCCGGTCGTTTTTTTCGCTTAAAAATGCCCATAGACGCTTTATTTAAGTGTTTTTGAGCTTTTTCAAGCCTTCTGGTGTTTTTTAGAGTCCTTAATTCTTTAAAATTGAGAAAAAAATTGAAATTTCGATTTTTGAAGTCTAATCAACAAGCACTTAGGAACAAATTTTCCAGCAAACTATCCAAGAGCATAATGACTTAAAATTACATGGGAAATCGATGGTCAAGTCCTCTATGATGACAAGTGAGAGCCTAAAAACGCGCCGAAAAAATTATTTGGGTATTGACATTCTGCGACGCTGGAAAATAAGTTTTCCGAACATTTATTTCAAGAATTAGATTCGAATTTTGTGTTCAAAGGTCGTAATTTCTAGGATTTTACTTATTTATTTGTAAACTCTCATGAACTTGGTCGAAAATATATGAGTAGGAAGAGTATAAATTTCCGAAAGATATTTCCATGAAGCTTTTGAATTGATTTTACGTTTGAAAAGAAATAATCGCATCAAAATGCTTAGAGACTTATTGATGTTTCTCAAACGGAAAAAATGCGAATCTTCATTAAATATCATTATAAAATATTGAAGAGTACCAATTAAAACGTGAGATCATACGTTTAAGATGATGAAAACTATTATAGATTGAGTGATAAATAACGGTAGACATGCTAAAAGCCGCGGCTAAGCTAGGTAATACATAACAACGATAATTGAAGTTATAACCCGGAAAATTTTGAGATTATGACCTTCTGAAATGCACCAAAATGCATCTTTTCTGTATCCGATCCCCAAAATTTTCTTCTCCAAATGGGAAAAGAGCCCAATTTTTTTTCGGAGTTTTTACAGATGACGATGGCCACGCCGAAATTGGCGGTGGCCACGCCGAAACATTTGGAAGAGCCTCTACAGCGCTGGGGCGCAGCTGCTGTACCCTAAGCCTAAGGAAAATTTTAAAGGTAGGGTAAATTCGGTGGCCACCGTCATCTGCAGTTTACCCTTTTTTTCTTTTTCGAATTTTTTTCCCGAAAAAGCGCCATTTGAGGGAAAAAACAGTGAAGTAAACCTGAAATTTTGGGAGGGTTGAAAAAAGTCGTAAATTTTGCCAAAAGGGCACTTTTTTCCTGATTTTTCCAGGTTTGAGGGGGGTTGAGTATAGGCTTGGCCAAGTTGGGGGGGTCCTTCCTCAACCATCTCAATTATAGGTATGTTTTTGGCACATTTTTTATGTGCAGAAATAAGATACTTGGATTTAGGTGCGGTTAAAACAGATACAGTACGGCCAAATAAAGATGTTTATGCCCAGTTTCCATTCGGGGAGTTAGGTGTTAACCTTCGGTCGTGGTTTGGGCACTGGGACCGCCAGAGGTAGGGGATCCATAAACCTCTCTCATTCACAGGTATGGTTATTCCAAATGCGAACTTTAACCGACAGCGAAAAATGAAAAATCTAGCAATCATTATAAAATTGAATTCTTCAACCAGCGAGATTGCTGTGTTTCCTTTAGCACTGCAAAAAAATAATCCCTACGTCACACCCCACCAATAAATCTAGATTCTCACTATGCATCTATATATACCTATATCAATAAGGTTTTAGTGTTTTCAGTCAGTCATCGTGCGGCCCTCATCCCTGTTGCAAATATACCGCTGCGCCGCTTCCGCGCTTATTTGATTGGTTATTAACGTTTCGATTGTTGCAGTAATGGTAATTTTACTTTCATTTTTTTCAAAAACCGTTTCCTCTAAATTTTTCTCCATAATGTGCAGAAAAATTTGGCCGTCAGGGCAATGAAGTTTTATCCTGGTGCAGTTTGCGAGGTTTATTTTTCCCAAAATTGGGTCTCTATCTGTTATGAATGTAACGGAGGTCGTGGATTTGGTCAACGGTTTTTTAATTTAGCGAAGAGCGATATGAGGATCTGCTTTGCTGATATTTCAGTGGGCTATATATATTCTGTCAGCCCATACATGCACATGGGGAGCAGGGGATAAACCCTCGTACATGAGACCCTAGACACCCCCTCATACCTGTAAGACCTCCGACCAGTTGGGGGGGGGGGTCGGAAAAAGTAGAAATTTTTCCCAAAAAAGGCCAAAAACCATACACTTTTTTGCAAATTTTTTCCAAATTGGGGGGGTTGGGTGATGTTGGGTACATGGTTGGCCAAGTTGGGGGTCCCCCCCCAGCTCCCCCCCCCCCTGTTGAGGTGGGCTCAGGTGCACGTGTTCAGCTTCCGGCGTCGGTGCGCAGGCGGTTGGACGCGGCGAAAAGTGGCCGGAAAGAATGATATATTTGCATAGGTTTATGCTGCCACTGTTTCGCGTGTTTTCTGTCTTTTTGGCATTATGGAAAAAGACTTATTTTATGGAGCGTCGCCGCCATCGTCTTATTTATAATATTTTTGTATATTATTTATTATTGGCGTCGCCCTTCGTCACCCAATACAACTTGGACCTGTAAGTTGTTTTGTTTTGTGAGCGTAGTGGAGGGAGTCTTTAAGAATAGGAGTGGAGACTTGGGTAGGAGCTCCTGAGGTACGTGCCAAGGTGTCCTGCCTGAGGTTTAGTGAAAGTTCTGGTGTATATCTGGTGAAACGTCTGGGAGAGTTTGGTGTTTGTTGTTGTTGTTAGCCTGTGGTTAGAACTGTTGCTTAATTGTGACCCCACAGCTGCCTAACAAGTGGTGGACTCTTAACGCCTCTCACGACGGATAACCGGAGAACCACCAGAAAAATAACTAAACCTCCTGGGTTTTATTTACAGGCACATACCGGAAAAGTGAAAAAGATGAGTATTCCGGTAGGAAAAATGTTGAGGACTCCTCCTAGGTCACACGAACCTAGTGTTTCGAATCTGGACTCTGCTGAAGAACACGCAGCGGTAGAAAAGGTTCAAGCACAGGCGCCTGAGACTGAAGGAAGGAGAGAGAGTGGAATTGCCGAAATGGCAAGAGTTGAAGAAGAGTTGAGGAGAAGTGGTTTTGAGATGGCTAGGAGAGCCGAGATTGAAACTACTGTAAGTGGTAGTGTCAGAGGTCAGCAGACCTTTGAGAAGGAGAGACCGACGTCGCCCTCAAAATTGGTCCATCCGATGGCCGAGACGCTGGAGGAGATTAGACGGAAATCGAAACCGGCGTGGAGGTCAAACATGGTGGACATGAATTACGACGAATATTACGAGGACGCGCCAGCCGATTTATACGACGACAAATATTCGAGGCGATACGACCCCGAAATGACAAATTTTATTCGGCGAGAGGAGCAGAGGGATCCAGTCGATCCCAAGGACGTACGAATTAACGCGCTGGAGAAGAAGGTCGAGTTATTGATCAAAGTAATCGAAAGCGCGCAGGTCAAGGAAAAGGAGTCCGAGGATGATCAACGGAGGAAGATAGGTGAGTCTTCTTACCTTGAGAATAGAGTTGAGAGAGTTAGTGAACCTAAGAGAGAGGTTCATTCAGAAGTTTATGTCAGGTCTCAAGAGGATAGAGACAAATATTCGGCTAGAGATAGAGGTTGGACTGAGGAGCCGCAGAGTTCGAGGAATGCTGAACAAACACAATCGAATGCCTACGGTTACTCAGAGAATAGGAGGTCGAGGGAAAGGAAGGTGACTATTTGCGACGAATCGTCCCAGGGAGAGGATAGGTTTTCTCGTCCTACTCCTTGGAGAGATACCGCAAATAGAGCTGACCTTAGCCCTGAGAGGAGAAGAAAGAGAAAGTCAAAGAGTCGAAAGAGATCTCACAGATCAAGAGCTAGGAGTAGACATTACTCAGATAGTGATAATAGTAGTTCATCTATGTCGAACTCTAGCTCAAGTGTAGAAGTTGATGTGAGAGATGTAGTAAAGGCCTTGAAACATAGACCTTTACATGATAGTATAAAGCCGACGGAGGCTTTGAAGTTTTTTACTGATCTGGAAAGTGAGTTTCTGGAGAATACGGCTGATAAAGTGAAAAAGGAGTGTTTGAGAAGGTTGTCTCAAAATACGGCGAGGAGGATAGCGAGAACATCCTCAAGTTATACAGAAGCGCGGAGAAATATTTCAAAATATCTCGCGCCAACTTATGATTTGACGATGCTCAAAAGAGAGTTGTTTAATATGAAACAGGAAGAAGGCGAGTCAGCCTTAGAGTTTTTAAAGAGATTGAGTAATCATGTGGATCTGGTCTATGCAGATCAGAGTGATCAAGTAAGGCAAGAGAATATTATTAATGCCTTCATTTATAAAAGTAGTCCGTTGTATCAGACGGAGTTGCAGGATGTATTGCCATCGATGAAAACATGGCAAGACCTTGCATACGCCGTAACTCAGATTGATAAAAAGTACAAGAATGTGTTTACTACTTTTGGAGCCAAAGATAAACCGATTGTAGTGAATCAAGTTGTAGCTACGGAGGAGATGTGCCCGGAAATTGCTTTTGTCGGGAATGCTCCGTATGGAAGTACTAAAAAGTATAACCAGACGAAGTCAAGACCACAAAATCAGTTGCAAAAGGCAGTGGAAGAGGAGAGAAGTGAGGAGAATGCGGAAGAGATGCTACCTGGTCCGTCGCCTCGTGATGTCAAAAAGTCTAACGAGGAGCAGGCCAAGGAGTCTTTTCTAGCTATTCTCTCAAAGGAATGGCTACAATTGGTTCAGAAAGTAGATAAATTACAAGTTACTCAGAGTGAAGCCTTAAAAGAGTTGACTACTGTGAAGGCTGCGTCTGCTGAAAAGCAGAAGCAGTTGAAGCAGCAGAGACCCTATTGCATTTATCATAAGAATAATACTCATGCTACGGAAGAGTGTAAAACGTTAGCTTACCGGCATCAGCAACAGCAACGCGGTGGATTTAACCGTGGCATGTCTAATCAGTATTATGGTGGTGATAGGAACGCTTCATTTAGAGGAAGTTTTAGAGGTAGAGGTGGACCTCAGTTTGGATTTAGAGGAAGAGGAAGAGGTGCCTATTATGTAGGATTCCCCGAAGAAGATCAAATGTAGGGAGCAAGGCATCCAGTTGCAGAGACAGCCTCAGTTGATGTTACCTGCACCAACTAGTCAACCTGCTATTCAGGGTAGTACCGTCCAGGATCAGTCTGGATCATTTGTTTCGAAACCAGTCGCAACCTAGTTCGCATAACGTAATGGTGACAAGCCGTACAGATGTAGATGATGAAAGTGATCAGAGTAGAAACAAATCTTCTAGTTTGGTTCTCGGAAGTATTATTCACCTGGATAAGGTGACACCTCTAGAGAAAGTGAAAGAAAGAGATTTGGCTCATGTGAAATATGGAAGAAAAGCAACGGACGTAGAGAGAAGATTGTTGGAAAATTACCCGAAAACGGTTCCGTTCTATATAAATGTGGTTATTAAAGAAACGGCTACCAGAGCTTTAATCGATACAGGAGCTCAGTGTACGGTCATGTCTTCAAAGCTCCTGAAAAGGGCATTAGACGTTGATTATACAGTGTACCCTCGTATCCTTAAAGTGACTGTAGCTGATGGAAAAGTTGTGCATGCCTATGGGTATGTACCAGTTTGTATGAAGACTGAATTCGGAAGTTTTCCAGTCAATGCTATAGTGTTGCCAGATGCAGGTGAGGACCTGATCTTAGGCACAGATTTTTTAGCACACCCAGATTTAGGTGTGGTGATTGATTTCAAAAGAAATGCCATGACGATACAAGGCATTGAGAGAAAGATTGACGTAGTTCAAGTTCCTTCTGTAACTACTGTGCAAACGGTAATGGAAGAAGTAACTAAAGTCAGTGTGGCGTCGACTGATTGCATAAATCAAATTGTTTATCCAAAAGTCTGTCTACTAAAGACAACTGTTGCAATTGTTGTATGTAGTAAAACCTACATTCCATATGGAACAGATGTTTTGATGAAGGCAAAACTTTGGGATCAACATGGAGATGCCACGTTGAACGGAATTATTGTCCAATCAAAAGATTCTGAAAGGAAGTTCAGAATGGAGAAAGCGGTTGTAGACGGATCACAAGAGGAGTTTGTAGTACTAATCTCCAATACCACAGGTTCTGGTTGCCGGTTTGAGAGAGATCAAATCATTGGCTATACAGAATCTATGCTTATTGAAGATGATGATACGTACAAGAAAGTGAAGGAAATGAAGAAGATAAAGGAGGAAGAGGAATATCAGACTTGCATGGTAAAGGAAGGAATGCCTGCATTATCAAAAGCTGATTCTGTAGAGTTCTATACTTCACTATGCAAAATGATATCAAAGGCAAAAATTTCGGAAGAGAAGAAAACGGAAGCTATAGAATCTTTGTTGAAATACAGAGATGTCTTTAGCTTGCCTGGTGATCCGGCTACTACAACCCCAGCTCTGACATGCAAGATAGATACAGGAGATGCAAGACCTGTAGCAAAGAGATATTACAGAGCTTCAATTAATAGTCGGCCAGGAGTAAGGCGACACATAAAGGAGATGTTAGATCAAGGAGTGATCGAGCCCTCGAAGTCACCGTGGGCTGCACCCTTGTTCCTGGTTGGAAAGAAAGATGGAACTACGAGACCCGTAGTGGATTTTAGAGGTATAAACGAAGTGACCAAGGATGATAAATATCCCATCCCGAGAATGGATGACTATTTAGATTGCCTTGGAAGAGCGAAGTTTTATACGACTCTAGATTTGAAGTCGGGATATTGGCAGGTCCCGATGGAGGAGGAGAGCAAGGAGAAAACGGCTTTTATATGCCAAGAGGGCTTGTTTCAGTTTAAAGTGATGCCGTTTGGGTTGAAGAATGCACCTGCTGAATTCCAAAGGATGATGGAGAGAATCCTTGGGGATTTGGTATGGAAAATTTGCCTAGTGTACATAGATGATATTATCATCTTCTCGAATACGTTCGAGGAACACTTAGAGAATTTGAAAATGGTGCTAGAAGCGTTGAGGAAGGCAAAGTTGACTCTTAAGCCAGAGAAATGTGAATTTCTTCCCGAGAAGGTGCACTTTTTAGGACACATCTTGGATGCGAATGGAATTTCTCCGGATCCTAAGAAGGTCAAGGCGATAACGGAATTTCCATTCCCGGATTCTGTTAAGAAAATGCAAAGATTCCTAGGTATGCTACAATGGTGTAAGAAATTTATACCGGACCTAGCAGCACTAGCTGAACCTTTGTATAAATTAACAGGCAAGAAGGGAACATGGAATGTAACGGAGTTGCATTACACAACTTTTGAGAAGCTCAAAGTAGCATTGACCTCAGTACCTTTCTTAAGACATCCAATTTTAGATGGATCTGCACGATTCATTCTTCAAACGGATGCCAGTGGAATTGCATTGGGAGCAGTGTTATGTCAAGAGACTGACTCGGAACGTTGGGTAGTTGCCTACAATAGTCGGATATTGCGGGCAGAAGAAAGGAAATGGTGCGCCACCGAAAGGGAATGCTTAGCTGTGGTTTACGGCCTTAAAATTTATAAACATTATCTTTTGGGCCAAAAGGTCAGGATTCAAACTGACCACAAACCATTATTATCAATGAGGGTGAATACACAGACTAATGACAAACTCAAGAGGTGGTACGCATTCATTTGCCAGTTTAATCACAAGTTGGAGTATGTGCCTGGCAGACAGAATGCCATGGCAGATTTCCTCTCCAGGAAGGAGGAACCGGATGAGCAGAAAGAGAAGTTGCCACCAAAATGGGAGCTTATCTTTCAGAAAGAAGATGTGAAATCTCTTGCTGAAGACGAAGTCCTTAGCCAAAACCACAAAGTTTTAGTGAAACAACTTCGGGAACTCAGAGGAGATGAAGTGGATGAGGCTGTAGGAGTCTTCACTCCAGTGAAGATGGCCACAGCTTCAGTGGCTTCAAATTATGGTGTTAGTGATGAAACTCAACTTAATATTTCTCCAGAATTTGATAATTATCGAACGCCTGAGAAATATGAAATTGAGGCGGTAGTCACTAGACAAATGGCAAAAAACTTGCAGCAGGAGGAAAAAGGACATCCTCCTGGGCAAGCAAAACCTAAAGAAGAGGTGAAGAGAATTTTTGAACCAAAGGAGAAGGAGTTTAAAGAAGCCCCAGAGATTGAAGATGATAGACCGAAAGGGCTTATCTCAAACGCCTTGATGTCAAAGTTGCAAGGAAAGGATAAAGATCTAAAAGTGATCTTCGAGAAACTAGGTGCTAGTAGTAGCACTAAGTCTCAAAGTAACTTTTATATCAATCAAGGGATACTATATAGAGAGACTTTTGGCGAGGCAGAGGATCAAGTTGTTGTCCCCTCTGTTCTCAAAAAAGTTGTCCTGCATCAGTATCATGGAGCAGTGATGATGACGCATCAAGGGTTTAAGAGAACCCTTGCTATTATTAAGAAGCGGTTCTGGTGGCCGAGCATCGAGAAGGATGTTCGGAGCTGGATCAGCTTTTGTCCGATATGTCAAATTGCGACTCCAGGAAAGGCTACAATTCCGCCATTGAATCCAATCATTCCTAGAGGACCATTTGACATAGTTTCTGTAGACATTGTGGGAATATCTCCCATGAGCGAGAAAAGACCGTATGTGATAGTATTTCAAGATTACTTTACAAAATGGGTGGAAGCAGAAATGATCCCGGATCAATCTGCTGTAACCATTGTGGACAGTTTTCTTCGAAATATTGTGTTCAGGCATGGAACCCCGGTGAAATTGTTGAGTGATAACGGTTCATGCTTTACAGCTGATTTGATGACCTCAGTCTGTAAATTGTTGGAGTGTCAGAAGATTTTCACAACTGCCTACCATCCACAAGGAAATGGAATGGTTGAAAGGTTTAACCAAACCTTGATCAAGCAGTTGCGAAAGGTTGCTATAGAGGATTCAGATAAGTGGGACAGATATTTGCAATCTGTCGTTTTTGCATATAATGCCACACCTCATACCTCAACGAGATGTTCTCCATTTGCCTTATTGAGAGGTCATGAGGCAAATTTTGGCATTAGTATTGGTGTTGCTAGAAACATAGTTCTACCAATGAACTATGAGGCTTATAAGCATATACTAACCGAAAGCTTAGTAGAAACTTATGAGACCATTGCTGAGAATATCAGGAAGGCTGCGGAGAGCAGTAAAAAGTTTTTTGACCGTAAAGCAAAGGCTCATGATTATTCCGTCAATGATTGGGTTTTGCTGAAAGTCGATAAACAGAAAAAACTGGGTCTTCCGTGGCAAGGATCGTATGTTGTTACTGATAATAGGAGATTATCAGAGAATGTGCTTGAAATCGCTCACTGGAGAGCCGCTGAAAAAGCAGGTGGTATCCGTGAGCAGGTTAAAGCACTTTCGCTACGAGACTGGCAGATGGCTGCAGTCTAACGACGTGTCATCTAAGGACACGCAGTTTACTGTAGATTCGAAAATAAGTAATTATAAACTGCCGTAGCGCGTAGCGCCGTTTTTCGCGTGTGTGTGTGCGTATGAATACCCCCCCATATTTTTTCGTCCCCAATTCTGTATTTAAGTACAAATTGTATTTAATTGTAATTATTTATGTATTTATCGCGTATTTATCGTGTATTTTTAATTTTCCCTCGCGTAAATCTTAAAATTTCTCAAAATTTTTGGTGAAAAACCACTCTTCGCAAAAACCTAAATTTTTAAATCTTTTTTCGCGGCCTAAATTTTATATTTCCCCGAGTCCGATTAATTTCGGAGGAAATAGTTAGTTGTTGCCCCCCAATTCTGTGAATATTGGAAGAATTGGGAAAACCGCTGAGTTTTAGAGTGAAAATA
This sequence comes from Romanomermis culicivorax, assembly GCA_963922205.1. Classification (NCBI taxonomy): domain Eukaryota; kingdom Metazoa; phylum Nematoda; class Enoplea; order Mermithida; family Mermithidae; genus Romanomermis; species Romanomermis culicivorax. The sequence continues at coordinate 248,774 of CAWUHX010000227.1, read as the reverse complement.
GACAAAAAGTAGCGAAAGCGGAAAATTTGTCGATTTTTCAGCTCATATTAAACAAATTTAAAAAATTTTGCAAAAATTGATAGCGCGGAATTAGTAGAATTCGAAAAAGAAGCGGAAGGAATGTCCAGGCCCCCCAATGGACGCCGGACGAAGCAGTATTTGGTCACGGACCCCCACGTGACCTAGGGACAGCCGCAGGTGCGGCAAAACAATCGGTATTTTTTAGTCGATGGTAAGCGACCTAAGTTTTAAACTTACTTAATTTAAAAATTTATTGGGCAAAGCAGGATGTTATAGCCCACAGGTGTCTAGACGAAGGCCTAGACAATTGTAAAAGTTTAGTGGGAACATAATTGTTCTGTCAACTTGAAAAAGTGTGGCAAAGCTGCCCGTAGCGCAAAATTTGGACTTTTTGCGAAACTACATTATTCCTCTACACACATAGCGAGTTGAATAAATTCGTCTATGTGATGGGGAAGAAGTGGAGTGTAGCAACTAGTCGACTAGGGTTAGATAATTTCAAAATTTATTTAAATTTCTAAATTCCATCTTTACTTAATTTTCTACGAATTTCCACATTTTGGGTAAAATAGTAAATATATTTTCAAATTTCTTCTTGGAAATTCTTAATTTATTGATTGGATAGGCCGTTTTGGGCGTTGGATTGAGACGGCTAGCAGTCGATTGATGGAAGACGCAGGTGGTCTGTGCGTGTACTCCCGTATAAGGTAGAAGTCGGGGCCGCACTTGTGTTTAACTATCTGCCAACACTAACCCAATATATGTTTGGTACCTTATTTTCCCCTGCTTGCAATTTTCTTTTCTTCTTTCCTATTTGTGCTTACTATCTGTGGTGAAGGTAGAATTTAACCGATGTTTGTCCGCTTTGGGAAAAATTTTCATTAAAAAGTTGTAAACATTTCGCCTGAATTTTTTAGACTACAATGTTAAATGCATTGTCAGAGTCGGCGAATTAGAACGATGGTTTGCCACGACGTTCGGGAGATTTCCGTTGGAACTGACGGAACCGAAATTGGTCGAGGTAGGTAAGGTGGCTGAGATGATCGAAACCTTAAAGGACAGTAGGTTTCGAGGACAGCCAGTTATCGGTTTTGATACCGAAAAAGTTACTCAAGAGTATATCAGTAAGGTTTTCGCGACTTCTGGGGTTGATAACCCAAAAGGGAAGGAGTTCACGAGAGTCATTAGCTTCTCGACGGTGACTGGAGACACCTTTGTTGTAGATACTACGACAATCATGCCGAAGGAATGGACGCTCATTCATGAGCTCTTAGATTCGGACATGCTTCTCGTTGGATACAACTTGGTTACAGATCTGGTTGCCGTCTGGAATGTTAATGGCGCAGGCAGAAATCACCAGGATGTTGATCTGACAGCAGAGATCAAGTATAGAATTGCATCTTCGTATGGCCGTTATTATGAAGTAGCCAAGGTAGGGGATCAATTGAACGGAAGATTTTTGGCAATGTCCAGGAAGTTGGGACTTTGCCCAGAAACATTTAAGCTGAAAGGGTTGTTCACGGAGCTGTATCTGGCGGACGTTGGTTATTTCCAAATCGATTTCCGTCAGAGAGCGCAACGTGAACGATTCTGTAGGCATATGTTGACACAGTTTGAAATCAGGTATTCAGCACTGGATGCCTACTACTCATTGTTGGTTTTCTTAGCGTTTTTCCACTATGAGTTAGCTATGGAAGTCGAGGTCGGATTCCAGTATTTTCCGCATGATTTGATGAAAGCGGATCAAATCCAGATAATGTCGTACAGGTTTTTTAATATGATACATGGAGAGAATTTTCGGCAGACTTTTTGTGGAAGTCCGGAAGTAGAGGAGCCGCAGTCGTCGGCTATTTACCACGTAATGAGACAGGAAGCGTATGCCCGTATGGCTGCCCAAATGGACACCTCATTTGGAGGCTATGTGGAGTACAGCTTCCCTCATTACGAGGCAAATCCGAAGAGAGGGAGAGACGTAAGTATACCTAAAGGTATTCATCCTGATTATACCGTTAAAGAAAAAAGTAAGAATGTAGACGGTAATGATACGGTAAGTGAGGATGAAGAGTTCGAAGAAGCTTTGTCGGAAAAGCAGATTAGAACTCGAATAATGAACAAGGTGATAGATATGGTTAATCGAGGGAAGAGTTTCAGTAGACTCGATGAACCAGTATCTATGGTTTTGTACGAGAATTACCTAAGGTATAGGAAAGAAACGAAGCAGTTATTGGAGATACCATCTCTGGAAGTTGATTACCACGAGTATGAACCGGTCAGAGTTTCGAACGGTAAAGACTCGTATGTAAGACAACACTGGAGTATGGATATCTCTCCTTATTCTGAAATATTGATCGAGGACAATTTTAAGAATTTGGAGTCAGTGTGTAATAAAGTTCCGCTCACGTTTCATTTGTTTTGGCCAGCTTGCAGAGAGGAAGCGGAGGAGTACCTTACCTCTCTCCTTGACCACAACTATTTGAGATCCTTTAGCCCTGAGGGAAAGGAACAACTCTTGAAGATGTTGTGGAGGGGAGATAGGTACGGTCAGTACTTATCATTTTTGAATAGTCTTCCAGTAACAGAGGTACATACGCCAACCAAGGGCGATTCTATTACATGTTGGGGAAATCGTTTCGGATTTCTGCCGATCCGATTTTGGCCCAAGACAAAGTCATGGGAGCAAAGACCGGAAGATAAAAGGAAGCATTTGGCGGAGTGTCCGCAGTACAAAGATAATCCGTACTGCTATCAGAGGTTTTACTTCCGCCAGATAGCTGTTAGAGTTCCAGGTTTGCGATACCCAATAGATATGAGTGAGGACGCAACGAAGGAGAATCAGAAAAAGAGCGTCTTAGAGTATCAACCGGAATACATTCCAGGTTACGAGCCGCCATTTTTTGAGCCCATATTGCCGTCCGATGCTCCAGGTTTTACGATTACGCATATTGGCGATAAGGTTGTAGTGACGCCGACAGGTAAGCAGCCAGCAGTGCCGGTTACAGGCACTGAGGTAAGCACAACGGTGAGTCAACAACCTGGAGTTGATATGAGTAGTTTGGGTCAGGTGCAGGGGATGCAGGCTGAGCCTGTTGCGGCGAAAGCACAGCAACAGGTGATACCTGCAGACCTCAACACCCCCATAGACTTGAATCAGGTAGGAGACGATTTAGAAGTGGACAATGAGGTCACTGTTGAATCGTTGATACAGCCTGATCAAGAAACACAGGTAACTTCATTATTAGATCAGACAGAAAGTTTACTTTCTGGAATGGATGTCAGGGCAGAGCAGATGTTGGATGAAAGCAATCTGATAACGATTGCTGCAAGTCCAGCAATAGAGGAAATTGAAGCAAGGCTCAGGGAGCAAGCTGAAAAGGAAATCGAGAGACAGAAAGAGATTTTTACTAAGCAGCTTGCGGAGCAGAAAGCGAGATTAGATCAGCAGCAGAAGCAGCTGGAACTAGTATTGGCTGGTTTTACGGCGCAGCCGACGCCTCTGGCAGCGCCTACAGTCGTGCAAGCTCCAGCCAAGCCGCCTACTGCTTATCATATCCCGAAATTGCCGGCGCAACCCGCTAGTACGCAGGTCATCCAGCCTGCGGTCAGCAAGGTTACGCCGACAGTTCAAGTAGCGCCCAGAGATCCAAGTATGGACAGTGGTATACCAGGTATGTATACTGCCGAAGAGGTTAGAAAGTTCAGAGCAGAAGGTCGTACGGACGACCAAATTAAAAGATTAGGAAGACGAAAATTAACCCGAAAGGCCAATAGGGCTAAGAAGAGAGAAGAAGAAGATGTTATTGAAATCAGTGATGGTGAAGGAGAACAGACAGGGAGTTCTACGTCTGTGGATTTGAAGTTTGCAAGATCTACAACTTTATTGACGGATTCAACCAAATCCAAGACGGGAACTACGCCGACGAGCCTGATGCCTGGAACCAAAAGTTCTACGAGTCAGGTGCAGTCGACGGTTGCTTCGGCTAAAGTACCTAGTAAATCGTCTGCATCTCAGGTAAGTGCAACGACGAAAAGTACTTTGGCTAAGCCCGTGTCTAAGGTGGATAAGACTTCTCAGCAGGACCAGAGCAGCGCTTCAGGGAAAAAAGTTGTTTCTAAACCCTCTACGTCGGAACCGACAAAATCGGTCAAGAGAAGTAGAGATAAGGAAGTAACTTTGGAGTACCTAAGTTCTGTTTTGAGAGACTACTGGGACGTCCATAAGAAGTTTCCCTTGGTGAAGGGAAGGATAGATTTTTCGACACTGGAGGTGATCGAATTTTTTGCTCAGGATATGCCAGATGATAATAGGAACCAAATCATCTGGGCATTAGTGAATAATGGAGTAGAGGAGCTTTACGAGAATTACGGGGATCACTTTGATGTTCAAGGTGGTTTCCTGTATGATCATGTAAACGTTCCTGAGCCCATTTGGGAATATATTTGGCTCAAGTTCATGCCAAATTGGTTTCATCATTTTGATGCGGAAATAGTGATGGCAGCCGTGAGATTCTTATGTACCATGGTGTTGCTAAAGTTAGAACAACAGCAATTGGGCCCGAGACATATTGGTGCAATTGATGCACGGGCCAAGTCATTTGTTACGGAAAGATATTATTCTATCTACCTGCGGGGAGAAGGTAGTACTGCATTCAGGGAAGCGTACGCCAACCGAATGCAGGAGCACCAACAAACTGCAGCAGATATGGCAGCGAAAAGAAGGTTGTCTGATATGGTTCAGAAGTTTTCTGGTAAGTTCCAGAAGGCCGAGGATGAGGAGGGGCAACCCTTCAAGATTCCAATGTTAACGGAGAGACAACCTAGGGATGCATCCAGGACTAGGAGCCAGCACTCGCGACAATCGTCTCACTCGCAGGGTCGGCACCAGCCTGGAGTATTCAAATTACCATATGCGAATCAACAAAGTCAAGGTAGGTCCACTACCTCAGCTTCAGGAGTATCTTCCGTAAGTTCCACTCAGGGCTCGTACCAGAGGGGAACTGGAGGGGAATATGGCCGGGGCTGGGGTCAGGGACAGGGTCAAGGTAGACCCTTTAAGATGGTTAATCCGCAACCGTATAGAGGACAGGTGATGGGCGGACCCCCTCGTGTGGCCCAACCTCGAGGAGTTTTTGGGGGATTCCTCAGGGGTCGTGGAGCTCAGGGTGGTCCCTACCCTCGCCGTGGTAGCTTCCAATACGGCGGTTATGGTGGCGGCGGGCAACAATAATTTCATATAGCCGCATCACTTTTGGACCAAAATTCGTTATTTCGTACAAATTTTATTTCAAAAATATAAAAATACAAAAACAAAAATAAAATACAAAATACAAAAAAAAAATATATTATCTCGTTTTATTGTTGCTTTAAATTTTAAAATTTTCTCGTTTCCGGTGCTCAAACATTGCCCGGCAAAATTCGTTATTTCCGTCCATCTTATTTCGGGCATGTATATAGCCCTCGTATTTTTCTTGTTTAATTTCAGGGCCTGAAAAAGATGAAGACGTGAAAATTTTATTCGCGTTTATAAAATTATTTCGTAAGTAGATATTTGAAATATTTTATAGAAAATATTTTTTACTGAGTAGATTTGTATTAGACGGAGCGATGTGGCGAGCGGCCGACCGGGGAGGAAGCGCACCTGGGCCACCTCATCACCGAGGTTGTAAAAACCAGGAAATGGGAGAAGAGGAACGGCGACGCCCCGGATCTAGGCACAGATCGATGTCAAAGTCCAGGCCGAACTACGTTCGTGATCGTTTCCGGTAGCCCGAAAGGGAGTGCCCTGCCGAATGGATTGGTCAAGGTCGCCGTCACCTGAAGGACCTGGTAGGGGCTGGATCACATCTTGGAGGGGGTAGCCCCAAAAATTTGTTTTCCGAGGGGAAAACTGTTATGCAGTCGGGGCCTCAGTATGAGACTCAGGCTGCAGAAAGGTTTTCACCTCCCGTTGGTCGGTTTTGAGGGCCGAGGGATGTTGAGGTGGGCTCAGGTGCACGTGTTCAGCTTCCGGCGTCGGTGCGCAGGCGGTTGGACGCGGCGAAAAGTGGCCGGAAAGAATGATATATTTGCATAGGTTTATGCTGCCACTGTTTCGCATGTTTTCTGTCTTTTTGGCATTATGGAAAAAGACTTATTTTATGGAGCGTCGCCGCCATCGTCTTATTTATAATATTTTTGTATATTATTTATTATTGGCGTCGCCCTTCGTCACCCAATACAACTTGGACCTGTAAGTTGTTTTGTTTTGTGAGCGTAGTGGAGGGAGTCTTTAAGAATAGGAGTGGAGACTTGGGTAGGAGCTCCTGAGGTACGTGCCAAGGTGTCCTGCCTGAGGTTTAGTGAAAGTTCTGGTGTATATCTGGTGAAACGTCTGGGAGAGTTTGGTGTTTGTTGTTGTTGTTAGCCTGTGGTTAGAATTGTTGCTTAATTGTGACCCCACAGCTGCCTAACACCCCCAAGTACAGGTATGCACCCCCTGACCCGAATAAATAGCCAGACACCCCCATGAAATTTTTTCAAGGCAGTTTTTTTCATGATTTTTTTGCATATTTGTACGAAAAACATGCTTGTTTTTTTTGCTCACCCGCTCCCGCCCCAGCCCCCTCCATAAAAAGCCAAGGACCCTCCCCCCTGGAAAATTCTTGCCGTGTATGTTTGTGTCAGCCATCTAGAAAACCAAAAAAATCAGCAAGAAATCAGACGTTTTCCATAATTGATGGCATGGCTAAGTAGAAAAGGTCTTCCGCCATCTCCTGGCGCTGAGAAAGGGACATAGAAGGAGTCGAAATATATATTCAAAAATTCACATTTGTGGCGCAATTAAAAATTAGCAATTAAGACTTTATTACTGAATGATGACCAGACCATTTTACTTCGCATATGATTCTCGTTTCAGAGTGCTACATTGAAGCCTTACTTGACCGCCGTCCGTCATTCGTTGACCGCGGCGTTGTGCTTGGAGAACTTTTCATCGCAAATTGTCGAACGTCATAATAAACCGGAGATTGAAGTCAAGTACGTGTAAATCCAATTTATTCGACGTATAACAGAACCTCACTGTTTTAAATTTCGATTCTTGTATACTGTAAAAGTCAAATATGCTTTGAATTTTCGGAAAATTAGATTTCATTTTTGGTTACAAACTATTTTCATCAAGCTTTGACGGTTTTGATTTCATATTATATAGCCAAAAGTGTGTGCCGATGATCTCAAACGGCTGCATATAGATGGTGTTTTTTGTACAGAAAAGTTTTTTTTTGCTCCAAATAATAGGGGAGGAATAGCCAATTAATTCCTGTAATATGAAGTCAATAATTAGCAACAACTATATGGTGAAAAAGCCTTTAAATCAACGAAAAGATTTTTGCGCAAAAAAGCGAATGCCAAAGAAACCGTATTAAACGCCTTATGAATGTGTAATGAACTCAAATTTTCGCTTGAAAATGTTAGCTTAAATTTGGGAATATGTCGAAATCAATGTCAAAAACTGAAATTTGTTCCGTTCGGCACGTAGGCGCAAAAAATTTTTTGAATTTCTTCAGCGTCAACCAAGACTTAATTTTCTGCTACAAAAGTTGATGTCTGATCTTCGAACTTTCAAAAAAACCCTGTCGTTGATCAGTTAGACACCAGAAAATATGCAATGATCATTTTTTATCAATTTAAATAGATCTGCAAAAATCGTGTCAATTTTGAGCCGGAAATGGGCAACCATACAAAAAGCTCTTTTTTTAGCCATCACGGACTTCTGCCATTTTCCAATACCCTACAATTTTATATCCAATTGTCTCTTTCAGATCAAGCAAAGAATTGCTCCTAACACCTATAGTGATTAGCCGTAATGAAAAAGAAAAAATACTCATCGAAGCATCCATAAATTCCGTTCGAATTAGCATCGCTATTAAGCAAGTTAGTTAACTGCATGCATAGTCCTACTGTTAAATTTAGCCTAGACAGACTCACTGAAATTTATCCATATGGAATGAAATGTCAGTATATAAAATTTGGTTTGTTTGGCGTCAAAATTTATCAATGATTCAAGGTTGATGAAAATATGGCTTTTTTATGTATATGCTTCTCTGAAAATTTTCCCTTAATCATTCTATATTTTATAGATGGATGACATCGAACGTATTCTGTGCCACAAATTCACAAGATTCATGATGATGCGATCGGAAAATTTTGTAATTCTAAGAAGGAAGCCAGTACAAGTATGTTATACTTTTATATCTTGTATCAAATTCATTCGTCTTCATCAATTCGGTTAGCCAGATCACTTTGAAAGTCAATAATTTCCATTATATGGTCAAAAATAATCTGTTTTTTCTTTCAGGGCTATGACATTTCTTTCTTGATCACAAACGCCCACACTGAACAAATGTATAAACATAAATTAGTCGATTTCATCATTCACTTTATGGAAGAAATCGACAAAGAAATATCGGAAATCAAATTGGCTTTAAACGCGCGGGCTAGAATATCAGCAGAGGAATTTTTGAAAAAAGTAATTTTTTTCAGGCGGTCTCTATAATCTGTTTTTCTTGAAATGCTTATAAGCAATAGTGGAAGGCATGTTTTTGCCATTTTATGCTAAGCCGTATGGGTCGAATATGATTGAGAACAATTTTTCGGGTAAATATTCTAAAATTGTGTAAGTCATTATTTTTGTTTCACAATTTTTTATGAAAAACAGACTATGGGGCCAGACATGCACGGCAAGAATTTTCCCCGGGGAAGGGTCCTTTGACTTTTATTCAGGGGGTAGGGGGATGGGTGAGCAAATAACCAACAAAAGTTCCGAAAGCTTTATTTTCATGCGAAATATGCACATAAATCATCGAAAAAGCTGTCTTAAAAAAATTTCTGGGGGGTGTTTGACGATTTTTTGGGCCAAAGTGTCAGGTAAGGGGGTTTACCCCCCCCCCCCCCCCACGTGCATGTATTTATACAGCTGTTTCATAGAAATTACATTGACGTAAAAGCACGCTTTTGAAAATTTGACTCTATTTGATAGAAAAACTATCGTAAAAACCATGAAAAAGTTCTGCTTTTCCTTTTCAGTTTTGAATTCGGTGGTGCCGCCAATTCCAATAAATCATTTCCGACCGTTTACACGTTGTTAATTGTCGCATTTTTACTTATTTATATTGCTACAATAAAACACCGATCGGCATCTATTTATTTTGAACGACGTGGATCCATAATAAACGCTGAATCCGACTGATGCGTCAAGTTCAAACAACTCATTTTGACCTACGGGCAACGTTCACATACTTTTTACTATAAAAAACGAAGATTTCACAATAAACCAAACTTCTCCAAAACTTTAAACGTCAATTCATAGCCTAAGAAACACGCCTAAAAAAGGAGTAAATTAAAACTTTTGAAAATCGAACCTAAATGAGAACTTACTGCATTTGCGGGAAAAGCTCTGAGCATGACGGGCGTGAATCCTCTATAAAGTGCCCTAAAACTTTCTTCTCTAATCATCTCTCTGAAAACGTCTCTGATTCCGTTCGGATATTTTCCTTGTGGGGCTGAAGAGGAAATTTGGTGATAAAATTGGGGTCCGGCAGTTTTCCAGTGACTTTTCCAGGTTTTTTTTCAGAGCAAAAATCATCAGTAATTCATTACAAAAATGGAAGAAGTGTGTAGGTACCAGAGGCGGTAAGCACGTGTAAAGCACGCGTGATTATAAAGTTTTATCACATTGATTTGAAAATATTTTCACATTTCTTTGAATTCTGTGATTCGCAAATTCTAGAAATTTTTTTCTGCCAATAAATGTTCAAACGAGACGCATATTTCCTGCTGCCGCATTTTACCGTTTCAGTAAATGATCTCTTTCCTTTATAACGGAACTCACTTTTGTGCACTGAGAATGACTGGTTTTTCCACGTAATGTGTAAGACCCACATTTTCTCCATGCGTACAAGATTTTTCTTAACACGCGTTTTCTGTTCAAAAATGCCTACAATTGCTGAGCATTCTGAAACGTACTTCTGCATTTGGCTGTTACTCACGTGAAAGATTTTCAAAATCAGGGAAAAAATCGGAATCCTCATGCACAATGAAATAAATGTTATACAAAGCATCTTTCATATCATAAAAATAAATCTGAATGTATTATGTGCCAAAAGACTCGGCGTGAAGGGCCGTAAAATTAATGTACAAAATGACAGTCTACGGAAAAAATATGAACGATGATGAACACTATTAAAAATCTAGCTATGGGAGCATAGACAAGACATCAGAAAAAATGGAAAAGTGAGCTTCCAGGTAAACTTGGAAAATGTCAATGTTCCTATGATGCTTGTCACTATTCCCTCTATTTTCCTTCGTGGCCTGAGGTTCAAGAAGGTTCACGCATTCTTTTTCTCTGCGAAGTTTTTATGCTCAACCTGATAGAAAGTAGAAAATTTTCGCTTTCGAGTTGCCCTTCTGAAATTAAATGCAGCTTTTTGCGATTGGTAGATTTTTAAAACAATTTCATTCAAGAATAATGCAATCACATTGTTAATGCAACCTTTTTCTGTTGCCCGCTATATCGGTAAGAGTAAGGCTCGGCCTGGAACCTGAACCCAGGACATTCGCATGCTCCAACATAACCAGTCAACTAATCAATAGGAAAGGTGCGCGCGATTGATTTTCGTCTAAAATTAATCATAGACTTAGGGGACTAACCAATTTGTAATCTTGATTTGAGAACATCCGGGGGTATCGCTATGAGCCAGTTACAGACGCCGGCCATTCCGCCCGCGAACAAAGTCTTTCCTATACTGAGATCATGTCGGCTGCAAAAGAAATCGTTAAATTGTAAAAAAAGGCACTGAAATTTGATAAGCTTCCAAATATTAGACGAGCCGATCAGACAAAAAAACAGCCATAAATCAATCATCTTTGGTGAAGTTGAGAAAAACGCCGAAAATTGTATCGATTTCGAGCTTAACACAGGCTAACAAACAAAAAAAATGGATTTTCCAAATAGCAATAACTTCTTACATTACAGTGGTTGCAGAAAATTTTCTAATTTATAGTGAAACTTCAAAATGTTGCATATGGATGAAAAACGGCACCTTTTCTATATGAGCTTTTAACTTCAGATTGGAAAAGAATGTCCTTGTATATCATGAATGAACACGTTTCAAAAAAGGAATACCTGTTTTACTTGCCTTTTCCCTTCGGGCGTCAATTTGATCATTAAATATTCGTACGAAGCGAAATAAGCTCCGCTGGCGGGGACGTCTAAAATTATTATTGGTGACTACACATGTAAAGGAGCTCCGAGGTATGTGGAATCCAAACATGCACATAGGCGGTAGGGGGTAAACCCTCCTACGTGAGACCCTGGATACCCCCTGGCCCGAAAAAATTGCCAAACACCCCCCTGAACTTTTTCCAAGACAGTTTTTTAATGATTTCTATGCGTATTTTATATGAAAAACATACTTTCGAAAGTTTTTTTGCTTGCCCACCCCCTCGATAAAAAGTCTGAGGACCCTCCCCCTGGAAAATTTTTGCCGTGCATGTCTGGTGGAATCAAGCAACTTTTTATGCGTAGGGTCATCGATGACTCAAAATTTTAGGGGTGGGAACGTCCTTGAAGGACAAGAATTTGACCTTTTTCGCGTAAAAAATCAGAAAAAGGTTAAAAAAATACCGGTAGTATTTTTGTCTAAAAGCTATAATAAATATGTGTCTATGGGGTGAAGCGCCAAGAAATGGACATTTTAATTTTTAAACCATTTTTTTCAAAAAAGATCATTTTCTAACCCAAAATTTCATTTTTCATTTTCCAACCAAAAAGATAGGGTACCCATGGCTCACCTATTTTAGATATACAATCACCAAATATTGGGGTCACCGTATGCCCGAAGATTCCAGGGGGTTCTTATGGGTACCTCTAATTGCATGAAAGTTAATGAAAATTCGGGACGAAATGCTTTAAAACCCTAACCTCTGAGCAAAGTGGCTGCGGTTCCGCGATAAATACTCCTTATTCCGCCTTCCTTGTATAATCTTTTGACGACATCGATCGGACCACGGAATCTAGTATCGCTTTTATCGTGTTGGATCTGGAAGTTATAGCTAGTTTATAGAGATTTTAATTGAATTTTAAGTCGAAATAGTAAGCAAAACCCGGAATCGAAATTATGAAACTTGTAAAATGTAAAATTAGATTTCGAAAAAATTATTAATCTTCTATTAGATCACTAATCTTCTAATTCGAGTGACTTTTTCGAAATCTAATTTTTCCTTGTAACAGGTAAGATATATATATAATCAGACAACCCCATAGGGAGGGGTATGAGGGAGTATTATCCCTGCCTAAAGTTCTAAAAATTGATCACTGGGTGCCTAATTTTCAGACAAAATCAAGTGTTTAGTGCACAGACAGTTACACTACCCCTGCAAATTTTCAACTTTACCCCTACCGTGCACAAGGGGGGGGGGGCGTTGGGGCAGCATGCTAACAGTGTATCGCGTAAAATCAACATTTTCTGGGGCTATTCAGTAAAAAATGGGTCCGCCCCCCCCATGAAAAAATCCTGCCATATTACAATTATATATATAATAGATTTTAGGCTTGGCATACGAAAGCTGCGGATTTGAGATCATTTTCTAATCTTTTTCTATTTCGCTTCATATTTTAACGGGAAAATTCCTATCTCTCTTGAACATTAATTCCAAGACAGAGAAAATAATTTCTATTCTGATTTTTTCATTTTTGTTAAACGAGTCTGACCAGATGAAATTTAATTTTCTCAAGTTTAAAAGTCGTAGACAATTTAACCTGTAATAAGCATTTGATCCTTTCCGCAGGTGCTATGACTACAGTCGTCAAAAAACCCGCAAAAGCGCCGGCGTTGAAATTTTGTAACGTGCTGTGAAAAAAAGATTCGATTGGCAATTGTAGGAAAGTGTAAGTTTCTCAACACCCTATTCTTAACCAAAAATGGGCAAAAAAATGTAAAGAGTTGGATTCAGATTGTGAAAAGTTATACCTCAAAACTTCGTCCGGATGTTTCTGTTGCATCCGTTTCGCGAACGAGCATCCGAAAAAATAAAGGGCAAATAAGGGTGAAACGCCCGCCAACGGAGCGCCCATTCCTTTGTATAGACCAGTGAAGCCCTGAAAAAGAGCAATTGGACGGAGTAGGGATTAATCGAAAAGGAATGTTTCACTTATACATGTAATGCAGCTCGGGGATCCGGGGAGATGGTCAGGGGTTTATGTTATGTATGGGGTCATGGATCGCCAAAATTTAAAGAGAACATTGAGGAAAAAAAACTCGAAATTTTCGACCGTAAGGTCCGGAAACGGTTCAAAAAATGGTTCTTGAGGTTAAAAAATCCATAAAAAGACGAGTGGGCACCACGTAAATCAGGATAAGGAAAATCTATAAGGAATTCAACCAAATCATAATCAAACTTTAACAACAACCAACTCGCCAAAACGGCGGTACACTCTTAGGTCACGTTTTTGGATAGATCTCAAAAAGATCTATCGATTATGTTCAAATTTCGTTTTGGAACGAAAAAATCTGATTCGCCTTGAGAAGGCACGATTTGGGCGGAGTCAAAAAACACCTTCTGGGTGAGCTCATATCTCTCCCAGTCTCGCATGCCGACGTATATATACTTGACACCACAAGCTATTATATGAATTTATACATACCTCCTTGGTAACCGTTTGTCGTAAACATTCGATAGCGCCGTTAAAATGAATACTTTGACCGGGCGCCGGAACGCGTGCCGTTTGCATCCTAACTTTGATTGTGTCGAAAGGGTGCCCGGTTAGAACGACGAAAAATCCGCCGACGCCGCCGGCTATCATATTTGCGACGCCGTGCGTTTTTTTACGTTCGGTCGACATTATAAAATATGACAATCTGAAATAGCGATAAATGTTAATTATAATTACATGATTTCGGTCGCAAAAAAGGTAACCGCGCCAATTATTTGGTCATTCAATGGAGATCCTACCATATCTGTGCATACTGCATAGTTAGTCAGCCTGACGGGGCTAAATTAGGACTTTGTTAGCGTCTTACATTTGGTTTTTTCTAATAAAACCCGAGCAGAAAAATTTTTAAACATGAAGACGATGTTGAATTCATAAGCATCATGGAGGTGATTTGCAGAAACATCAAGTTTAACTTGAAGTCTTTCAAACTTATGAAGTAGGAGTATATTTCTTTAATTTTTAAAATGATAAAGATATGTTTTTGAACATAAAATCGAACCTTATGATTACTGAACGAGTTATCCTTAAATTGTTTTTCCGGCATTTTATAATTTCAGAATCTGAAAATTTTTTCGACACTACGTCCTCGAAATATTGGAAACAACAGAAGGAATGAAACAGAAGCTCGAAAAATGGTGGTTTTTTGTACAAAAAATTCTTCTTCGTACAAAGATTTTGTGGTCGATCCTTGTACAGGTACAAAGAGGCTTTTTGAACAATCATTTTTTGAATACATATCATCTGGTTGAATGTATAATTTAATTACATTACGATACGTTACAAGCCTACACTTCAATATTCTTCAATTACAGATTTTTGGCTCCTACAATTTAAATTTGTTTCCAAAAAACTTAGGCCTAGGAGCCACGTAGCTCATGATTCTCAAACTGATCCAAGCCTAGATAATGAATAATAACGACGAGCTTATAGGCCAAGGCCATGCGCAGGATTTTTTTCATGCGGGGGCGGACTAAATTTTTTTTACTGAATAGCCCCAGAAAATGTTGATTTTGCGCGATACACTGTTTGCATGCTGCCTCAATGGGGCGGTGGCCGCCCCCCGCTCCCTCTGTGCACGGCCCTGTTATAGGCAATATTATTCCAAAAAATTAAGCTCTAAAGATTTCATCAGTCTAATTCTGCAGGTAACAATATTTGGATTAGTGATAACATATTCGAGTGAGCTATTCCATACATCAACAGATCGGTTACAAAAATAATACTTCAAAAAATTTGATATGGATATGTAGATTGGCACAGTTTTGAGGAATTATTCGCGCGACAAAAAGACGCATTTAAAACGAAAAAGAAGTCGAATAAAAATATTTTGAGCGAATAACGAGATAATAATAACAGAGACATTAAATAATGTATGACAAAAAAGGCATACCTGTAATTGGAGAGATTGGGGGGGGGCGCCACCAGCTTGACCGAACTCTGTAGCCAAATTTCGGGACTCCCAAACTTGGAAAAATTAGAAAAAAATAGTTTTTTTTGTCTTTTTTGGGAAAAACAACCCCCATCCCAAAATTTTGGATTCATCCTCCCCCACAACTGGTCGGACCTCTTACAGGTATGCAAACAAGATAGAAAATAATCCAGCTACGGCGCGACCGTCGGCATGTTTGCTTCACCAGTAGTTATCATCATGTATAGAATGTCTCATTTCGTTGTTAAATCAGTTATCTTCGGTATTGCGTCTGAGTATTTGACGCATTGTTTTTTTTCCACATTTGCACTATAATGTGGAAAAAAATCTGGAATGTGGAACAAATTTTTGAGGTCTTTCCACAAATGTGGAAGAAAATTTTGGGGTTTCCATACTGAAAAGATGCATTTTGGTGCATTTTAGAGGGTCCAAATCCCAAAATTTTTCGGCGCTCCCCGCCGGTAATAACTTTAAAAATCAATATTATTTATTACCAATCTCAGGCACTGCTTTTAGCATGTCTACCTTCACTTACCATTTAATCTCTAATAGTTTTCATCGTCTTAAACGTATTATTTCATGTTCAATATTATATCTTTATATTTAATGAAGATCTGCATTTTTTACTCCATACATTTTTTGAGAAGGATCACGCGTTAACTTTCTAAACTTTTTGAAGCGTTTGTTCCTTTCTTAATGTAAATTGAGTTCAAAAGCTTCATGGAAGTATTTTTGGAAAATTTCTACGCTACTGACTCATAAGTTTTCGGCCAATACCGGTTTTAAAATTTTTCAAATGACAAATTTCTAGATATTACGATTTATGAACACAAAATTTGGAATTTTTACGGATGGCGGTGGCCACGCCGAAATTTCTCTGACGCCGGTTTTTGGGGGTTTTCATGATCAAGGGAAGAAAGAACAAGTGAAATTAAAAAAACGGTGGACCGGGATAATATGGAAAAATTATTAGATGATTAAAATCCGGCACGGGGCGCCGGAAAATTTTCACTATTTTCCATTTTAATGCATAAGAATTCATCTCCGAACAGGAAAGCCTATAACCTAATGAAAATTTTCCTTAGGCTTAGGGTACAGCAGCTGCGCCCCAAGGGCACAGCGCTGTTGCGGCTCTTCCAAATGAAGTTGTTAGTTAAAATAGTATCAAGGGTCTTAAAGGAATATAGTGTTTAAACTTTCTGGTGAAATTGTGTAGTAGTAAACACATTAAGTCCATAGGCTGGCTGATGGACCAGGTTCGATTCTTGAAGTAGGTAGGATTTTTCTATAGTGATAAGGACTATGCGAGATGTGTGCAGATTTTATGCAAATGAGTTCCTGAATGCCATGAGCGCCTGCATTTTCGAACTTATCTGGATAGCTGGCATCTTGAGTTCAAAAATGTCATTTTGGACCAAAATTTGGAAGAGAATCGACTTGTTAAAAAATTCCCGCTTTTTTCTTAAAAATTCTGTCAGAGAAAGAAAGCATTGCGCAGCGAGGTCCGTCATCAATTTGATTGGTCGAAAAAATTTATATTGATTTTTTTGGTGTTTTGGCAAACTAGGCTTAGGCTTATTCTTAGGCTTAGGTCTATGCATATTGCATACCTGTAACTGGGGGGGGGGGTTGGGGGGACCCCCCTCGACTTGGCCAACCATATACCCCAGCGTTTTTTTTTGTGCACGGACATTTGTGCCAATTGGCACAAAGAGCCAAAAAAAGTTGTGCCAATAGAACAAAAAATTTTTTCCATCATAAAAACATACTGAAAACTTTTAAAAAGGGGCGGAATATTTTTTAGGCGTGATGTCCAAAAATGAGCAAAACGCATATTTTTCGGCAGTTTATCATCTGAAATGATCAATGGACAGCAAATGGAGGCGCGGAAACCAAGTTGAAGCAAAATTATTCAAATTTTTAAATAATGAAAAATATACTAATTTTTTTCCAATTTTTGACAAAAATTATTTCCTCCTCCTCCCAAAAAATGGTCGGACCTCTTACAGGTATGGGTCTATGCTTAGGCTTAGGTTTAGGCATAAGCTTAGGCTTGGGCTTAGGGCTTCGACTCACGATTAAGAAGGAGTAGACTATAATTTTTGACTAATCAAATTGGTGGAATAAACTTTTTCGACCAATCAAATTGATGACCACCGTTTTTTTTTTCCTCAAATGGGGTCTTTTGAGGAAAAAAATTTCGAAATGAGGAAAAAAAGTTTGGGTATGGTTCTCATTGAGGAAAAAGTTTTGGGGAATTCAAAACCGAAAAGATGCGCTCTGGTGGACTTAAAAGGGTCAAAATCTCAAAATTTTCCGGCGCTTCGCGCCGGTCATGGGTATAATCTTGACTATTTTCTATCAGGCGCGGCCGTTAGCGTATCTACTCCGACTTACTAATTAATTTTCAACAGTTTCCATCAATCAAGTTAGCTCGTTTCATTTTCTAATCGTTAACAGTTCATCACAGGGTTTATTTTGCACACCGCAACCAAATTTCGGGCTGTGCAACCAAATTTTTTCTGCCAAGTTGCACAGTGCAACTTGAGGCCTGACTGCTCTTTTGATAAAGTTATTGGGTTTTCTGTCCAGAGATGCATTTTTATGCGTTCTAAAATGGAAAAAAAATTTCAATTAATTTATAATTTTCTATATTCTAGTACGCGGTTAGAAAAGGTCATTCTAGTTAGTGCTTAAGGTTCTATTTATCATCATATTATGGTTAAATGTTTGATCCTGTATTGTTTTTTGAAGAAGTTGATGAAAACCAACATTTTTCTCGATAATTTTCCCAAAATTGCGATCTTCACAAAAAATTTGAATTTTGACTTTCATGTGATTGAAACATTTTGAGTGTAAGACAATGCTGGAAATTTTTGGCGCTTGAAAGCCGCTGGCCTAGTTTGTGGATTTGACATTGTCCCACTGAAAATTCATTAAATTCACCGAAAATCAAACCTTCTGTCTGGGAAATAAAAGGTGAAAAGATTCATTTTTCAGCGTTCCAGAATATTGAAATGCCGAAAAAATTTTCGGCGCTACGCGCCGAACTAATTACTCTAGTCTAGTTCAATTAGATTTTTCATTTGGTCTCCAAAACTCAAAAATTGGGTTTTAAATGCCTAAAACCGACGCGGATCGAATGAAATGTCAAGAAAACAGTTTGCGATGGTTTTTCCGATAAATTTAAGCAAATTTATCGATTTTAGAGTGAGCAACTAAAAATTTATCTGTGCAACCAAAATTTTTCCCCAAGTTGCACATTGCAACCTGGCCTGTGCAAAAAAATCCTGGTTCCATATGTCGCCCGAAATTGAGATTTTTCATCAATTCTCTCAATTTTTTCTCTCGATACTTGGAATTTTTTAAACGTTTGCAACCTGAACTTTTGCCTTTATTGAAGATGGAGATCGGAGACACTACTAGACTGCAATCTGTTCATGAATATCTGTTGGAGAGATTTATTTTTCAGCGTTTTAGAATATAAAAACCCGAAAATTTTTCCGGCATTTGAAACAAATTACAGTTCATCAGTTTGATTTTAATTTATTTCTCAACGTTGTGAAGATTCATTTTCCAGCGTTGTAGAAAGTGAAAATCAAAAAATTTTTCTGGCGCTCCGCGCCGGACCAAAAACTAAATAAAATTAGATGATTCTAATCGGAGCCACAGAAATGTCAATATAAAGCGGATAAATTCCTGAGAACTCTATCGTTAACATGCTTCACCTGCTTCTGTACAACATTAATATATTCTTCATGAGCTCATTTTTAACTAAACGTAACCAGAATTTTCTCAATTTTTTCCTCATTTTTGCAGGTTTCTGACTCCAAATATAACGAAATGCTTGGGTATGCTCCTAAAATGCATAAAAAAGCATCCATAGCCACATTATAAACGTTTTTAAAAATGAGGAAAATTTTTGGAAAATGAGGAAAATAATTTTGGGTCCGGTTCTCATGTGGAAAAAATTTTCGAGGAAAAAAAAAACGGTGTTGATGACAGATCTCGCTTCGTTTGTCATAACGGTATATTCACAGTAGTCCAGAGAATTTTCCAAGTATTTGATAAAAAGTAAGCACTTGCGCAATTGTTGATAAAAATATCAAAAAAAGATTTGTCACATGACGCAGATTCAGCAGCAGAAAACCAGATCGTAACGATGTTGAGATTGACAAAAAAATAGTATTTTTCTGTTGACTGGTAAGCAAAATTCTGGTAATTCTCTGCAAAAGCACGATTATAGAATCGATGTTCTAAAAAAGCTTGAAGGCATAACTCATTTCTGTCTTTTTTTAATTTGCAAGCCGTAGTCATCACATCAAAGCGATATTTTTCGAGGATACGGTGCAAGGAACTGCGTATGGGGGGTATAGCCTTTTTTCCATATAATGCTTCCAAAATGAAAAATGACGCGAATATACAGTGACTTGAAAATCTTTCTACACGAACGTCTGACTGTAGAATTTTTTACTCAAAAAATTATTGATTGCAAGTTGAGTTTTGAAACAAATTTTATCTGCCATTTGACGTAACGCTTGGCAGAAAATTCAGAAAATATAAAATAGTACTCGCTTTCCAGATTTATTATTTGGAAGCATTTCAAGAAAGACCAGTCTAATAGGGTAATTTTGTCTCTCAATCTTATGATCGGTGCAACGATCCCATGAAAGTAAGTACAACAGGGAGAAACCCTTTTACAGCAATTATTACTGTAAAGAAAAAGAAAATTTCTGGTGGAGCAGAACTGATGCTGAAAATTATCTCCAATAACATCTCTGAATGGTCAAAATTCCTCAAGCGCATGGTTCAAAACGGTTCTCTCCAACTCAGAAGCGGATCACCGTAATATTTCTATGGCTTTGGCGTTCCCATTCTTGTGGAAAAATTTAATGTTTTTCTACAGTATAAAGTTTTCAAATCCGTGAAAATTGTAAAGCTACTTTTAGCTTTTTGATGTGTGTTTTTCAAAGTAAGTGGGCTATAGCAAGTGTATTATTATAATCAAGTAGAACAGGTTTTTTGTATATGAGCAGCTAGCTGAAAAATTGATGCATTTTGTAAAAAATCGTGTCCCGAAAACGATGCTTAAGCATAGGGAATCATCAAGAAACGTGTCCGGACTACATAAAAAATGTGTCCCGAAACATATTTTTTGTGAAAAGTTTGTAAAAAATGGGTAAAACCGTTAGATTCTATAACTCTTGGCATTTTTTAAACTTTTTTGGAGACATTGCATCATCAATTTTAACGTCCGAGTCGCTCGAGGAACATTGAGGTCGAAGTTTACCTATTGCAGCTTTGGGCGTACTTTCTAGATGGAAGTCGAATTTTACACATTGAAACTTCGGGTGTATTTTCTACATGGAAGTAGAATTTTAGCTTAGTACATGTGCAATCACTTTATCAATGCCCCAAATTTTCAGAGTCCGTTTAATAATTTTTAAGGCATCTGTTCGGTGGCGTGTATAATTTTAGAACTTTGAAAAAAAACTTTGAAAAACTAATAGTAAGTATAGCGTTGCAATACTTGCGGAATCTTTTGGGCAACCGTTTCTTCGGGTCACCCTGTATACATTTTGCTGAAACGTTTTATATAAACGTTATAATGGCTCTGAAAATCAAATACCATTTTATTTTATACTGAAAAGTACATCACTAGAACTGCAAATTTGTAAGCATACTTTCACTTTGACGAATTTTCTGAGAAAAAATTCTGTCGCTAAAACTTTCTACATGAGACGACAGCGCTAATTTTTGTCCTTTTGCGATTTAGAAAAATTCTACAAGAGAACAAATTTATGAACTTTTAAATTTTTTTTATTGTAACGATCCATATCAACACAAAATATCAATCACTGAGAAAAATTTTCATAATAAAATCGCACAAGACAAAGGTCGACGCTATTTCCATAACACCTTTAAAACGACACAACGGATGGAGAATGGCAAGTTAAAATAATGAGGGCTTGGGCTGAATCTTCCAGAGTGTAAATTCCGAAATCATAGATGTTATAATGCATTCGATATTACATAAACCTGATTAATGTTACAGCGATTATTTTTTGCCAAAGGGCTTTGTTTACACTAAAATTTGCATAAGGTTCCTAAAAAAATCAGAATTTTATCTGATTTCAGGAATTATGACAGTTACGGACAAGTAGAAAATTGCATACAAGTTTCACACATGAAGGCAATCTGATATCGGACCATTTTTGATTTGTGAGCTCTTTAAATTCACCAAACTTAAGAACTGTGAATTTTGTGAGATATTAGAGATAGGTGCTTCTTCAAACAGGCATTATAGTAGTGCTCACAATCTTCTGTCTAATGCATATCTTAGCATAAGACTTTCTTCGTTGCTGAGATTAGATTTAGGGGAGCTTACCATTATAGGCCACATTTATGCAATTTATAATGTAAATATGATCTACCGACAAAAAATAGTGTAATATCTTACACGCCCATATGCTATATAAGGCACTGTATAACATTCAAATATTTGGAATTTACGCCTATGAAGAGTTTCCTCGTCAGAAAAACAAACTATAGAAACTCTGAATCGGAATTCCACAGGTAAATATTCTGCTGGTTTCCCGAAACTCACTTCCTCAAACTTGTCAAAAGTTGCTCCCTGAAGACGCCATCGTCGCAATCTTTTCTGTAATTTTTCTGCATTTTACTGCAAGCGTCTGGCAAACATTGAATCGGATTTTTTCGACATATGGTAGGGCTGAAATAAGGATAAAAAAGCCCTAGAATACTCCCATAAACCATCGGTTATGGCATAAATTTGAGAGCTACATTTGAACAACAAATTCTGCTAACCTGACAACCTGCATGCCTGTGTAATCTGGCATATTTTTCACGTCGAAACATAGCAACAAGTCTTTTTTGTAACAACTGTAAAAAAAACAACTGCAGTTCATGTTCTCGGGTCTGGTGTCCATTCAAAGCATTAGATTCTTTGAGAAAAAATCAATCTACTTCCTGGCTAGTGGCTTGGTTTCTAATTCTTTCAATGTACAAAAATACACGAGAAAAGAGACTTTGAAAAAACGATCATGTATGCATACTTTGCCATCCTCCCTTGTATCCAATCGATCACTTTTGTGGAACATGCCACTCCGTATCGAGTCGCGAAAAAATTGCAAGCAAATTGAGTGCATTGATCTTTATTGGTGGGATTTCTGCATTCGACAGACCTTTATTTCAAAAAATCACAGAAAATGCACTTGTAGTTACAATATAGTGCATTGAATGACCTTTTTGAACTAAAATGATGAGAGCTGTTAAAAAACTAAAGGTCATTCAACTGGGCTAAAGTGGCTCTTACTCAGTAAAACCACTTTGTACTGAAAATTAACTGCTCTAATAACCTATAGTGAGTCAGATAACTTTTTGGCCAGAAAATGAAAACTTCGCAGTTGCTCCTTGACGATTACATGAAAACATGAAAATTGATCATAATCACATTGATGTACTCGTAATTGTGATCAGTTATCATACAAAAGGTTGGGATATTCTCATGTAAGCGATTCCCAAATGAGAAAATTCTCAAGTGAGTGAATTCCCCATTGAGCGATTCTCACGTGAGCGAATTCCCAATAGGACCAAGCGAGCGATCGAGAATGTAATGAAACTTTCTTCATATTTTCCTTAACCTTATATTTTTCTTTGTGTGTATTTCTTTTTTCTTTCGTTTTTTGTGTGTATTTTTAATTTTTTCGTTTATGTATGTTTTTACGTTTTCATCTTTTGTCTCTACTTTCTTTAATTTTCGTTTTTCTTTTCAACTACTTTTTTCTTTTTTGGTCATGAAACAACAAATTACGAGTTTTCATTTTTAATAAGCATAGTCTTCTTTCTTTTTTTCACATTTTTTTCTTTCTTCCTTGCTGCTTTCTCTATTTTGCTTCCTCTTTCTTGTCACTTTTTCCATGTTTTCTTTTATTTCTAATGCTTTTCCACCTATTTTCACTTATTTTTAATGTCTTCATTTTTGCTGACGTTTCCTTTCTCTTGATGTTTTGTTTCGCACAGTATTCTTTTGTTTATGTTTTTTATGAAGATTTTCACATTTACAACGATGAAAAACTCAAGCTTGTCGAACTGTACAAGAGTTATACAGGAGACTGCGGCTATTTAAAATGATGACTTGTAATGTGATGTTTCTTGAGCAAAAAAAGAAAAATGAAAACAAAAGAAAGCAGAGACAAAAGAGGAAAACGTTAAAACATACATAAACGAAAACATTAACAATACACCCAGAAAACGAAAGAAAAAAGAAATACATTTAAACAAAAATATAAGGTAAAGAATTCGCGATCGCTCGTTTGGAATCGCCAAATTGAAAATTTGTTCACTTGAGAATTTGCTCAATTGGGAATCACTCACATGAGAATCACTCAATTGGGAATTCGCTCACTTGGAAATTCGCTCAATTGGGAGTCACTCATATGGGGATCGCTCAATTGAGAATTCGATCACTTGGGAATACGCTCAGTTGGGAATCGCTCACTTGGTAATAGACCCAAAAGGTTCTGTGTTGTTTGGGGGAAAGTTCAACTGCATTACCTCAACATTTTCCGCTCATTTTGATCCTTTTGTTTTTTGAGCGGCTTCGCATTGATTTCGCGCAGACAAGGGCGTAGCTTTGGGAGGTAGCAGCTGTAAAAATATTAAAAAAAAAATTATTTCATCGAGCTTAATCCATAAATACTTCATTTTCTGCAATTGAATATCTTTCGGCATATTACGGAAATGGATTTTAGGAGTCAAGTGCAATGAAGAGTTTTGTGTTTAAAAAAACATTTTACTGTGGTATCCACTGCTTGATTTTTTGTTATCTGCATTTGCTTGTCAAAGAAGAGTGAAATAGTTACAAATGCAAAAGTAGCTCAGATTATAGCGAAATCAATGTTTCGAAGAAACGGTTGGAAAAAAGATCATTATGTGACCACTAGAAGTTTCATACTTAAAGTCTATTAAGTTTGACATCGAACTGTTTAGAATTAAAACTTTAAAAGAGTTTTCCAGGAAACAGTTTTAACTGTGAAGAATGTATGCTATTCTGTCTACAATTCACTTCAAAAAAATGAGAAAATAAACATCAGCATACAAAATTGATGAAAAATACAATAAAACAACAAGCAAAAAAAAACAAATGAAAAACATTTGAAACACTTGAAAAAATGAATAAATAAAATAAAATCAGAAATTATGAATGAACTGAAATTTACTGTAGAATCTCAAGTCCATCAAATGGCATCATTTCCGAAATCGCCTACATTTTTTTGATAATCACATCAAAAATTTTAAAATATTTTTTACTTTATTAAAATATCCGTCACGTAGTTAACGTCTCGAGATTTGTCGCATTTGATTTTGTTTTTTGTGAATTTTGCCACTTTATCACAAGCATAATTGATGCAAAGTTTAGGCTTCGAACGACAGACAACTGGTCTAAAAAATAAACATTTAAATATAGTGTATTTCCAGACAGGATTATACTCTTCACTTCGAAAAACGTCAGATGCAGAGGAAGCATAATATTTTCAAGTTTATGTGAGAAAATCAACTATTTTGTTAGACATGAAACGTCAATGTCAATCATGGATGAAAAAAAAAATTTTTTTGATAATACTGATGGTTTCTCATTTTTTGCATCTTATCTCAAACGGATTATGTTTCGGAAGTAGTTTCTATAAGAGAGATCAGATCATTGAATAAGTATTTGTATGAAACCTGGCATGGAGTTCAAAATATCTGAAATGTGAATTTCAGTCGATAAGAAATGTATAGTGAAATCATATAGGGCAATATTTCGCTACTTACCTATAGGCCATATCAGAGAAACAAACGTCGAAATTGGGGCACCTTAAACATTATTCATTGCTAGATGTGGAAATTTCGCGAATAATCATTATGTACCATGCTAGTCGATCCAAAACGTCATTTTTGATCGACAACACTGAACAATTCACCCCATATTCGATCAACTTGTCACAAGCACCGTTGAAGCATTGTTTCGCACTTTGACCATCGCAATATTTAGATCTGAAAGATCTGCTAAAGCTGTGAAATTATCAACATATACAAAGTCAAGTGAAAGTTTTCTATAATCTGAGTGTCTATCATATATTTCACAATTGAAGATTTGTAACAGTTTCTCGCCTAAGAGTTTTTTTGAGACTAAGCATTGCCAATAGAGAACTATCATCAATTTGATAATGGTCAAAAAAATGTATCGATTTTTTGAGCTTATGGTTTCCAGTCTGGCCTAAGCCTAAACCTCAGCCGGAAAAGCTATCAGGAAGAAACTCAAAAATCGATGATGTTTTCCGACCAATCAAATTAATGATAGTTATTTTTTTATATTTTTTCGGACGCAAACTTCTACACTAAAAGCTTGGTGGGTGGACGATTTTCAGTGAACACAGACAACATTATTTCACATACGAGTCAAAAAATAGAAAAAAATTTTTGCAGCTTTTCAATACAAATTCAGAAACTCACCGTAAAGATTGTTTTGGTACGTCTGGCCATGATGTGGAATACGACAAACCTGAAATGTACTATATTTCAAAGTTGTTCAAACATGGTTAGCCTCTAAAAAGTTTATAGAACTTCAGCCAGATTGAGAATTCGGATTTAGTTCTTCTTTGAAATGCTAGTAAAGAATGAGAAAGCAAGTGAAATTTCATATTTTTACGATTTCCCGCTAAACCATATGTCACAAAGGACTGAAAACCGCAATTCGCCAATTTTTAAGTGAAAAATTTTACAGTAAAAGATTTGTGCAAACGACAACGACGGCGGTAATTCCTTGCCGTTTTTTTCGATTTGAAAACAGACACCATCTAGCCTATCGCCTTGAAATTTCATATATTTCAATGCATCACACTATGAAGTGTACTCATTCATGGTAAAATAATCTCTTCTCGTGTCGATTTGTATATTATATTTTTCACAAATAACAATCATCAGTATCCACCTATCGTAACATAAACTTATTGCAAAAATATTTTGCCATCAAAATTGACTGGACTAGACAATGTAGACGCAATTTCTGAGGAAGCACTCTTTTCAACAAAGTCTAAGGATTTTCAATATTTTCTCTGTTGAAAGCTGTTGAATGACCTAGAATTTGTTCAAAACTGATTTTATAACTGAACATCTGAAAACTAAAACTTTTAAATGTGCTCTGGTTACCGTATAGACAGGTCGTTTTTTGAGCCACCCTCTTAATGCTAAATGGCATTAGTTTACAAGTGTTAATTCTGAAACGATTATTGTGCATATTGGGTTTAAACCAAACAATTTTGGTTCTCAGGCTTGTTTACGTTGAAATTTACAACATTGAGCTATCAGTAGAAAGAATTGTCAGGTGAGCGAAAAATTTTCGTATTCACACGAATCAATAGCATTATCAGGTACTGCATAGCTGTGATAATAATCTATTATATTCATACAAATTTCGGTGTAAAAACGGCACACGGAGTGAATATCCTTGGGACATCATGCGTTATCCAAACGCATGACTAAAAATTTACAAAATAGAGCTTGATATGCTTACCTGATAACCAAATACCTACAGTACCCAATAAAGCGTGGAAATGACTCATTTTTCTACTTCTACACTAAACTACATTCTGTCATTTACTTATATGTGAACGAGTGACACTTCATCGAGCTCAAAATAGAAATTAATTTGACTAATAAAGAACGACGACTAATTAATAACACAAGAGCAAACACAAGATTGATAAAAATAGAATGTTTTTCGATCTATAAAAAGCTAAAAAATATATTATCATTGAATTTTGACCGGTTTTCAATTATGTATATCATAATATCTTCATTAGTAGTCAGTACGTCAAAAACGGATTAGCTCTCAAAGAATGGAAAGTAGTTATGCGTGCTATGCATGAATTATTACACGCCATGGTCAATTATGAAACGGTGTACAAAGCAGAACATTGCCTAGCCTGTTTTCCTTGAAATGTGCTAAAGCATTAGAAAGATGGTACTATTTCAATTTGTACAGTTCTCAGTTTGACCATTTTCTACATAGTACTGGAAATTCAGCTAAACCTGCAAAAAAATGTAAGAGCCCTTCGATGTTCGATTTTCTTTTCAAGTACGTCACAGTTTTTTCAGATGCATCGCATTCTTTCAAGAAAATCTTGAAAAAAATCAAGACGTCGTCTCGAGAAAATCATGATCCCGTCTTGAAAAAAATTAAGATGGGCGGCTGTTCGAGGGCGCCCTTGGTTTTTGCGGGGGAAACGTGGTGCCCGGAAATAATTTTGAATTTTTTGAATCTCCTGTAGCTATTCCGTGCCTGCTGGAGAACTCGAAAAACAAATGAAAATTTGGATCCTTTCCCGAAATTACTGCATTTTGGGTGGAAAACAAGCATTTTCGACGTTTTTTTGAAAAATCTAGAAAAATAAGAAATTTTTATGAAAAATTAATATGTCCATCTAATTCCCCATGCAAAATAACCTCCCCTTTCTGCCAACCCCGTAAAAACCAAGGGCACTCAACCAGCAAGCGGCGACGCCAGAAATCCACTTAGAAATGTTCGCGTGAGTATGGGAGGCGGTCCGCCGCCTTCGAGTGGCTAGTTTTAGAAATTTCCATCTTTTCATGTGCCACCTCATCTTGAATTGTTCAAAATAAGATCTTGGTTTCTTCAAGATGACACCTGGATTTTTTTAAGACGTCATCCTGATTTTTTTCAAAGATGACATTTTGATTTTTTCCAAGATGCCATCTTGATTTTTTCAAGGTTATCTTGAGAAAAATGCGATGCAGTTGAAAAGAAAGTCGAATATCGAAATACTCTTACATCTTGAAATTTTTGGGATGTACATTTGAGAAAATTTGTGCCATTTTTCTTTTTACTTGCTTTTCATGAGAAAATTCAAATCTCTATCACCACACTCCATTTATTTTGAAATGATCGATGTTGCAAAAACCAAAAAATCGGTTCAATTTGATTGCGCAATTTTTACGGAGGAGTTAGATGCCTTATACTGTAGAAAACCCTAAATCACGTTACGACTGTAAGGAAAGTCAACATCATACAAAAACTACCATAATTGCATACTTTTGAATTAGATAGAACTGTGTTTTACGGCTGAGTGTTACTCACGAGATTTGAAATATTTAACGGAGTATGGTAGAAAAGTTTCAGCTGTTCTGTTTACCGCTCAAGGAAGAGAAATTTTTTTCATTCATTGCAGTTATCAGCTTTACAGATTTGTCCGTGTTGAACTAACTTTCATGAGATCGCTTTTTAAAGTTTCTCTCAAAAGGTTACAATGGAAAGTATGACCTATTATTTACAAACTGTACTGAACGCCCTGGCTAAAAACTTCAATGATTGAGCAGCATAGCCTATGGAAGCATAAGATAAATACAACAAAACCGGATATTATTCTGGTTACTGTAGCACAATAATGAACAGCACATGTACAAAAAATAATTTTTTCAAATAATTATTCACAATAAAGCTGTGGAGGTACAAAAATTAGACTGTAAACAAATAACAGGATCGATTAGCAGTGGTTGGTGTTGTTTGACTTTGATTCACTTCTTCTATCCCATCGTCCATTATTCCGCACAAGATTATCCCAAACGATTATCCTTTTGTTCGAACTTTTTTTAATCATTTTGGGCAACATTGAATTTGCTCTCGTTTTATTGCACACCGACAAAACTGCATTGGCGACCGAAGTGATCAAGAAAAGTAACAAATTCAAGGAAAATATGGATGTCAATAGCACGGGCGAGAAGCAATAATCGGACGAATATTCGTCATTATGTGAATCAGTAGATCCTGAAAAATATTTTTTGGCCAATTTGTGTATACTGATTAGTGATGCAGATCTTTCAATATGATTACATAATATGATGTGCAGGTACATTTCATGTACTGCATTGTACCGGAAATATCTAGAAACATGCACATTTATTTATAAAATTGTTTTATATTCTACAAGGTTCTAGAACATTCCGTGATTTTCCGTGATACTATAAAAGCTGTGTTGTTTTGTATATTCATTGATTTACTTGTTGTACTATTTAGCACTTCGATATTATATGTTGTGTTAGTTAGCCTCATTAAACAGCTATTTATCAGCTACTATTCCGGTTGGATATTTACCATCCCAAAGTTAATCTAATTTAACTCTCGTCCAGTCATTATTCAAGACACAACAATTAGCAAGGAAAATCTGTCGACCAAATTTTCGTTTAAGTTCAACCACCAATAACTCTGTCAAAAAGGAAAGTAAATCTTTTTAAACAGGTTTTTGGTCAGATATCAACAGGATTTATCGATTGATACTGAATTAAATGCATTCAGAGGAGAAAAAAGTCCTGCTCGCCATGAAAAGTCCATATTCGGGTGGAAATCAAACACCTGCCAAGGTTGAACACTTTCCGGGTGATGTCAAAACTACCCAAACCATCGACCTCTTTTTAATGAATGTAATGGAAATGTATATGCACATACCTTAAAAAGCTTCATTTAACTGATTTACTTGCAGAAGTATGGTAACAAAAATTCTTAGAATAAAGAATATCCGAAATGTTAATTTATATATTTGTAGTATGTAAATGTAGTCTGTTTTTTTACAATGTACTCGTGAATCGAAAAATGACAAGAATTAACACTGTCGTTAAAATCACAGAAAATCGCAAAAAACATAGTGCTTTTGCAGTAGAATTTTTTATTCAAAAAATTGTAGAAGTTAAAGTTGAAGTACGTTCATAAATTTTTAGTACTATAGCAAAAATATGAAATAGAACTTGCTCCCCACTGTTATTATTTATGAGAATTTCATAAAAGACAGGCTATAGACAGAATAAATCTCTAGTTTTTTTAGATGAGATTTGAGAAATCGTGTCTTGATGAATTTGGAGAGTTTACACGAAAAAGAAAATGATGCAAGATCTAAAAATAGGAACGATTTTCTAAATTAGTCTAGTTCCTATAAAATGCCAAATTCTCTCTATAATGTATATTTTTCATAAAATGTTTGTAAACTGAAAAATGACAAAAAAATAAGTAACGTCATAGAAGTAGTTTACACTAAGTTTATACTCTACGATTTTCTACTCAACAAGTGATTATATTCTGTTTTTCTTGAAATGCTTCTAAATAATGAAATGGAAAGCAAGTAGTATTTAAGATTTTCACGCTTTGCTGATAAACAATATAACATATTGGACTGGAAATTTGTGAGCATAACCTTGGGGATTTTTCGAGCAAAAAATTTTACAGTAAGAGCTCTATGCAAACGATTTTGGCGACAGTACTGATTTGTGTCACTTTTCTATTTGGAAGCATTTTATAAAAAATAGACTATAGTTGTGAATAGGCTGACAAATTTTCAGTTAAATGGGACACACGGTTTTTCACGAAAATGTGATAGTATACAATAGTATGTGCTTCCAACTCTTAATGTTTACAATCATTTTAGGAAAAAACAGACTAGAGATAGAACATTCAGATGAGCATGTTCATTCGTATGGCTTCCTGTTAGTCATGGTTCAATCAAAGTTCCATCAAAAATCCATAAATATGAATTGATCAAAAAAAAATTTCTACGTTTCATAATGGAAAGATATGATTGTGTAACGATTCATCGAATGTCCCTATTCCTCAAAAATTTCGATTCCTCGAAAATCCACATTCTTTATATAACGCTTAGCCATAGTCACTTTTTACCGAGAATAATTCCCTCAGAAAAAATCTGACTTCTTCGAAAATAATGAATGATCAGGTTTAAGCTTTTCGGATCTAATAAACAAAAGTTCTTGTTTGATAGAATCGTTGACATTCTTACAATCAGATCTTGTTGCCTTTGAAAAGCAATGAAGAAAATAAATTTATGATAACTAAGCCATGATTCGAGGAAACGGAAATTCTATTAACTTTCCGAGGAATTGGGCTTTCTGAGAAAAAGGGACTTTCTAAAGGGTACGTTCGATTATTGAGATACAACCATCATTACGGAAGTGTGTTTGCGCTGGAGATTCGTCTTCAATAGACGCCTGAAAATTCCTGAAATGCTTCCTGAGGCTGGTATTGCTGAAAGAAGAGTAATCCAGTATTAAGGCAGTCCAGGAGTAAAGCCGGACTAAACCTGTTGCAAACCTAATGCAAGAGTGGAGCAGTATTAAAATTTACTCCTCGTCGGTATTGCCGAAAGAGGAGTGGACTAAAAGCGGAGCAAACGAGGCGCAAATATTGCCGATTTAGTCCACTCTTTTAATCCTGATAGGGGTAGTATTAAATCAGTAGTAAGTCCTATTCAGTGTGCGTAGTAATGGAGGCTGCTGAGTTTTGGAAGATTTGGAGGATATGGCGCACGAAATTGATGTTGCCGATTTTTTGAGAATTCATCGCTATTTTGCAAATCGAACAAATCCTCTTGAATGCTATAATGATCGAGAATTTTATATTCGATTTTTATAATTATTTTACCGCTTTGAGGCCTTTCCACTTCACTTCCAACTGATGAATATTCCTATCTTGACAATTAGGATCCTCCTCAAAAACTTCAGCAATTCTTTGCCAAGCTCTCTTTTTTGATCCATTTGAGACTGCATCAGTTTTCTTTTTTCCAGAATTTCAATATTTTGGGCGATACATTCAATCAGTAAAAACGTTTCTTCAGTAAAAAAATTTGACGATCGTTTATCAGTAGACATTATTCAAATTTCAAAATTTAACACACTGACACTACTACAACTGCACTACTTTTATTTTGATGTTTGTATGCATAATTAGCTAATTCCCACGATATTTCAAACCGCGTGCATCATGGCAAGGGTACTATAAGTATAAGTACGTCTAGTTTAGTCCTGGAGTGCCTAGTCCAGGATTACTTTTTCTTCTGCAATACGAACCGTGTAGCAAACGAGGAACAAACAAAGTCGACATAATCCTGGACTTGATAGTCCTAAGCTGGTATTGCCGAAAGAGGAGTAGACTAAACTCAAAGCAGTGTTAAACAGCGGAACAAACTAGGACTACCAAGTCCAGGATTATTGCTCCTCATTTCCTACGCAGTTCCTATTGCCGAAGAAAGAGCAATCCTGGACTAGGCACTCCTGGACTAAACTAGGCGTATTTCTATTTATAGTACACTCGCCGATGCACGTGGCATGGAATATCGTGGGAACTAGCATGAGTACTACACATACAATAATTATGCATACAAACATACCAAACGAAAGTAGTGTAGTTGTAGTAGTGTCAGTTCATTGTTGATGAGCATGAAAAGAAAATGATGTTGATTGAGCAAGAAAAAGATCATATGAAGATACTTCACGAAAAAAGAATGCAAGCTTCAGATGCAGAAATTAAAGCATCCAACACCAAAAATGCTAACTATTGCAAGGTTATGTCGAAATTACAAAAGGAAGATGCTGCTCAGGGTTCCACCTGGTTGATCAATTGTGATTCTTCACAAAATTTTGCCCCCCAGATTCCGCAACCAAATGAAAACTTTGCTAGTTTTGTAGGTGATTAAGTTTTGAAATGCAATTTCGCTGTCACACGTTTATAGGTAGATACATAATAAAACATTGTTTCGATTTAAATTAGTAATAAACTGACTCGATCTTCGGGCATTAGGGTATTATTCCGCTTTGTAGGTCTTTCCAAGCCGTCATACAACAAATCAATTAAACGTCTCACATATAATTTAGTAAAACGATACCGAATGTGAAATTCTTGATCATTATAGCGTTCAAAAAGATTTGTTCGATCAGCAAAATAGAGATGAATTCTCAAAAAAATCGGCAACGTCAATTTCATGCGCCACATCGTCCAAATCTTCGAAAAACTCAACAGCCTCCATTATTACACAGAATAAATAGGACTTACTACTGATTTAATACTACCCCTATCAGGATTAAAAGATCGGCAATATTTGTATGAAAAACATGCTTGCGGAGCTTTTTTGTTTCTTTGCTCATCCACCCCCACTCCCCCTCCTTGAAAAGTCAAAGGATCCATCCCGCTGGAAAATTCTTGCCATGCATGTCTGGAATCCATCCATTTTGGGTGATTATCCTTTCCATAAAATTTCATCTTACCTGTGAAATTCAGTGCACAATTTTCTTGATCGCTCAAGCAAATTGACGTCCGAACGGCGGTTTCTCTAACAAATCTTTTCTTATGAACGAAAGATTCGATTGTCGTTTTTTCGTCGACTTGATTTTGCTCGATCGAATTGAATTGCTGCAATTGCGGCGATGTGACTATTTCGGGGCATATTGGCGGCTAATAATAGAACAATTAGCAAGTATGTTATAATATGTTGGAAAACCAAAGTTACTGTAGGTATAGTTTCGCAACCATTTTGGCCATTGTCATCCTTAATATCTGTGCATATGACGCACTCACATTGGAAAGATAAGGTTGCGTCTTCGGGAATGCGAAACGCGTGCCAATGGACCAGTGCCAAATCCTGATACGTGTCGTAGTGTGGATGACCAAGAATATTGATATCAACTGAGCAACTGAAACATGATGCCCACGGTAAGACAGTGAAATTCTGAAAGTTCAAGCTGTATTTAAGTTTACTGCAAGATGTGGCTATGATATTAGAATATTGGCTACAGTTTTCTCTTTTCTTTTTCTCTATTTAAATACTTCATATTGAACCGCATTTTGAACTAACAACAAAAGCTCAATTTACAACATTAAAAAATTTCTGCTGCAAGTTTCAATTTTCGATCTTCTTCAAAAGTTAGTTTTAAGAACACGTATTGTTGTACAAAGCAGTTGACAATTCCTGATAGTCTAAAATGACTCAGATGTTGCTTTTTGTCACCAGATTATCTGATTTTGTGCTGTGTAGTGGGAAATACCGTCCCATACCTCTTGTACTTCTTGTTGCGCATTTCATAAAAATTTGGATAAATGTGTAAAAATACTTTTTATGGCCAAAAATCATTACTGTAACATTGCTCGAGGACTCTTGAGTTTCGTCGTCAAATTTTGATCCTTACCCTTTAGAATCTAAAATTACGTATCTCGATCCGGTCGTTCTATCGTATATCGTGCAATTCTTCACCAAAAAACCGAACGCTTCTTTGAGAAAATGAAAAATATTTCTCGTAATGATTACATTAGTAAGGTGGAGCTGTTGACTTGTGGACCAATGAAATATCAGTTTTTCGGGATTAATTTTCGGGATTAACAAATGCAAGTTTCAACAACCTGACTCACAGTTAACCAGTTAACCACCATTGTTTCGGTTTCACATAAATCACAGGTTGAGGGATGAGCAAATCTTGATCAAGTTCAAAATTTCAAAGCTCAATCGTTCGCCAATGTCTGAAATCTATGCTTTGGAATGGTTATGATGAAGATGACTGTCTAAAAATTATCATGACCAAGAAAACAAGGTGAACTGTAGAAAATTTAATCCTTAATCAACTTGTTACGATATTATGCCTTTTGAACCGCGTTTTGAGTTATTGCATATGCAGCAAATCAAAATAAACAAAACGTGATCACAAAGATTTCAGTATAACTGAATTCCTGTTATTCAGATTCCTCGAAAAACCTACTTGATGGAGGATTTAGGGAAAATTCCATACGCAGCATTTGACCGATATAGGCATTTTTGACTGTTGTCCCATTGGAAGGCTCGTAACCTCGTGCATCATTGTGATGGTGCCCGTGCTCTGAATCTTCATCCTCTTGCACCACTCGCATTTGGCATGCGGGCATGGCCGCCCATGCGTTGATTTTTGACAGCGTCATATTTAACCTGCATGCGAGAACGGAAGAATAGATTCAAAAAACGAACCTTAAAACAGAGTAGATTATGAAACATACTCCTCAAAATATAGTTTTTGGAATACTCATTGATTCATCTGGACCACCAACGACTTCTGAACTCTCAGAGAAATTTAGAGATCCATAGGTGCGTAATTCACTTTGAAAAACTTTAGACCTGTGGTAGTTGACATTCCTTGAGTTTCAGGTCGAAAATTGATAATTTTACTTTCTATACTCAGCTTATGGACATGCAGAAGCAGTGACCACCATACATCTACAGCATATTAATTTTTGGGAGTCAGACCAAAAGTTTTTCTAAAAGTGCTCAGAACTCAATAAAAATTGATCGGAATGATTTAAACTTCATTTTTAGATGTTTCTCGAATAGGTACCCTTTCAGTTTCAATAAAAATATATCATTTTTTTAATAAGTTTCAACATTGGTTGCATGAAATTTCCAAGTCTTTGTAAGATCAAGTCTTCAAAGAGCACTGAACTATTTTAAAATCATATTTGTTTTATCCCAAAATTATTTAGGGAAAAATTTTAATTCTTAATTTCGTAGTATAAAAATCCCGAAAAATGAAAATTCTAAAAGGTCAGCCAGGATTCTGCTGAGGGTCGGCCAGGGTGAATTTGTTTTTTTTGAATTTTTGTC
This sequence comes from Romanomermis culicivorax, assembly GCA_963922205.1. Classification (NCBI taxonomy): domain Eukaryota; kingdom Metazoa; phylum Nematoda; class Enoplea; order Mermithida; family Mermithidae; genus Romanomermis; species Romanomermis culicivorax. The sequence continues at coordinate 213,103 of CAWUHX010000227.1, read as the reverse complement.
TAATACATATTATTCCGTACACTTTTCGAATTTAATACAGATACATTGCGTTAGTCGATTCGCCTCTATACTTCTAAACTTTTACTATTATCTCTGTCTTTGAGAAGTCTATGAAAGTTTGATAAGAGTTTTTGATTTAATTCGATAATTGTGTACTTCCAACTCCTAAACTTCTGAACGCTTCAGCTTCTGAACTACTACTAGAAAATAATCCTTTCTTTGAAAGTTCTCTGTAAGTTTGATCTGGAAGATTTTGATTTCAGTTGACGATTTTGAAATTTTAAACTTTTAAACTCCTGAGGTTTTAAACTCCTGAAGTTCTTAACTTCCAAACTTTTGAACTTCTCAACTTCTGAACTTCTACACTTCTAAAGTCCTGAACTTAAACTAAAAAAATGGTGTCTCTGAGGCGTCTTCGAAAGTTTGATCTGAAAGCCTCTAATTTAATTCGATAATTCTGTACTTCTGAACTTGCAAACATCAGAAGTTCTAGACTTTAGAGATAATAAACTCTCGAACTTCTAACTGAACCTCTAAACTTATGAACTTTTAAACCTTTGAATGTCGAAACTTCTGAACTTCTAAACCTCTAAATTTCTGAATTTCTAGACTTTAATTCTGAGGTTCTCAACTTCCGGAGTTCTAAACCGAACTTCTAAATTTCTGAACTTCTAAACTTCTGAACTTCTAAATTTCTGAACATCTAAACTTCTGATGAATTGCTAAACCTTTGCATTTTTAAACTTCTGAGGTTCTTAAATCTCAACTTCTAAAGTTTTAAACTGAGCTTCTAAACTTGGAAATTTTTGAATCTCTAAACTTTTGAGTTTCTAAAATCCTTAACTCATAAACTTCTAAGCTTCTGAATCTCTAAACATCTGCATCACTAAATTTCTAAACTTCTGAGCTTTTCAACTTCTGAACTTCTAAACTTATGAACGAACTCGGATTTCCGTTCCTCACTCAGGTGTTTCTGATTCCACTGGTAGCGACGGCACTGTCGTGTAATGTAGTTGCTGACTGACACATTTCGTTATGAAATTTTGTGTATTATTTTCTTTCCGAAATTCCACCACAATATCCAGGAGGTAATTGGCGTCACCGGCCTAAAAAACAAGAAAAAATGTTCAACTCGAAGAAATTTTATTGGTGAGAATTTCCGCGAATTAGAATAATTAGAATACACTGTAATTCAAGAACATTCTAAATGCCATTGAAATCTCTAAAATTTGGCATTACTTTCGCCGAAGATAATGGCACGCCGCATTGTTCGTACAAAAATGTGACATTTATTTGTTTTTGACCATCATCTATTTCATAAGAGCACTGGTCATCATGGGTGATCGATTCGGCGTTCGATTTTTTAGTAAATATTCGGCCATAAAAATTGTAATGAGTTTGAGCCGAAAACATTATTCCATCGGGCGTACACATGATCAATGGTTTTCCTGAAATATTTTTAATTATAGAGAAAATTTGAGCACTCCGAAATCCATCTTATAAGAGATATCCACTATCATTTACAAAATATTTTTTCTTGAAAAGCGGCTAAAATCATTCAAAGAAAGCTTTTACAGACGAATTATGTATACCTACGGAAAATTCTTGAAAGCATTTGAATAAGATCACATTTCATGAAAAAAGTCCCAATTTGGTTCTTATCATACTGGAATTCTTTTCTACAAGTTTAGGATTTTGGTTAGTTTTCTACCGATTTTCTGGGAAGCACATCAAAACTATTACAAATATACAGTAAATTTTTTACGACTGATCAACATCTAAGCGACGAATTATCACGTGAAATGCTGTCAATCAATCAGTGTCTGCTGTAAATCCAGAGAACATTCATGAACACCGATTTGTGATTTAAGAACATAACTGTATTACTGATACGCAGGTTTCACTGTAAGCATAAAGTCTGGTTCTAGCATAATCACCAAAAATTAATCCTCTCTAAAAAAAATTTTCCGGTCAACATGCAATCCCCAAGATCAAAATTAACATGTGTAGCCTTTATCATACAGTTTGAACTTGCGAATTCATTATACGAATTTACAAGTAAAAATTTTTTAGCCAGACAGTGAATTTTTCTTGAAAATGTAAGAAATTCAAATGAACACAGTTTCATTGTTTCTGCAAAAGCCATGAACATTAAAGTATTGTTAGTCCAAAGGGAATATTCTCCTCTATTTCGTATATAGGAATGGCAAAAGTGTTACGACCTTACAGTATATAGCAATATTCTTTTAGCATCATTATGAAAAAATTTTGTGCATCTTCGAAATTAACGTTTTAGTAATGCAAATCCGGTCTTTTTTCATTGATCATAAGACAAATTCCTGAAAAATGGCGAAAAATGCAGCCTACAATGGAGTCTAGTTTCGGTTGGAAAAGACTTCATAGGATCAAGATTTATAGAAATTTGAGTTTTGAACAAATTTCAGATTCTTATACAGTTGTTTTATCCATGAAGTATTGAAAATTTTAGCGATTTGCAAATTTTCCTGAACAGCACTCTTGATCATGATAATCAAAAATTTGATCATGCTAATCGAAAAAAGGTACGGAATTCCAAGTTTAGCAATTAGTGTATAGTACGGAATACGAGAAAGACCACTTGAAAAAATGTCACTTGAAAAAAGTATCACTCAAAAAACTAATTCGTTATCACTTGAAAAAATCGTTACCACACATGATGCGCAACGAAATAAGAGTTTTTCGATGGTCGACTTTCTTTTCAAGTGCATCGTATTTTGTTCGAGATAATCTTGAAAAAAATTAAAATGGCGTCTCGAAGAAAATCAAGATGTCATCTTGAAAAAAGCAAGATGTCATCTTGAAGAAAATCAAAACGAGCGGCCGATCAAACGATGGAATTTCCTGGAACTGGCTAATCAAAGGCGTTGCTTCGCCTCCTATGTTTATATACCTGAACCCTTGAAAGAGGATTTCTCAGGTCACGAGTTGTTTGTAGAGGGCGGTTTTTGGTTTTTACGGTGGTGGCAGAGGCTGGAGGTTATTTTGCACTGGGAGTCCGATGAACATTATCCATTTTTCACCAAATTTTTTATTTTTCGAGATTTTTTAGAACAACGTGAAAAATGCTTGTTTTCACCCAAAATGTATAAATGCGATGCACTCGAAAAGAAAGAAAGTTGAACATTGACAAGCTCTTACTACATCTTATAATTTTTGCGATGCATCTTGAAAAAGGATTGTGAATCATGTTTCGAGGTAAAAATCTTTTTCAAGTGGCACTTCTAGTAAAAAAATCTGAATACTTTATCTTTAAACAGACTGAGTTTCTACAAGCCTTTCTGGTGAACCATTTTTTGGCCCACCCGCATTTTGATTGTAGATTTTCTTGGGAGATAGATTTTTCAGCTATAAACAATATCATTCATGTTATAGCCTGAATATTTTCAACTCGAAAAAACTTGGTCCAATATTTCAGATGAGTTGTTACCCTTGATTCTATTGGGGACAGCTTTCACAGACGGAAAAATTGTCCTCGAGGGTCTTAAGACAGGCAAAAATGTCGATTTAGGTGGAGTCGTCGTTTTCAAATTTCGGCTCCAAAATCGTAAAAACTTCCTGGGCGTAATTGCGGTCACTTTAGGTGTATTAGTAGTCTGCGATTCATTAAATGGACCTAATGTGGTCGAACTAAAATTCTTGGAATCTTCGCCGCCCATCAAAACGTTCACCGTTTGGGAATCCAAACCGTAAACGTCCGTTCCATTCACATTTGAAAAATGGAGCACTTTGGATAGGAAATTTTTTCTTCTGAAAACTTTTTCGGCTTCCGTAGGAAACAATCTACTGTCGTTATCATTTTCGAATTTCAGTTCGTTGGCTTTTTTCGAGGCTATACCATTTTTGGCCGTTGAATCTACTACAGTTGTCGGACTTGCCAAAGTTTTGAGGGACCCTGTTTGAGGAATCTTGAGCGCTAAGGCCGGCGGTGACCTGAGCTGTCCAAAATTAAAAGGGTCGTCGTTATCGGTGAAATTGAAACTGGATAGAAAATCCACATATTTGAAAGTTAAAATGCATTCAAAGTTGGAAACCTGAAAAGTATTTTTTATGCAAATTGGTAAAAAAGTGACATTTACTAGCTCTTACCAAAAAGAGTTTATAGAATAATGAAGCCATTTTCTACGCGACATAAAAGTGGATGTCTAAGAAATAACTGTATTTGCAAAAAAAGAGATACAAGGAAACTTCTTGATCCTACATATTCAAGGCCATAAATGCGCATTCAAAAAATTGGGTAAAGGAGTACTTAACCTGAATCATTTCACAGCCTTGGCTGGGCCAGACATGGGGAAACAAGTTTGGGGGCTGTAAAATCGGCCCGACCAGCCTTGATAGGGCGAAAGGTCTTCAAAAAGAACCTTATTTACCAACAACATTATTGCCATGACACATTTTCCTATATTTTCATAGTACACATTGACAAAGTACTTTCGTTGCATAATGTTCTTCAACTGAAAATTGTTCAGAAGAGATTGTTTTATATATTTCTCTGTGAAATTTACTCTTGTTCTTGAAAATTGCGGATATGGCGACCGAATTTGCCAATAGGAATTTTTTTCGTGTTCAAAATTGAAAAAAATCGGTTCTGAAACAACAAGGTCGCATATGAAATTTTTTTTGGAAAATTCAAGAGAAATTCTGAGAAATATCCGCAGCATATGATGAATAACTATGCAAATGTCAAAAATATTCAATCTCACCACGTAAATTTTGTAATTATCTTTGTAAATAATTACAAGTGAAAATTTCATACACGTGTGACTTGTTGGTTCACATCTCCACAAATCTCAAGTATAGTTACATGCACACGATGCAGCGACTAAGTTAAAGTTAACATGCAATTTTTATGGAATTGAGATCTATATACAGTTAGAATACAGGATTTTCTCCATGAAAAAATTGAAGCCAAAATTTAAGAAACGGGCTCATCCGATTTTGATTTGGATAGAATTGTATCGACACCTTAATGCATTTGACTTGATTACCGCAGAAAATTTTCTGTCCATATGTCGCTTAAAATGAACGAGAAATTTTTTTTCATTAATAAGATGACTATTTTTTTCGCAGTCCAACTTAAGCCCTATTCAGAAGTGAAATCGCCGATTTTCGTTGATTGTCGTCGATTCCTAGGATTTAATCAGCGACCGTCGGTGATAGCCCGCGACAAGCCTAAGCAGACTGTTAAGCCTAAACTTCAAAATAAGCGATACCACAACATCGGATCACTCTTGGACACTGAGATCCAAAAATCAAAAAATATTCTACTAGGATAACAAGGTTGGCCGGATAATAGGGACTACTACATTGTTCGGAGAAACGGGAATTTTATTAATCATTCGGAGTATCTGGACTTTCGGTGAATCGGGACTTTCAGAAAAAACTATATAAAAATAACCAAAACAAAATTTTCGTATAAACACGCACACTCGATGTTTTTTAGGTTTCACATTCTTTAGGCAAAGCTAAAACCTTCTGATGCCTCGGCGACAAAGACCCTAGAATTTTTTCACTTCTGAATTGGGCTTACTCTTATCGATTCGCTAGAAATTCTGCTTGGTGGTCATCCAAGGCAGGGTGTGGAATACAAAATTTATTTTCGTTCTTGATAATGAAAAAAGATCTTAGATAGGTCTTTTAACATCTAAGAAGCATATCCTTCATTTTATATTAGTCAGATATGTGAAATTATTTGCCTAGAATCACTTTTTCAAGTTTTAATGTTACTTTTTTGGACTTCAAGCATGCTTTGTTCAGAAAAATTGTTAAACTACAGCATCATTTCCATTTTTATGACAACTTTCTCTTCTCTCTAGATCATTGGGTAGTCAAATCTGCTGCGGGCCAATCAAGGTCTGCTGGGAGTCAAACCCCCCAAACTGTGCATGTATGCTTTAAAATAGACCATAAAAAATGTTTAAGGCTCAGAGACAATATGCTTTTTAAACCGTATTGTACAACAGAATTTAGTTCAAGTCCAAGTAGTACGTAGTATTTTTAGACGGATTATCAGAAAAAAATTTTGGTCTATGAAATGAGCCTGAAAGTCCACTATTTGCATAGATTTGAAGTTGGAAATCAGTCTTGGGCATCCAATGTATTGATATTCTTTGGTATGGCTGTGGGAAATGATCACAAAATAAGTCATTCATCTCATTTTTTAAATGAACTTTTTTGCGGTATACTGTAGCTTTGAGAGCAAAGCTCCAACAGCCAGAACTTGCGAATCACAAATTCGCATATAAATAGAGATTTTAACTCCGCCCCTTCCACTTTGGTCATTTTTTTCGTCACAAATCCTACTCTTTTCATACGATTTCCTTCAAAATTTTTTGCACCACATATTATTTTCCCATCTCACTATTTTTGAGTTCCGCATCAGCGACTATGCCTTCTGATAATGATCAAACGGACGGACAACGTCAAAACGATACGAACGAACGCAGATCAAGGAGGAAAAGTCGTTCACCGTCGGAAGATACAGTACGAAGTCGCGCTACGCAACGGAGCCATAGTCGCAGCCGTTCAACATCAATCTTACGCCAGTTCAACCAATTCCTGGCAACTTTCAAAAAATCGGGGCACACTCAACCACGTGATCCCCCAGAGCGTGTGCAGTCATATAAGCTCAAAGCAACAGAGCTGAAATGGAATTCGGACTTGGACAAGAGGCAGTTCGAATTCAACGAGAAGATGCTGGACGCATTAAACCTGACGTCCGGTTTACTGTACCAGTCCAGGGAGAACACTGCGTCCCAAGCCTTGTCCAACGTGCAATCAGCCATATCGGCGCTTTTACGACGTCAGAAATTGATTCGCTTTGCCGACAGAAGCTCAGGCGGCTGGGCAGCAGCTTACAAGTACGAAAAAGACGATTTAGCTGATGATTCAGACGACGAAAAAAGACTGCGTAGCGCAGAATCGAGAGCACAACGAAAACGAAAAGAGAAAAGTACGACGTCGTCCAATCGTTTCTCTCGTTCCGCCAGTCAAGGAGCCCCAATTGGCTGGCGCAGCAACAATTTCGGGGGCAAAACGTCGACGTTTAGCCGTTTTGGCACTAGCAACAAATCAAAGCCAGGTCGCTTCAAATGTGGCGATCTCGACCACTGGGCCAATCACTGCACCAACGGTTTTACCAATCCAGCACGCTCACACCCCTAAAATGGATGTAGAAGGTGAGAAAACCTATCCTGAGGAACATGCTTATGACGAATCTGAAATCAATTACAGAAAAAATCTGATCGGTTCTCTCATGAATATAACGGGCAAAAATCTGTCTGCTTTTTTCAATTCCTTGCAACAATACAATCTGGAAAAAACTTTATCGAAAAATATTACATTTTGGAGAACCCTAACTTCATCAAACTTGATACTGGATACTATCCAAAACGGTTACTGTCTGCCTTTGAATTGTCGCCCAGAGAGGGCTCATTTCGAAAATAATTGCAGTGCAAGACACAACAAAAATTTCGTTTCCCTCTCAATTTGCGAGCTCTTTAAGAATGGCTGCATTTCTGCCCTCAAAGAACGACCTCACTTATGCAATCCTCTGTCAGTAGCCAAGCAATCCTCAGGAAAATTACGTCTGATTCTTGACCTTAGACACTTGAACCAATATTTGGTCTTGAACAGCTTTAAGCTCGAAGATTACAGGGTCGCAGAACAGTATTTACAATCATCTTCATACATTTTTTCTTTCGACCTCAAAAAAGGATATCACCACGTAGAATTCAACGAAAACTTTCGCAAATATTTGGGCTTCTCTTGGAATTTCTCTGGGCGTGTTTACTATTTTTGCTTTAACGTTCTGCCTTTTGGGCTCTCTACAGCTCCTTTCATTTTCACAAAACTGCTACGACCACTGGTAAAAAAATGGAGGCAAGCAGGACTGAAAATTGTGCTGTACTTGGACGATGGCCTAGTGGCTTCTGAAAGCAAGAAATCAGCTGCGGATCAAGCTAAATTAGTTCAGTCAGACTTGGCCAAGGCAGGACTGATGTACAACGAGGAAAAGTCGACATGGCTCCCAGGCAGAGTGTTGACCTGGCTTGGATATCAAATTGATTTATATGCCAGACAAATCATGATACCACAAGAAAAATTGGACAACATAAGGTCATATCTACAGATGATCCTCAACAGAAAAGTTTGCAAGGTTCGAGACCTGGCTATTCAGCAGGAAAAATCATTTCACTTTCTCTTGTCACCAGAAACGTTTCCTTTTTCAAGACCAAGACATTTTTTCACGAAATCTTGAAGTACAGATTATTCTCTAAGTGCTTTTGGCGGAAAAACATCACAATATCTGCAAAGATCAAGAAAGAATGTATCTTCTGGTATCATTTACTTCCAAAAATTTCCTCCAGACCTATCTATCGACCTTCAATTCCGGAAGTTTTCGTTTTTTCAGACGCCAGTAGTCTAGCAGGAGCCTCTAATATTTTTCATCCTAGACAAAAGTCTTCTCAAAGTTATTCTCATATTAGCAACAGCAAAAGCTTCATCAATCAAAACTTTTTGTTCCCAGACATTAGAGAACGTCAAATTACTGGCAAAACATCCACCAAAAAAAGTGGAGGTGACTTTCCAGATATTGTTTCAGACTTGTACGCTGGTGGTCCAATTTATTTTTCTGACCAGATAAATTTGACGGCAAACGTCATTTGTCAACAAAATCTTTCGCCTGAGCGCGAAAGTTCGGCACTGGAGATAGCTATGAATAGCGCAGCAGTTGGCAGGAATACTGTAGCACATCAAGAAGTGCATTGTTATTTGAAAGATGGCATGTGCTGCGAAAAGGCACGGAGTCCAGCTGCAGGGACAGCAGAAAATGCCAAGGGTGGCAAGATGGAGGCTGCGTCCTTCTGTGATAGAGAACATTCGTTTGGCCCAGAGAAGGCAAAACACAGAAACGGAGGGCCAGAGAGCAGATGCAAAAAAGGTGACATAAAACTCCTACGAAATTTTATTGATTCTGGAGAAGTAGCACACGTGCAGTGGTCATCTTTTGATAGGCAACAGTCCTCTACGTACAGAGAACTGAAAATCATTTACCTTAGCTTATTAGCGCTGCACAGATTTCTGGATAACAGGAGTATAGTTTGGTTTACAGACTGCCAGTCACTACTCTATATAATCAGAAAAGGCAGCATGAATGATTCACTGAATGATATGGCTTTCAACGTCTTCAGAATACTCGAGTCCCATAGAATTAGACTCAGTCTCTTTTGGATACCTAGAAACGAAAATCAAATAGCAGATCAGCTTAGCAGAATCATAGATTACGACGACTGGAGCATTTCAGACAATATTTTTCACATGCTGGATAGTCAATGGGGTCCTCACACTGTAGACCGCTTCGCATCTCACCTGAATAGGAAGATAAGCAGATTCAACTCACGTTTTTGGAATCCTGACACAGAATCAGTGGACTGCTTCACAGTCTCTTGGACAAATGAAAACAATTGGCTGGTTCCTCCTCCTTACCTAGTCATTAAATGTCTGAATCACTTAAAATTTTCAAAGTCTGCTGGAACTTTGATAGTTCCAGAATGGAAATGTTCTCCTTTCTGGCCGGTTCTGTTCAGTCCTCAAATGATCCCCTTTATCGAGGACAAAGTGACCTTGAACCCCAAGTTTTGTCTAATATCAGCCAGTCTACCAAATAGCATTTTCCATCCAGAAAAATTTTCGAACAATCTGTTAGCTATTCGCATCAACTTTACATGCTCAGAAATACAATAACTTTACCTGCCTGAACTGATTAACTTTGCAGAACAAAGTACATGATCAGCAAAAAAGTAATTTTATTTTCGGTTCAAGGAAAAGAAAATAAATGAACTTTTTTGCGGTATACTGTAGCTTTGAGAGCAAAGCTCCAACAGCCAGAACTTGCGAATCACAAATTCGCATATAAATAGAGATTTTAACTCCGCCCCTTCCACTTTGGTCATTTTTTTCGTCACAAATCCTACTCTTTTCATACGATTTCCTTCAAAATTTTTTGCACCACATATTATTTTCCCAACTCACTATTTTTGAGTTCCGCATGCCCACCCACCCACCCTGCACATTTTGCTTCCATATCGACACTTTCAGGCATGCTATTCAACGTCGGCTGGTGGAGATCACTAGAAGATCATGCAAATTTCAGTCCTCAAGAAATCCAAACGCTCAAATCCAGTATTTTAGCATCAAAATCAACTTCGACCGTGAAAATATATTCTTCAAAACTGGAAAAATGGTTCCAATGGAGCTCACAGAAGAATGTCTGTCCTCTGCCTGCCAACCCTCTGCATGTGGCCATCTATTTATCATACTTGAACAAGATCAACTTAAGCTCATCAACAACTGTACAAGTTTTTTCGGCCATATCATGGATTCACCAGCTGTCGGGCTTCAAAGATCTAGCTCAACACCCAATAATTTCATCCGTCTTAAAATCAGCTAGACGACAAAGGATTACTATAAATCGCAAGGAGCCATTAGCAGTATCGGACGTCAAAAAAATCGCCAACCTCCTGCTGAACGAACCAACACTAACTAATACACGTCTTCTAGCCCTAGTACTAATATCCTTCGCCGGTTTTCTACGAATTTCAGAAACATTGAACATGAAAATGCCAGATTTAAAAATATTTCGAGACCACGTCAGAATAAATCTGCCACACAGCAAGACAGACACTTACAGAGAAGGGCAATCAGTTGTAATCGCACGAACGGACAAACCATCTTGCCCTTGCACAGCCCTCCTCCTTCACATCAGTGTAGCAAAATTACAGCTCAACTCATCAGAATACTTGTTTCGTACAATAGTCAGGCATCATGCAGTCGAAAAGATGACAGATCGTAGATTAGGATATGGAAGGGCCCGGGAATTATTGAAAAAACTTTACGAACAAATCGGCTTGAATGCGTCCCACTACGGAACTCATAGTTTAAGATCAGGTGGGGCTAGCGCAGCAGCAGAAGCAGGAGTTCCCCACGACCTCATTAAACTACATGGCCGTTGGAAATCCGACAACGCCAAAAATTGCTATATCAAAAATTCGCTATCCAGGAGGCTTACTGTATCCAAATCGCTAATTTAGTAACTGTAAATTTTCTTTAAGGTCTTTTCAATTGCGGCGAATTTTCGCTCCGAAATTACGCACCATTTGGCGTCATTGTATACAAATTTCTTTTCAAACATCATGTATATACTGAAATTTAGGCAACGTCTTCATGTGTACATTTCCGTGGCCAATTTTATTTTCGGTTCAAGGAAAAGAAAATAAATGACTTTTTGACTATGACGGAAATTATGCATGCTTTAGTTTTAAAGCCGCAGGCGCGTTGTCATAGAGAAATTCAAATAAGAGTTGCAACTCTACTGTATGCTGTGAAATTGCACCTTCATCTAATCCAGTTCATTCGATCACATTACGTATTTCATTTTGCATTTCCGTTTTTTTTGTTTAGTGTAACAGCAATAAATATTTTTCATTTCAAGTCATCCTTAATTTATTTACATTGGTGTTAGGAAGAAATTCGTAGCCGAACATATATAAATATATAAACTGCCTAACAAATTCTTATTTGCATCCGCTGTTTTTTTTCTTCCACATTTTGCACTATAATGTGGAAAAAATTTTCGAGGTCTTTCCACAAATGTAGAAGAAAAATTTGAGGTTTTCATATTGAAAAGATGCATTTTGGTGCATTTTAGGAGGTCCAAACCTCAAAATTTTATAACTTTAATAATCATCATTAAGTAAGTAGCTCAGGCGCGGCTTTTATAATGTCTACCTTCATTTATCACTTAATCTATAATAGTTTTCATCATCTTAAACGTATTATCTCATTTTAATTGATAATCTTAAATCATACCTGTAAGCATACCTGTAAGACCTCCGACCAGTTGGGGGGGGGGGGGGGTAAATCCGAAATTTTGGGGGGGGGGGTAGGAAAAAATCTAAATTTTTCCCAAAAAAGGCCAAAAAAATACACTTTATGGCGAATTTTTTTAATTTTTTCCCAACTGGGGGGGGGGGTTGGGGGGGGAAATGATTTTGGGTACTGGGTTGGCCGAGTTGGGGGGGGGGGGGTCCCCCCCCCCAACCCCCTCCAAGTACAGGTATGCCTGTAAGACCTCCTGTTGTGGTGTGCCGATCGACTACAGTAAGCTCGTCAGCTTTTCAAAGTGATTCGCAAGAATGCATCGTTTCGGAGCTCGAAGTTGTTCAAAGTTGTCCGAAGGTTTACAACATCAAAGATTACACTCGCAGCAAGATTGTGATAAAGTCAGTTCTTGTTTTGTTTGTCTTAGTGAGCAGTCGGTTTTGTGATTGGCTCTGAGCATCGCTAGTAAATCGAAAACCGAGCGTGTGTTCTAAGTTGAGTCAAACTATTTGGAAAATAGTTTGAGTAAGCGAGAGAGACTCCGAAGCGAATAAGAAAATACGGCGCGAGTTTCGGCATCCGAAAACCTTTGACGACCTGAGCGAAGATCCCTGGATAAATTGACACAGCGCTCTCTACGAGCCCGTCAATCTCCTGCGTTCGACTATCGTTGCGTTGATTCCGTAAAACACTCCGAGTGTTTCGTCTACAGCGTTCCGCACGCTCTTCTACGTTCCGTACGTCTCTTCTAAACGCGCGATAAATCGTCGAGCTACACAGCTAATTTCTCATCTGCGTTCCGTCGTCTATCATCTCCAACTTCTCACGCACGACATAATTTGGTGACCGTACCAGCTCGTCTAAAGGTTGAGGAAACGCCGAAATTTGTGAAAAATCGAAAATCCGAAAAATGGAAGAAAACCGCACGCGTCGCTCTACAGCGCTCGGTTACGAAAAAGGTTTCTACAAGAAACTAGCGAATCCCGAAAACCGAGAAATCGAAAATTTCGACTGCGAAAACGCGAATCTACCGCTTCTCTACGAAGCAGATAAGCGTAATTTCGATCTACCGGAAACGTCCGCTCCGCTAAAAACGCGAAAAACCTCGCGATCTCTATCTCCGAAAATCGTCGAAAACCGAAAATTCAACTTTCTAAAACCAAAACCGAAGGATACCGATCCTCGAAAAATCTTCGATAATGACGCGTATATCGACGTAATGCAAAAATGCGATGCGGAAATGAGAGTTTACAAATAAATTATAGATTTTAAAATTTTTCAAATGAAATTCTAGAAATTACGACTTTTGAACACAAAATTGGAATCTAATTCTAGAAATAAAAATGTTCGGAAAATTGATTTTCCAGCGTCCCAGAATGTCAATACACCCAAAAAACTTTCCGGTGCTTCGCGCCGGAAAGATTACTATCTTTATTGTTTGATCTTTCAGTATGCTAACAGTTTCACATTGTTCTTTATTTCGTACTGCATTAATAACCAATAATCTCGGTGTTTGTTGTATTTCTTTTTCCAGACTAACATGTGTTTTTGTTTTGTTTTTTTTTCTCTTCGTTCGAAAAATAAATTTTTCTTCTTTTCTTTTTCTTTTTTTAGGCTTTCACTTGTCATCATAAAGGACTTACTTGACCATCGATTTCTCATGTAATTCAAAGTCAATCATGCTCTTGGATAGTTTGCTAGAAAATTTGTTCCACAATGCTTGCAGATTAGGCTTTAAAGTCGAGCATTTCAATTTTTTCTTTAATTTTAATGAATTAACTTCTCTAAAAACACGGAGGGGCTTAAAAAAGCTAAAAAACAGTGCGATAAAGCGTCTGTGAGCATTTTTAAGCGAAAAAACAAAGATTTCGAGACGAAAAAAATTTTTCCACATGTGGAAAAAAATTTGACCCCTTTCCACATTTGTGGAAAGAAGTTCGTGGGAAGAAAACAGTGGTTGCATCCGATTCGATTCCTTTTCGAATCGTTTATAAACCGTTTTCTGGATCAGTTTTTCTTATCACACTGACGTGGTTAGATAAAATAAGGTAGGCACGATTTTTTTGCAAATTAGTGTGGTGTAAGTATCTTAGTTTATGTTTTTATCAAACTTTCGGCATAAAACTTTTTAAAGGTTTTCAGTAATGTTTTTAGGGCGCAAAAAATTTTTTGTGCCATTGGCACAAATTTTTTTGGTCCTTTGTGCCAATTGGCACTAATGTCCGTGCACAAAAAAACACTGATTGAGCTTGAGCATTGCATTGCCGAATGCCGAGCGAGGAAATCAAATCTGTCGTCGAGCAGTGGCTCTTACAGGGGGAGTGTAAATTTTTTTTTTCAACTCAGGTTGGATTTTTAACAGCAGCTTCAATTATACTGTACTTTCAAAGAGGGTTTGGTTTGCACAGTCCAGATAGGTAGGTTGCAATGCAATCTGAAACTTGGGAAAAAATTTTGGTTGCACAAATAAATTTTTGGTTGCTCACTCTAAAATCCATAAATTTGCTTGTTTCAGTTTTAGGTTGTAAAAGTAAATTTTCCGTGAGCATCTTTTCCGTGTATAAATAGTTGGGCCTTTGGCCAACTATTCATTTGTCTCTTTTTGTCTTTCTATCGTCCTTTATTTACCGTCGTTGTAAATACGAATAAATTATGCAAATCGGCTATCGTAATGGATACCTCAACCACATCATTGTATGTGTGGGCCGCCAGTAGAGGATAAACCTACTGACCCACACAACACTCAACAATGTCGACAGCAACATTATATATGTTTTTTGAGCTTGTTCATATACATTTATCTCTATGTCTGAAACCAACAATTTACCACTTATAATAATACACAGAAAAAGGATATTACGAATAACATTGAAAATAGTAGTATATTCTTCTATTTGCTAATTTGAAAATATACCATACATCTGACAAATCTACTCAACTTCAATTTGATTTAAATACTATCATTGAATGGGCTTTAAATTGGCAGCTGAATATTTCTTATTATATATGTTCTGTCATTTATATAGGGCACAACAATCCAAAAAACCAATATATATTAGGAAATGAAATTGTAACTGATTCTAACTCAGCTGTAAAAAATCTTGATGTTTACATTATCTATGATTTATCCTCTGGGTTACATTGTAAAAACATAGCCCCTAAAGCAACTAGGATTTCCTGTTTATTACGTAAAGCATTTTGCTTCAAAAATACCTGCCTGTTAGTCAAAGCATTTAAAACTTATGTTAGATCTATCTTTGAGTATTACTCTTGTTTGGAATCCTTATCAAATTTCTGATATTAATATTTTGAAAAAGTTCAACGCCAGTTTGCCATACATTTGTTTGGAATCTTGATTTAACGTATGAAAATCGCTTGAAACACCTTAATTTAGAACGGTTAGAAATAAGGAGAATACACATCGACAGCCCGAAATTCGATTGCTGTGCAACCAATTTTTTTCTGTCAAGTTGCACTGTGCAACTTGAAGCCTGACTGCCCTTTTGATCAGTTTATAGGGTTTCCTGTCTAGAGATGCATTTCGATGCGTTAGAAAATAGGTGGCTTCACTAGTTTCTTTCACTTTCGCAATAGTGAAAGTTTTCCAGCACTTGGCAACAGATTTCAATTCATTATAATTTTTGTATATAATCTAGCGCGCGATTAGGAAATAACACTTTAGCTAAGCTTTTACTTATTGACATGTTATGGATAAATGTTTGATCCTGTGCAGGGTCGTCGGGCATTAGGTTTTTGGGTTGGTGGGTTTGGGGGGGGGGCTTTTGGGTTTTTTAAGAAAAGAATTTTTTTTCCATTTTGTTTTCTATAATACAACCTTCTACCTAATTTAACAATAAATTGAGAGTTGAACCAACTGTAGTAACTGCAATGCAGTCTCTTCTGACGCTGACATGACAACAGATTTGATATCAGATTACAACAACAAATAAATCAAATGCTTCGTGAATTTTTGATTCAGAAAACTTTTAGCACTGCTCGATTTGGTTCTAATCACTGTTCTGTTGAGTTAAGTTATTATAATCTAAAATCTAAAGATTCATATTCAATAAATTTAACTTATGTTTGAATTGTTTTTTTGGCTGATTAAATACCCTACCCGTTTTTTCCATCAGTTTCTGTTTGGGGAAAAACGAGATTAACCATTAACGATGAAAAACTTCAGGGTTCGAACTTTGGCCTTTGGGTAGTAGATTTATTAACCCACAATTGAAGGATTTTGTGCGGATTTGACTTGTGATTCAAGTAGTAAGTCAAATTATGTAGGTAAGTTAATTTTAAAATTTAGAACATTATAGAGAGCAAAAGCGAGCCGTACTTTTCAATGAAACATCATTTTCTCGACGCTGAACCGCTGCTGCTGACAGCTTTTGTCTCACAGTGCCAGTATCTGTTCCATTATCTTTATTCTAGTTTTAGTTTTTTGCATCATTTTATCATTAGAACATTTTGAGTCCAAGTAGAAATTCTTGTTGGTTGAAAAATCGAAATTCTTGGTTGCTTTCCTTTAGCTTTTGAATTGTAGTCCGTGGAAGTTCCTTGTTTTTGTCCTTTTTTGGTTTTTATTTCATCTTTCTTCTTTCCCTTTTGTTGCGTTTTTTCTTTTTCTTTTTTTCTTTTTGTTTTTATGGTTTTATTTCTTTTCTCTTTTGATTTTGTTGTCTTTTTCCTTTTTTCGTTTTTTTCTTTTTAATTTTTGTTATGTTTTTATTTTCTTCCTGTTGTTTTTTCTTTCATTTCAATTCCTCTTCATTTCTGTAGATGTGGTGCTGACTTTTTCAGTGTTAACTTTTTTATCGAGAGTTTAAATTATTCGCAAAAAATAAACCTATGAAATTAATTTTCGTTTTACGAAAAGATTAATTAAACATACTACATGATATATACTTTCTCTTCCTAACAAGTGGTCAATCATACTGTAGCCTCGCGTAAATCGTCGTTTTTCTTCCCTTCGCGCCATAGTCAACTGAGCAGCTGCGCGCCTTTGTCACTTTCAAAGGCCAGCCATTAACAGCTGTTCCAAGTGGCGCACCCGACAAAGCACAATGCTTAGCATAGACAACGATGACCAGAATTTTTATCCCATTTCTAGCCACCAGTCCATCCGATTTCTAGTTTTGCAGGAATTACCTCTTGTACTGCACATAGATCGGCCAAGAAATCTTTGCAAAGAAAATTTTTTATGTAAAAAACACGATATTTCGCTTATTTTTGCACAAACCTTCTTTCAAGACAGCACTTGATTTTATTTCCTTCTGGCACAAAAGTGTAGAGCATTGAAAATGCAGCTTCTGTTCTTATTCTTTAGTTGTTTCGTATGTATATCTTTCCGGCGCTACGCAACGATTTTTTTTTATTCTGACACTCTAAAGTGTTGAGAAATCCATTCAAGGGTTCAATAAAATAAGGCTCAAACACATGCATCACTATACAAATTGAAAAATTTAAATTAAACCTGAAATTTATGAAAATCACTTCCAATATGATTATGAATTCAAACTCAAACTTCAAAATCAACTCAAACCTGAAAACGCTGATTCGATTCGACTTCAAAAAATCTTGCTGTCTGAATAAGTTTTTTAGTTCTAAAGTCCAAAACATGGTATTTGACACAAAAAAATTCGCAGTCGCTTAAAAAGACTGGACGTTTGGGCCATTTGGCACAAATTTTTGAGCTGGTCGTCAAACGCTGAATTTCTTTGATTTTCTGCATTTTAGGGGTCAAAAATTTTGAAAACTGGACATTGAATCTTTGCAATAATTATTTCTGAATAGAAGCTCTGAATGTATGATATTTCCATCTCAATTCATTGTTAAAGCCCACGTTCAAAACGTCTGGCCTTGAAAATTCTCAATTTTCGTTAAAATATTGACTGTTGATGACTAAAAAAAGAAATGAGTTAAAGAGTACAATGCTAATAGCTGCGGCTGATATAAAATTCCCTGCTTCATCTGCGCGTCTACTTTTGATCTCTGCTTCAAAAATGTTTTTTTTTCCGACGGTAAATTATTTGATATGGACCGAATTCTTGAAATTGAATGTTTGTTCAGGCTTTTCTTGAATTATAGCCTTGCTTCTTTAGTATGAAGATTGTCCACGTAAAGGAAGATTTCGGAACAACAACTGTTCAACAAACTAGCTCAACGGCTCAAGCCGGAAAGCAATCCTCCACATCGAATCCTGCAGCAGAAATCACCGTAGTCGATGACGAGGAAGGAGAAGATATGCCGATGTTAGTTTCAGTTAACAATGGAGCCAATAAATCGAACATGGTCGAGAACTTTAAATCTTCGAGTGTTGATTCAGACGGTAAAACCTGGTTGTGGAGAATAGAATCCCATCTTTCTTATTCTCTCGAAATTCTGAAAAATTACTTCTATGCTCAAATTTCCATTGATGTGAAATAGTGACAATTTCAATCATATTTAAACATTGACTTTTATTTTAGTAGGAATTAAATTTCAAAAACTTTGCAGAAAAACTATCAAAAATCAAACGCCAAAGTAATGTAAGTGATTCCAACGCGCATAATAATCGTGCAATTAAAATTGAGCCTATCCATCGATTAAAAAAGCGCAGTCATGATTCTGATGATTCGGATATATCCATTAAACATAGTAGACATAGTCAAGTTGAAAAATCAAGATGCAACGATCCTTCTGAGTCTGATCAGTCTTCGGAAAGACCTGATCGGCGTTATCAATCGATCGAGAAGCGAAAGAAAATCGAGCGTAAACGACATCGCGATTCATCCGATTCTGATCAATCATTAGAAAGGCGGTCGATTAGAAAAGGAAAAAATTATGACTTTGCGACAAAATGCCCTTGTTCCTCCATTAGATTATTTGAAAGGCAGTTTAGAAGCGACGAAAACATAGGAATTTGGGATGATGGACGACATTATTCATCAGATTCTGATCAGTCAACGGAAAGACGGCAATTTTATAGGTCTAGAAAATGTGAGGATAGAAAGCAATTGTTAAAATTTTTCTTTAAGTTCAAACATTGTAACTGAATATTCGAATTTCACATGTTCCACCGATTACAATGGAAGTTCCGTGAAGAATGTTTCGCTTTTGTTTTTCTATGTCTTTAACTGTATAAAACTATTTTAAATTAATCACAAACGTGCTGAATTCTTTTTTTCAGCGTCAAAAAATGTCGAATATTCAAACCGAAGAAGGACAAAAATTAAACCTGACGACAGAGAAATATCGCACAGAAGACATCGTCGTCATTCGTCGGATTCGGAGCAGTCGGTGAGAAGACACCGATCTCACAAGTATATGGAAAGTGAGGATTATGAAACATTTCGTCTTACCTAAGTTTTCGCAGGCTCACTTTCGAAATAATTTTTTTCTTTGCAATTGCTTCACAACCAGGGTAATTTTTCATTATTTTCGTTGTATTCGCGAATTCCGGAAGATGTAACGCTCGACGAAAATGCAAAACTTCCCCCGGAATTCATGAAATTAGACTTATATTCAGCGTCTGGCATTATACGTTTGATCTGTTGTAAATTTATTGTATTTCAAACATGCTAAATGTTTGATTTTTTCAGCTAAAAATCGATCGTCTGAAAAATTGTCGTCAAAACAAGTCCCCACGAAACCAAAAAGTACGTTCAAAATTTTTCTTCATTGTCTCCCCTGCACATCATGACGTTGCAATGACCACCCAGGCTATTTTACGAGGAACCGCGACATTCTTTTTGGTGAGGCCATCAGTTGTCCAAAATTTTAGAAGCTCATCAATTTCGATTTTTTTCGCCCAAAAAGTCCGAAAAGCGGCTTTAAATAATTTTTGTTGAACAAAGCATGAAAATACTCATTTATAGTGCGAATCTCTACAGAATTGACATTTTTGAACATTTTTGTTCAACAGTGAGTTGATTTCGAACATTTTTGTTCAACAGTGAGCTACCAAAAAGTTGACTTTTTAGTTCTTTGGACCAAAAAGGAGGTTTTCATGGCTGACTTATTTTGACAAATCTCGACGGGGTTAACTATTTGACCGATGATTTATGAGGATTCTCACGACACTCCTCTCGCTTACGTAATGCCATAGAGGGAGGATGGAATATTCGCTGGTCTTCGGTATGTAGGAAAAGTGTAGGAAGCGAAAAGCTGGGGATTTGTGGAGAAAAAGTAGTGTAGGCAATACATGAAAGTTTTTAAAAAATTTTGAATTATAATGTTTTGAATACAATTTTACCCCGAACAATTATAGACCCCGGGTATATCTGCACCGAGTCCCAAACTCCCACTCAAAGTTCGAGCTTATTCCGATTCGACCAGAACGCTGCTGCGACCACCAATGATGATTACGTTATTCACGACCTTGATGCGGCGCCGATTCATTCCACGTTGGAAGATGTATAAGTGAATTTATTCTGATAAATTTACATAATTTATGTCTCGTCAACTAATTCTAAAATGAGCAAATTCGAGATTTAAAAAAAAGTAACGTCATGAAACAATTTGTAAATTATAAAATGACAAAAAATTAGTGTACCGTCTTCAAATCCGTCAAACTCAACAGATGTTTACCGTTAGCTAGATTGGCTCACAAATTTCCAGTGGTATGGCAGGAAATGATAAAAAACATGAAATAGATGCGCTTTCCATTCTTTTCAAGCCTTCCCAGAAAAACAGACTATACTTCTTATCAACAAAAATTGAAACTTTGCAACATGGGCCCAAGTTATCCCGGTTGACTATATTTTTATGTCTTTATAGTTTGCACACCTAGTACAAAAGCCAGAGCAAGAATTGGCCGATGCAATTCGTCTAATGGCGGAAGCCTTGGCGGCCAACACGGAAGCTCTAGTTGAATTGCGAGAATTATTGGCGAACAATAATGCCGCATTCGAAAAGATCGCCAATTTTTTGGAACTTCGGCAGAAACGTAAGGGTTAGAGTTGGGCTGGGTATCCGGATCCGCAGATATTTGACGACGCTTCGCGCCAGAAATGGAAATTACCTATAATGTTCAGTACAATTAAGCTGAAACACGGCCAAAAAGCAGTGTACAGTAGTATTCATTAGTTATCCATGATTGCTTCCGTGAATCTGCTGTGTCTCATCTCATATCAAAGTTGATGAACCTCTAAAGATTTTGAGATCTTGCGTAAATTTGATTATCATGATAACATCTGAACTGAGAAGAAATATGAATTCATACAATTTGATTCAGAATAATTGAACGTTAAGTGCGCGACATTCATTCAAATAGTAGGATCCGATGCGAATCCGGCCGGATCTGCCGTTCTGTATCTGGGTACGACGATTGGAGTTTTCTTGATACGAATCCAGATTCAGATCAGATAGAGCAATTTTCTAGGATCCTGATTCGACGTAGCCAAAAAACTGTATCCGGCCCATCTCTAGTCGAAGTTGGTCAATTTTTCAGTACACAAAGCCACGATCAGGCACAAAGTTGGTTTGATACAAAACGACGTGAATAAGTTGGTTTATTGAAAATAAAAAACTACTTGATGACAGCGTTTGCGTAAATCCAAAACTATAAAAATTCGAAACAATTTTCGGCAGTGTGACGCTAGCATTGTCGCAATGCACCAAACTTTATGGCTAATGAATTAAGTTTGGCGGAAAATGTTATAGACAAGTTTTAGACGGTCAAATGCGGAAATCTTCTTTTTTTGGGAAAATCGCAAGATTTTTCGCACTCGAAATCGTTTCAAAGTGTCTCCAGTGATGAGAAATTCGGGCTACAGCGATCTGCGTAATTGGATGCCTGGCAGAGCAAACTGCACGAGTTCCTAATCATTGTTTGCAGAAAAAAAACGATAAAACGTAGTTTGTTCGTGCATTGGAATGTAAATCATTTCGATACCATACTAAAAATTTGTTTCTTTTTATTGACAGCAATTCCGCCGACCAAAAATTTGGTGTCGGCTGATGAGGTCATCAAAAACGTCAAATGGAAATCGCTCAAATATAGTGATTGCTCAATATTTACAAGAGACCTAACAGTCGCTCTAGCCACTAATGTGAGTAGTGGTATTTTTTAGATTTTGTTTCGCATATTTTCTTTTTCCATTTTTCCAGTGTTTTTTTGGCGACAGCGTCCTGAAAACAAGTTCGGTTAAACGTGACTATCCAGAAGCGAACATTGAACGGCTTGACGCAAACAAAATGAGCGAGATCAAGACCATCGTACGACAAACGGTTCAAAAAAGATCAGAGTGCAGCGACGAAAATTTCGAGTTGATGTGGTCAACGGCGGTGAGGGCATTACAGAAGCGCTGCTACAACTTACGTCAGAACGCCGTCCGACCGAAAACGTGAATATTGAAAAAAATGAAGTTTACAAAGGGATCAGTTTTCAGAAAAGGTAAATTGAAAACCAATTCGCCTTAATTTTCTCTGTAAACCATTAGAATTTCAATCAAAATTATAAAAAATATAGTTCATTCATTTTTATATGGACCTCAGGATACAATAATCTAAAGGAATTCGTAATCAGTCGATAGGTACGCATCTTAATGTCAACATTGTCTTTCTCCAAGTACTAGTCACATCTAATACGGTCAATCTGAAAAAGGGTATTGTACGCAGGTTGTTCATTATTTGCACGAGATCTTCTTTCCGTGGCTAATTCAAAAGAAAATAGACTAAGGAAAACGGTGCTTTCAAATTTGGTTTTCATTCATTCTGTTTTCTGCTCATGTACCAACAAATTTCTTCGATAATCACAGTGATGATCTTACCAGTATTTCCGCAAAACACCGAGCAATTCGAAATTTCCAAAAGCTGCTCGGTCAAACGTGACGAATTCTTTTGATGCTTTATACACGAGAAAGTTGAAAGCCACGGAAAAATTCCAAACATCAAAAGCCTCAAAAATTTTTAAAATCCAAAAATTAACCGAACGATCTAAATATATCAACAGGCTGGCCAGTGGAAATATTTAGATCAAAGAATACATGTTTTCTAGGATTAACCTGTAAAGTAAATTGCTTTTATTTCGAGTGCATGTTGTTCTCGATACATGAGCATTCAGGGCGTCTTGAGTTTGATTAAAATAATTTTTTCCTGGTTGTTTCAGGTACCTTATTTCTAAAGAACCCACGAATGTCGCTTCTCAGGTGATTCGTTCCCGAATTTTATACCATTGTTGAGCGACTATCACATTTCGATATGATTCTCAAGGCAAATTGTTATGCTATATTTTGTGAAATATTCTCAACTCATTTTATTACTGTAGCTCAACACGCACTCCTTCATGTACATTACCTGAGATAAAATGTTTGATAGTACGTGTGTTGCGTTGTGTAGCGCTCCTTCGCGACGTCTATATTTCTGATCTGATTTCCAGGTGCGTTACTGTGAAAAAGATTTTCTCCCTGATGCCATTTTACTGTATGATTTTGAGAGCTGATTATCTGTCGCCTGCCGTCCATTTTCGGAAGAAAGCATTTTTCGGCGATAAGAAGACCTCTGATCCGAAATGGCGCTTTCGAAGGATGATTACCTGAAAAAATATTTGTCAAACGAGGATATAAAAAAGTCGAAGTCCAAGAGCAAGAAAAAGATTAAACCTAAAGTTGTTCCAAGGTTAGTCTGTCTGTCTCTCTGTCACAGCGTTCTTTTGTGCACGGACATTTGTGCCAATTGGCACAAAGGGCCAAAAAAAATTGTGTCAATGGCACAAGAAAATTTTCCCAGCCTAAAATCATAACATGACCAAAGATACTTTCGCCGCACCACCAATTTGCATAAAAATCGTGTCAACTGCCAACTCTTGTTTAAGCACGTCAACAGGTGCAATTAGAAAATTGATGGAGAAAGCAGTTTATATGATTCGAAAAGAAATCGGATGCTGCGAGAATTCAGTATTTTTATATAGAATTTTTCAGGCATCTCATATTTTTCTTTAATTTTCGGCTGCGAATTTTTTCTCAACACCGACGCAAATAAATTAAAGATGTTCATAATTGTTTTCTCCTGAAAAAACTAAGCCGAAAGTCGCGTCGCGTAAATTTTTGGTTGAAAAATTGTGCCAACAATGTCAATTCCATTTGGACCTACTAAAATGCACCAAAATGCATCTTTTCTAGGTATGAAAACCCCAATTTTTTCTTCCACATTTGTGGAAAGACCTAAAAAATTTGTTCCAGATTCCAGATTTTTTTCCACATTATAGTGCAAATGTGGAAAAAACAATGCGTCAAATACTCAGACGCAATACCGAAGATAACTGATTTAACATTTTTTTTTCACAATTGATAAATATTTTTTTGCACAGTGCAAAAAACCTGAAAAAAAAAGTTTTGCACAGTGCAAAAAAACACAGTTTCCAATCCCACTGAATGAACAGTGGAAGTCAACTATTTGCGCCAAAATATTTTTTTGACGATTGGCATAAAAATTTTTGGCGCTTTGCCATTGGCTAGTTAAACGTTGAACTTCCTTGACTTTTAGGCATTTCAAATTTGAGTCTGAAATACTGTTTTTTCCCCGGGCCTTTTCCCCAAATGGGGGAAATTTTCCCAAATATCTCCCTTTTCCTCAAATAGTTAAAGGGGTCAAATTTCCCCCCCCCCCTATTTTCCCGAAGTCGTTTTTTCGCCTATAAATGCTCATAGACGCTTTATTTCAGTGTTTCGGAACTTTTTCATGCCTTCTGGTGTTTTTAGGGCCGCCGTTAATTCATCAAAATTGAGGAAAAAATTGAAATTTTCGAGTTTGAAGTCTAATCTGCAAGCATTGTTGAACAAATTTTCCAGCAAATTATCCAAGAGCATAACGACTTCAAATTACATGAGAAATCGATGGTTAAGTCCTCTATGATGACAAGTGACAGCCCAAAAACACGCCGGAAAAGTTTTTTGGGTATTGATATTCTGCGACGCTGGAAAATCTATTTTCCGAACATTTATTTCAAGAATTAGATTCGAATTTTGTGTCCAAAAGTCGTAATTTCTAGAATATTAATGAATAAAAAGAGTAGAAATTTCCGAAAACTACTTCAATGAAGCTTTTGAATTGATTTAACATCAGGAAAGAAATAATTGCGATAAAAGCTTACATACTTGACGTATTGATCTTTCTCAAAAACTGTGTCAGGAAAAAATGCGAATCTTCATTAAATATCATGATAAAATTTTGAAGATTATCAGTTAAAACACGAAATAATACGCTTACGATGATGAAAACTTATTATAGTAGTGAATGAAGGTAGACATGCTAAAAACCGCGCCTGAGCCAGGTAATACGTAATAATGATAATTAAAGTTATAACCGACGCAAAGCGCCGGAAAGTTTTGCGATTATGAACTTATAAAATGCACAAAAATGCATCTTTTCTGTATCCGATCCCCAAAATTTTCTTCCCCAAATGGGGGAAGAGCCTAAAATTTTTTCCCTCTTTGGAATTTTTTTCCCGAAAAGGCACAATTTGAGGGAAAAAAACAGTGGTCTGGAAACTTATCTACTCCTTTTTTGGCCCTAGCACATTTTCGACGAATATTATATTTGTATTATTGCAGCAAACTTTTAAATCGTCAATGACTGAAGAATGAATAGAAATTCTGAATATTGTGTTCATTGGTGGGATTGAGAACAAAAATTCTTATTTCTGGTGTTTGATTCCATAGTTTTTTTAGCATTTTACAAGCCATGGCTTGTTGGACTGACAAAATGGCTTGTAGAATTTTAGTCCAACAAGCCAAAATGGCTTGTCAGAATTTTTTGACTCATGTGTTTGATCATATCGGATACAGAAAAGATGCATTTTTGTGCATTTTAGAAGGTCATAATCTCAAAATTTTCCGGCGCGCACCGGTTATAACTTAAATAAGCATTATTATTTATTTCCCAGCTCAGGCGCCGCTTCTAACATGTCTACCTTCATTTATCATTTAATCTTTAATAGTTTTAATCATCTTAAACGTATTATATCTCATGTTTTAATTCGTAATCTTCAATAATTCATCTTGATATTTAATGAAGATTTACATTTTTTCCTTGACACATTTTTTGAGGAAGATCAATACGTCAAGTCTGTAAACTTTTTGAAGCGATTATTCTTTTCTTAACGTAAAATCAATCCAAAAGCTGCATGGAAGTAGTTTTCGGAAATTTCTACTCTTCTTTCAAGTTCATGAGAGTTAGTGAATAAATTAATGGTTTTAAAATTTTTCAAAACATAAAATTCTAAAAATTACGACTTTTGAACTCAAAATTCGAATCTAATTCTTCAAATAAGTGTTTGGAAAAGTGATTTTCAGCATCGCAGAATGTCAATACCCAAAAAATTTTTCCGGCGTTTCACACAGGAAAGATTAATAGCTTTTTTGGGCTCTCTCTTTACATCATAGAGGACTTAACCGTCGATTTCTCATGTAATTCAAAGTCATTATGTTCTCGGATAGTTTACTGGGAAATTTGTTCCACAATGCTTGTAGATTAGACTTCGATCAAACTCAAAAATTTCAATTATTTCCTGAATTTTAATGAATTAACGGCTCTAAAATGTTATTAAATAAATGTTGAATGACATCTCTTTTTTGATCGATTGCCGTGATGCTCAATATATACATTTCTTTAAAAAATAACCTAGCATTGGAATTCATTCACGTATGCCGATATTATAAAATTGGCTTGTAAAAATTTGGAATGGCTTGTAAAATTTTAGTTCAACAAGCCACTTGGCTTGTGACTCGTAGGTAAAAAAAAACCCTGTTTGATTCAAATGGTGATCAAATCAACCTCAATGATGATCAATTTTTCTACTAAAAATTTAAGCCACTTTCGACTTGTTCATCAGGAGTAAGCAATTATGGTATGTTAAATCTTTACAACGTTGTTGGAAAGAAATTCTTAGCCGAAAATTAAACTAAAATATAAACTTCCTGAAAAATTCTGTGCAGGTAGATTAGAATTCTCGCAGCATTCTATTCTCTGTGGATCGTAAACAGTCTTTTCTATGCTGTTCTTATTTTACTGGTAAGAATTTATGAAAAATAGGACGGACACGATAATTTTCACGTATATCAGTGAAGTAAGATTTAATTACCTACATTTTTGTCGAATTTTTAGCTAAAAATATTTCCCAGTTCTCAGTTGGTTTTTAACAATAAAAACTTTCTGTTTTATTGGAACAAATTTTTTGGCCTTTTGTGTCAATTGTCACAAATGTCTGTGAACGACAAAACCGCTGTGAGAAAGCATGCAAGAATATATAAATTTCGGTGCCGAATAAATGAACACAATTAAAGGAAAATTTTGAAGTAATTTCGAAATCCTATTTGCTGTACTGTTTTTCCTCAATGAAATATTTTGATTGGCGGGAAAATATGCCTTTTCCGATCATGGATGGTAATTGAATTGATGTAAAACATTAATAAAGCATCTATAAATATTTTTGAGCCGACAAATTTTGATCTCTCTCTCTCTCTCTCGCCGATTGGCAAAAAGACTCGTGCAAAAAACAAAAAATGTAATTGGGGGGAAGTGCCATAAGAATCCTCCATAGAAAAACTTGATGTACGGGGGCCATGAGGACCGCCATACTTTTTAATCGGAAAAACGGGAAAATGCCATTTTTTGATAAAAAAGATCAGTTTTGAACAAAGAATGGTCAAAAATGCCATATTTTTGTCGTATTTTTTTGCAGTTACATTTTTTACGGGTTTTTAAGCAAAAATTACTATTTTTTGAACGGTTTTTGGCGAAAATATGTTTTTTTTGTCCAAGTATCTCCCTAATCGATGACCTTCCGCCCCCCCTCAAAATCCGCTTTATCCCCCTACAGAAATCGTTGAAAATATGGCTAGCCATATGATGGCTTCAAAGATTTGTCAATCATATAATGCACTAGCCCAGACTGCTCCATAGGTAGGGATATGAGGGGGTATTACTCCCACCTAAAGTCCTGACAATTGATCAGTGGTTGCCTACTTTCGAGACGGAATGAAGTATTTAGTGGACATTCAGCTATAAACACTACCTCCGAAAATTTTCAACTTTAACCCTACCTGGAAAATCTGATCTTGGGGACCTATGAACTTGCCACAGAAAAGCAACCAGACTGCCCCATAGGGAGAGGCATGAGGGGAGTATTACCCCTCCTACCTAAAGTCGTTAAAATTGATCACTGTTTGCCTAATTTTGAAACAAAATGACGTGTTTAGTGGACATTCAGCTTCACTACCCCCGTGAATTTTCAACTTTATCCCTACCTAAAAAATCTGACCTTGGAGACCTCTGAAAGCAACCCAACTTTTTGGCCGAAAAACTACTGAAATTGCTAATTTTCTGGTTGAAAATAGTTATCTGTCAACAGAAAACGGTCGAAAATGGCGAGCCATAAATACATATGTTTTTTTCACTAAAATTACGATTTTTTAACCGTTTTTCGGACTTTTTAGATGGAAAAATCGAAAAATTTCCCTTCAGTGAAACCCTGCATCGGTAGCCTCATCAATTAAAAGTCTCCTGACTCACCAGACGTTGGACTTCCGTTTACATGTTTGTGTTTTCACTTCCTCAGAATGAAAATTGTCGACGCGGACGAAGATTTCGGAACGACAATTGATCAGGAAGCCAGCAAAATGGCCAACGTCGGGAAGCTATCGTTCAAATCAAATGACGATGCCGAAATTTCCATACTTGATGATGATGAAGAAGAAGATGAACCGATCGTGGTATTAGTCAATAATCGCGTCGATGAATTAAAAATGATCGGAAAGTTTAAATCGACGAGTTGGAATAATGTTGATCCAGAAGGTAATACCTAAATTATACGTACATGCCGACTACCCCATAGGGAGGGATATGAGGGGTATTTTCTACCTAAAGTCCCGAAAATTGATCACTAGTTGCCTGATTCTGGGACAAAATGACGTGTTTGATGGTACACTACCCGGGCAAATTTTCAACTTTAACCCTACCTTAAAAATCTGACCTTGGGGATCTCTGCGTTGTAACGATTCAGATGAAGGGAATCTCACCTTTCTCCTTCCTCTCTAAATTATAAATACGGCTATTACGCTAAAAAAAGCGACAATTCCAACGTTTCGTAGACATTAAAATTTTTTATTTTAGTAAAATTTAAATGTGGAAAACTTTGCAGATAAATTGTCAAAAATCAAACGGGAAATTAATTCACCTTCACCAAGCCATTCCGATGCGCACAATAACAATCGACATATCAAAGTTGAGCCTATCGATCGATTAGAAAGACGTCGTCACGATTCTAGCGATTCGGACTTATCCGTTAAACGTAGCAGACATGGTCAAATAGAAAAATCTAGACGCCACGATTCTTCAGATTCTGATCGATCATTAGAAAAACCTGGTCGTCGTAATAAAAGTCGATCCCCGTCGAATCATTCGATCGAAAAGCGGAAGAAAACAGAGCAAAGACGACGTCACGACCTATCCGATTCTGATCAATCGTTAGAAAGGCGGCCGACTAAAAAAGAAAACGATGATAACTCTGGGAGGAAACGTCATTGTTCTCCAAATTCCGATAAATCAGTGGAAAGGCGACGTAACAGGAAAGAAAAAACAAGAACTTTGAGTGACAAACGTCGCCATTCGCCAGATTCTGATCAGTCCGTGGAAAGACGGTCTAGCAGGACTGCTAAAAGTAAGGATGGAAAACACAGCTCAAAAAGTTTCTCGATTTCTTTGAAGCACAAACATTATTATTCCGAAAATTCGAATTTTACAATGACTCCGTAATCAGAATTGGGGGGAAGTTTCTTGAAAATCTATGTTTTATTTTGTTTGTCGTATGTAAAATTTTAGTAAGTTTTTGAAGAAATGCTGTTCACGAAAAAAGCAATTGCATTATTTATGATTTTTCGAAAATAGGAAGTTCCAACAGAATCTACAAAATAGGAGTTAAATTAACCGTCTAAAGTTATACTCCATTTCAAATTTGATAACTGTTTTTTTGGACTTTTTCTACGATGTCACGACCACTACATTTTATAAATTTTGCGTCGTAAGCACTAAGCCTACATTACGCCTAAGCTTTAACGACTGATATGTACATTGAATATTTCAAAAATGTTGTAGTGGTAAAATTGTAGAAAATAGTCGATTTTTTAGCTTCAAGAAATGACCAAGATTCAAATCGACAAATCATAAAAGCCGAACCCGACGAAGAAACGATAGCTTGCAAAATACGTCGTCGACATTCCTCGGACTCAGATATTTCCGTCGATAGGAATCGTACAAATAACGAAGATCGTAAATCGAAAAACTCTGAACGTTCGTCTCGTATCGATAATAATAGTTCAAAATTAAACGAACCCGTGAAACGGAAAGCTCAATACGATAAAGATCGCGGCCGAAAAAAGAAACGCGAATTGACTGAAGAGGAGAAGAAACGGCAAGAGGAACTGAAGAAAAAATACGAAGTTTGGAATAAAGGGTAAGAAGTTTTTTGTGTATCTTCCAAAGCCCGTTTCTGAATAGTGTGTCAGGACATAGGTGTGTCTTGAGTTGAGACATAATTTTTTCATGATAAAGTTATGTCTTAAGCATACATGTAACGGAGTCCTGAGGTCTGGGAGGATCGGACGGCGTTTTTTGGGGCCGAGGGTGTTTAATTCGCGAAAATTTTGGGGGAGGGATCTGTGAAGGGAGAAAAATTCGATTTTTTCCCCTAAAAATTCCGAAAAACAGTTCAAAAAATCGTAATTTTTGTCTATAAAAACGATAAAAAATGTATTTATGGCGCGAAGCGCCGAAAAAATTGACGTTCTTTCTTGACCATT
This sequence comes from Romanomermis culicivorax, assembly GCA_963922205.1. Taxonomy (NCBI): domain Eukaryota; kingdom Metazoa; phylum Nematoda; class Enoplea; order Mermithida; family Mermithidae; genus Romanomermis; species Romanomermis culicivorax. Next base: position 182,408 of record CAWUHX010000227.1, on the reverse strand, counting down.
TTTTGTTCAAAAATTGACATTTTTCATATCAAAAATTGATATTTTCCAGTATTTTTCTGACCAAAGTTATGGGGGTCCCTATGACTACCATATGGCTAGCCATAGGATTGGAAAATCCTGCGGTAGGTCGCAACACTCCCCCCAATTACATGTATGGTCTCAGGAGGACACATCATGTAGTAAGGCCTCTGGGCGTCTAGCATTTTTATGGTTATGAGAAAAGTGCAAATCAAATTTCCGATGCGAAATAGAATGATGTGAATTCAGAAATTATATAAGATGTGCGCTTCAATCTTAGAGTAAAACAAGTCAAAGATCGTCAAGAAAAGTTGGACGAAATGGCCGATTTAATCGACAAACCTTTAGCCAGGTATCGCGACGACAAAGATCTAGACGAACATTTAAAAACTCAATTGCTCGAGGAAGATCCGATGAGCGAATATATGCATAAAAAAGCCGTTGCAGAAAATAAATCGTCAGGGAATGCACCTAAAGGTAATTGAAATTGCGTCGGAAATTTCGAGTTTTTGTGAAAATTAGTATTATTTTTACGAAATTCGAGTTTGAAAGATAAATTTAACAAATTCTTCTCCAAACTTCTTCAAAAAGTTCGATTTTGTCTGTGATGAGTCAAAAATTAGTTTTACCTAAAAAGCTGATATTTTGTATGCTGTGTAACTCGGCGACGTTTATTCCATACCAAAATCAAAATTTGCATTGTTTAGTAACAGTAACCCAACGTTCAAAGATACCGAAAATCTTATTCCAACTTCAGCAGAACATGTTTGTCAAGATCAGCTACAGAAATGAAGAAAAAGTGTACTTTTTTGGAACTTCATAATCTTGACAAAGTGTAAAATGTTTTATTCTAAAATCATGGAGTATTTTCATATTGAAGGTTTGACCATGGAGTGTCTCTTTCAATGCTGATATATTCGTAGATGCCATTTATGAACCAAAAACACTGAAAAATTAAAAAAGCTTAACTCATCATACGTCAATGGAAGTTTAATGTAAAATCTCAGAAAGTGCGTCTTCATTTTTACCAACTTCTATATTCAAAAAAATGTATTATTTTAGTTTCCATCAAACCGAAATACAAAGGTCAAGCGCCGGCCAACCGTTACGGAATTTTACCGGGTTACAGGTGGGACGGTGTGGATCGATCGAACGGATTCGAAAATAAACTTTTATCGCAAGCTAACGTCAAAAAAGCTCAAGAGGAAGAATATTATGCTTGGTCGAGCGGTCAATACGAATAAAAATGCTGTTAGTCTGCCGTTATTTCAATTTTATTCTTTTATAGTCCGTTTGTGTATAATATATTTGTAAATTAAAAAATGAAGAGAGTAAGTTTTGTGTCAAAAATCGTCTGTAGGAAGTTTGACTGAAATTTTCTACACAAAAATTGCCGGCAAGCAGATTATTTCCAATTTCCATTTTTGAATTATTTCAAGAGACTGAGTGTAAGTGTTTCGGTCTAACTTTTATCGAGAAAATTATGTTAGACCATAGTTAGTTAGAGTGACGATTGGTATTTTGATGACTCAGTCCGCCTCTTTTATGATTCTTCCATGGCCAATAGTCATCTATCGCCCATTTATTTGGCAGTCGAAGCCAAATCTGAAAAGTACCTTCTATTTGGTACCTACGCAATTTTCACTTGGTGGGAAACTTTACACTGTAGAAAAACACTAAATTTCTCCATAAGGATGGGACGGCCCAAAATCATTGGAAAACATCATGTTCATCCATTCTCGATTAGGATGTTAGAGCACACTGAATAATTTTTTTTTTATTGATTAGTAATGAGCTTATTAGATTTTTCTTATTGCACTTACTTTCATGCGATCGTGGCGCTGCATCGATCATTTCAAAATGAATAGTATTGTAGCAAAAATGCCGCGAAAATTTTTATCCAAAATCATATGAACAAACAAAATTGTTTCTTCTTTCCTGATTTTGATTAAACCACCCAGGGCCGTTTTCAGCAAAGAGACTTAAGCTGCAGCTTAAGCGGTAGCTTAACTCTATATATGCTATAGCATTGCCGTTCTGCTCAGCTACAGCTTAACTTTCTCAATACGTTTTTTGTGCATGAGTTAAGCTAGCTGAGCTGCAGCTTAACGGCAATGGTATAACATATAGGGTTGAGCTACAGCTCAAGCTGCAGCTCAGCTGAAGCTTAAGTCTCTCCATCAAACCGGTCTCTTTAGTTGATGAAATTCTAAATTAAAAGTGTGGGATGAGTGGTATTCCATATTCGTATGACTTTCTGCTTCATTGTTTCATGTATTGATGAATTCTTAAATTTTTTTTGGTAATGTCGACTAGAATGTACATAATATGCCAAAGTATCCCCCTTTTACCATACCAGTTCGATTGATCTTTGCGGCTACTGATTGGTTAAAATTTTATAGCCCAGTCTATAGTCTGTTTTTCCTGAAATGCTTCTATATAATGAAAGTGGAAAGCAAGTAGTATTTCATATTTTCACGATTTCCTGATGAACAACATATCGTATAGGACTGGAAATTTGTGACCTATCTATCCTTTAAGAATTTTTCGAGGGAAAAATTTTACAATAAGAGCTATATGTAAACTGTCAAGGATTGTAAAAATTTGTATAATTTTTGTGTAAATTTTCGCGAAAATATATATTCTAGTTATTCCTAATTTTCTCGTCACATGTACCACATTAGAAATCCATTAGTATCCTCTATTGTTTTCGAGAGTCTGGGTTCCTAGTTGGAAACCAGACTATTTTTCAAGTACTTTGTTTTTGTCAGACATTTTCGCACTCGTAATTTACCCAGAAGGAAACGGAAAGGTTGGCACATTCTAAAACAAAAAACACTTTTCCTCAAAATACAAAAATGGGTTCATATGTTTTGAACCCTCCGACAATTTGGAAAATAATTCACGTAGCAGGTGGTACTGTACTCTAACGCACAGCAGGGCTTCTGGAACCACGCCCCAAGAACATGGATGTCGACTCGGAAATTGGAGATGAGTCAGTTTTTGGTTTTTTATGCGATTACGCTCGCTGCTTTCAGTGGTTTTCTCTTTACGCGACTTTGCTTGCTCGCATCTTACAGTTCATTGGACTTCGAAACTATTTGTGTTTTGGTTTGGGCCAATCAAGTTGACCATATACTTTACGGGATTCAGGCTTTGAAACCAGCTGTTTCCCTGCTTATCAAATTGTCATCCATTACCCGAAAACGACCATTATTTTCAATTAATTCGTGTCAACCTTTTACGTCCAATTGCTACGCGCCACCCTCGCACATCTTTGTCACGCCTCATACTTATCGCCTTATCCACCTTATTTACTGTAAGTTTTTCAAATAAATAACAAAAACCCTAGTTTTAGTTTGTTGCTACCTAAATCTACAGTAATTCCCGAAAACTCAAGAAAGGCCGTGACAAAACAATGTTGACCACAATACTGATTTGTGTCACTTTTCTATTTGAAAGCATTTTATAAAAAACAGACTATAGCTGCATGAATATTTTATCATCTTGTAAGATAGTAATCAAATCACGCCGGGCCATATCTTGGTCACTGTATGGAGTTGATGTTTGCGCCACTCCATTATGTTTTTCACATTTTCTTTGAGAATGTATTGATTATCCATTTTTACTTGTTCACTGGCGAAATTAATCGAACTGAATTTCGTCTGGACATCTTTCAAAACACTTTTCATTCGTTCACAGCATGGTGATTGTGATTGTGAGTGTATTGATACTGCATCTCTTGTTTGGATGGATGGCTTTGAGAAAATGTTGAACAGTGATCTGGTATCCTTTTCCAGTTTAACACGTAACTCAAAATCAGCCTTCACATACAACTTGGCTTCTTTCAGCTGGTCAATTGTTTCTTGAACCCATTCTGTTCCAACACTGGATTTTTTAATGATGCCATGATGTTGTCAAAAAATTTGCTTCCTTTGAAAGTGATGTAATTCAGGCATAAACTGCTTACCGGGTTGTTGCTCTACAGTATTCTATGGCACGAATCAAAGAACTTCGGCTCATGGATTAATGGGATTCTTGGGCTTCTTCTAAGACTCTGATGTATTGGCTGACAATATGTTCATTGACTATGATTCGTGTCATCTTATATGACTGTACAAGCACCATATCCGCTGTATAAAGGAATTTTCCGTGCTTTTGGATTTAACAGTAGTCATTTTCATGAAAAGAAGCCTGCTTTTTCACCATTTATGCGGTCTTATTTTTGACATTTTAAAACTACCTAAAAATGTAAAAAGCAAAAATTCGGAAAATATTTTCATACCACATTACAGAGTATTGTGTTACGTATCGAATGGACAGTCAATAAAAAAGTTACTTCATGCCTAAGCCGATACATTTCAAGTCTTGTAAATAGACAGTGAAATTTATCAAGCTGTTATAGTTCCACAGTTGAGGTCGTATACAATTATAAAATACAATTATAAGATAGTGTTCAAACTCTAGGTTGTGCGACTCTCTAGCAGTACATGAATTTCCGTATTTTTTTTGTCAGCAGGTAGAAGACATCGTAAACTATCTATTGTATAGGAAATTTTTTGGTGCTTCTGAGCTTTAGCGGTGGATATAATGATTTTTGTGAAAAAATGAGAACGTTTGCTCTCAAAATTTGATGTTTTGAGCACCCCTTTATTCCTAATACGCACTTTGCACTAATGAATCCTAAAGTAAATTGTGGCCCATTCATTGGCCTAATATTGGGTAAATTTCCAGAACGCGATGTTTGACGTACCTAAACCTACAAAAGTTGAAACAAGTATGTCAAAAATCGAAAAAATCGAAAATTTTCAATTTTTGTCTTATTTTAGCTAGCAAGTTTCGATTTTCAGATGAAATGAATATCATTTGCGTTCCTACCGGATCAAGTTACATCAAAAATGCCATTTTCAGGTAGGGTTAATTTTTTGCTTATATCACAACTAAGTTGAATCCTCTCAGAAATCGTGTCTTAAAAAATAAACATACTATTCGAGAAATTTAGATGCTTGAAATGTAGTCTGTTTTTCATGAAATGCTTCTAAATAAATGAAAGTGGAAAGCAGTAGTATTTTAGATTTTCACGATTTTCTGATAAACAATATAGCATATAGGAATGAAAATTTGTGAGCATACTGATCTAACCCTTAACAATGTTGCGAGTGAAAAATTTTACAATAAGAGCTCATGTAAACGATTTTAACAACGATACTGATTTGTGTCACTTTTCTATTTGGAAGCATTTTATAAAAAACAGACTACAGGTTATTGACGAACATACCATAAATTCTAATTTAGAGAAATTTTTGGATTAAATTCAAGCTGTATTTCAATTTTCCAAGTTTGATACAGTTACATCATCCATACTTTTTTTTCAATATCTGGCGGGTTCCGGTTCCGTGTTGTCCCTGATTATGGAACGGAACACAAAATTCGACCACTACTGCTAGAGACGAAAAAAAGTAAAAAATTTCCATTGATTGTCACAGATCTAAACCGCGATTTCAGGAAACTTCATGATTGTCATAGCTCAAAATTTTAGAGTATGATACTTGTAATGAAAAGATTGCATCGTGGTACTTTGAAGACATGCCTAAACATGAATTTAGAGTTAGAATATTTTCTCTATAAAAACGTGATCATCTACTGACCAGCGCCTTTTGTAGTTTAGATATGTAAGATTTAGAATGGGAAATATTCCGTTATTTTGCATCCTTTCACAAACGGCATTTTGTAGAGATGGGGCGAGGATGACAAGAATTCTAAAGTGTAGAGACGAAAGACATGTGCACAGAATACGATATTAGAGTCACTTGACACACCAATATGTACAGTATGTTTTTCTGAAATGCATCTAAATAAGAAAAGTGGCGAGCAAGTACTATTCCATATTCTAACCATTTTTTGGCCTTAAACATATGTCATGTTGGACTGGAATTTGTGAACAATATACACAAATGCGGAATACGAGAAGGGCTACTTGAAAAAATTTGTTACTACCTAAAAAAAATGTTTACCTTCGAAAATGACTAACAAATTTTTTTCAAGACTTATCGCAAAAATTTCAAGATACATCGCCAAAAAATCAAGATGTCGAGTTCTTCGATGTTCGACTTTCTTTTCAAGTGCACCGCATGTTTTTCAATATAATCCTAAAAAATCAAGGCGGCATCTTGAGAAAAATCAAGATAGCATTTTGAAAAAATTCGAGATTTCATCTTGGAAAAAAATTAAGATGGGCGGCACATCGGAGAATGAAAATTTGCAAAACTAGCCTATCAAAGACGTTGCTCCGCCTCCTTTGGATTTCGTCGGCTGTTCTATGGCAACGAAAATTTGGATTCTTCTCCGAAATTACTACATTTTGAGTGAAAAACGGGCATTTTCGACTTTTTTTTAAAAATCTCGAAAAGTTAAAATTTTTACGAAATCTAATAATTTCTATCGGAGTCCCCGTGCAAAATAACCTCCCGCCCTCCGCCATCCCGTGTTAAAACCAAGGGCGCCCCCGCCAGCCAGGGCCGTGCCAAGGACTTTTGCGGCCCGGTGCGAAGTAGATTTTTGCGGCCCTATTTTTTAAAATTAGTAGGTATATACATCTATACAGTCCTAAACGTCTATGCAGTCATTTTCACGTTAGCTTTAGTTAACGATTAGCAATCATTCAACTCGTTAAGAATTTACCATGTTTCAGAATTCAGATGCCAAAATTGTTTGATTTTAAAAGCAAAAGAATAAGACTGTGTATGTTGCGAAGAACCAATATGTATGTTATTCAAAAGATCATAACATGAACTTTCATAAGCTGGAGCTCGATTTGATATCGCTTAAGGGGACAAAAGTAACAAGCGTTTGTACATTAGCAAAAAAGTTATGCGTGAAAAACTTTTAAAAATCACAAGTAAGGCAAAATGGAAGGCCGCAAAGATTAGTAAAAAACAGCAGTAATCTACATACAATACAACGTGAAGCTGGCGAGTATGATAACATTATAGGAAACAGTTAAATACGTGCTGAGATACATACAGACAAATGTGTAAAACTATCGATACAGACTTTACACAGTGAAACACAAAGGCGTGCTCCTGCCTTGTCGAGCATACACGTACAGTACAGTATGACACGTATGTAAGCTAGTTCAGCTCAAGTTCTTGCGGCCCCTAGTGAATGATGAAACATCAAATTTTCTGTTACACAGAAGTGCACATTATTATTTTTATTCGTGTTCGCATTGTCTAGCATACATATAGTGTGCAATATATGTATACAAAGTACAAACTTAGGTCAGTTAAGTTTTTGCGGCCCCTAATTCTTTGCGGCCCGGTGCGGCTGTACCCTTCGCACCCCCCAAGGCACGGCTCTGCGGCCAGCAAGCCGTGACCTCAGAAATCCACTTTGAAGGGTTCCCGTATATATATATATATATAAAGGGGCGGAGCAACGCCTTTGATTGGCTAGTTTCAAAAATTTTTATCCTCTGATGTGGCTCACTTTATTTTTTTTCAAGATGCTATATTGTTTTTTCAAGATTATCTTGAAAAAATTGCGATGCACTGGAAAAAAGTCGAACATCGGAAAACTCTTACATCTTGATTTTTTGCAATGCATCTTAAAATTTTTGCGAAGCATCTTGAAACTTTTGCGATGCATCTTGAGAAAATGTTGTGCATCATGTTCGAAAGTAACGTTATTTTTTTAACTGGTAACAAATTTTTTCAGGTGGTACGATTTTTTCAAGTGGGTGGCTATTCTCGTATTTCGTACTCAAAACTATAATCTGTTTTTTTATAAAATGCTTCCAATTAGAAAAGTGACACAAATCAGTACTGCCATCAAAATTGTTTACATAGAGCTCTTACTGTAAAACTTTTCACTCGAAAAATTGGTAAAGGTTAGGTCATTATGCTTACAAATTTCCAGTCCTATATCATATATTGTTTATCAGGAAATCGTGGAAATCTGAATACTACTTGCTTTCCACTTTCATTACTTAGAAGCATTTCAAATAAAACAAACTATAGTTTTTTTCTTGGATGAAAAATTTCCATGTAAAATCTTGTTTAAACAATTTTGGCGGTGGTCCTGATTTTTGCCATTTTTCATTTTGGAAGTATTTTATGAAAAGCAGACTATTAGTTACTTGTTTGCATCATTCACTTTACATCAACAGTATGTATGTTGTAAACTTGAGCAAGTGTCGAAAATCCACATTAACTTCAGTTTTAATCGTATTTTTCGCTACTACTAGGGTACTACTAACTAGTTAACACATGGCCGGAAAAATTTCTACCTCACATTCGTCAACGGGCGATTTTCTAAAGGATTCTGATATTAAAGCGCAGCCAAAAGAGAAAGTTCCGGCACCAGCGAAATTAACCGCTCGAAAAAAAGTTCCAAGACGCTACGATGATGATACTTCTCCTACAATTTCTTCTGGTGAGTACTGTAGGGAATGGGCTGGAGAAAGTCTTGGATGCCTAACCCCAAAACTGCATATTTTTGAATAAGATCCATACCTAGCGCAGGGTGTCATAGAATACCCGTGAGTTGGGTAACATTAGGCCTTGAAGAAACGAAAAATGATCTGAAGCTTATGTAGCATGATCATCACCAAATATGATATCCAAAACGAAGTCAATTGTAGTTGTAAAATTCGAAGCACTTTTGCTTTTTATGGCCTATCAAGTTTTTTCCAAGTTTTTCGCATATGTTGTGTGGTTTACATACACTAGGCTTAGGCATAGGCAAAGGCTTAAGCATAGCCTTGGGCGTTTGTCGTATGGCACGTGCGAACATTAAAAAAAATTTAATTGGAACACTTGGAGTGTCTTAAGGTAATTGCACAAGAATAAGAAAATACAGAAGAACGACTGGCTTGTAGAAAGCACTGTGTCGTGATTCCTCGGAACTTTCCTTAATCATTCAAGGTTTTCAGATGCCGAAACTCGGAATGCACTAACTTACCCTTCCAAGAATGGAACCCAAAACTCAAACTATTCTCTGAATAGTTTGACTTAACCTACAACACACAGTTGGATTTTCTATTTACTAATGCCAAATCAATCACTGACAAGCAAAAAACCAAACAACATCACATTTCCTAGATGAGGTGTGGCTAAGCCGCGTCTCGACATGTTTTTGACCGTCTTTAGGTAACAACTTGCTGATCCTGCTTCGCAATGGACAAACGTTTTACAACCAACACCATAACTCCATTACAAGTTTAGCCTTAGGCTTAGGCTTAAGCTTAGCCTTGGAGTAGGCTTAGGCTTAGCCTTGGGGTAGGCTTAGGCTTAGCCTTGGGCTTCGACTTAGGTCCAAGCTGAGACTTAGCTTTGGGCTTTGACTAAGGCCTACGCTTAGGCTTAGCCTTGGGTTTAAGCTCAGACTTAGGCTTATGTACCTATGTTCAGAAAACTTAGAAAGAATTCGATACACCATAAAGTGCATATGTACCGAATTTGGAACTGGGTTCCGACCCACACCCTATGAAACTACATATGATAAAACCCCACAGCTTGGAATATCTTTCTGGGTAAAATCCTCAATCGTTTTTTATCCCGAAAACATGATTACCGTTCCGAGCATTTTTCGGGATAAAATCCGCAATCCGTATCAACCGGAATCAATACATTTTTGAACACGGAACTGGTGGATCCAAAAATTGTTAGTTCTTTCAGTTGAATATTGTCCGCTATTCGACTAAGGTTGCAGTCTTGGGTTGCGGCTGAAAATTAAATTCAGAGCTAGGTCACTGTGGTCATTCAAGTGACTGACCAGTGGTCACTCCATTGATTATTTAATTACCCAGACGAACTTCTGACTGTAAAAAGTTCAGGATCAGGTCACTAGAGATCAATTGAGCAACCAAGCAGGCATGCACGATAAAAATTCTTCTGACAAATGGATATAGGAGGCAGAAATTTATGAGAGGGGTGAAAATCTCCTTCGAAAGAGATTTTCTGTCAAAAAACTTGATTTTTGGCAACTTCTAAAGGTTCAGGGTGAATATTCACTTTTCCCATTTTTAAAAGTTCAGGTAGGGGTATTTGGAGTTCCACGGAAGGAAACATTACCCCTCTATCCCCTACCTGCGTTATGATGACAAGTACCACTGGTCACTCTTTGATCTTTCGGTACGAGATCTCATTGTGATTATTTGAAGAACTAACTCAAATGACCACTGGTCACTTTCGTGAAGTCTGGGTTAGTTTTTGAAGTACCGTATAACTTTTTTTCTCCTTTTCTCTGACAGGAACTTCCGAACGATTGATGGCTATCAAAATTTTGGACGTCGAATCTATAGACGACGCCATGCGAGCTAAAACTATGCTGAAAATTCAAGCTATACGAGTTTTGCATGACAAAATATTTGAAGAAGAAAAACGGACGAATCGACTGATCAGCTTTTTGACCATTTTTTGCGCTGTTATAGGTCTCGTTTTAGTGGTGGCGATTTTCTTAGACCATCCGCTCGCCTACGAATCGGCCATGAATGTAACATCGAACGCCGAAAAATTTTACGAAGTGGAAGACACATGTGAGATCATGATTTTTTATGTGCTGATTTGACAGTCTAGGAAAAACAGATTAATATAACCCATTTAATTTAAATTGATGGACTCAGATTGATGGAAGACCAAAAAAGTAGGTTCAATTTGATTCACAATTTGCACCTGATGGAAAACTTGATACTGTAGAAAAACGAAATTTTTTTCTAGAAAATGGGAAAGGCTATAATCATTGAATAAAATCATGCTTATCCACAGTCGCTACTCGATAAATTTCGACCGCTTAATTGGGTTATTGAAGTAAAATATCAGCAGTGCTATTTACCGTTCACGGTCGAAAAAATTTTTTCTTTGGTTACAGTAATAAGCCTGCTAGTTTTTTCCCTATGGAACTTACTTTCATGGGACCGCTGCGATCATTTTAAAATAAATGGGGCTTAGTGAAACTATGTCCTAATGAACTGCTTTTAGTTCTATATACATAACACCTGCAAGCAATCATACAGACCAACTTGTAGCCATACTTGTAACGGGACCCCGAGGTCTGGGGGGAGGGTCGGGTCACTTTTTTGGACCGGGGGTCAGTAATTCCCAAAATTTTGGGTGGACAGGTCTCTGAAGGAAAAAATTCAATTTTTTCACGAAAAAATTCCGAACAATAGTTCAAAAAATAGCAATTTTTTCCGAAAAGACCGGAAAAATGTATTCCTGGCACGAAGTGCCGAGAAAATTGACGTTTTTGACCGTTTTTTTGTTCAAAAATTGACATTTTTCAGTATTTTCCCTACCGCTACCATATGGCTAGCCATATGATTGGAAAATCCGGGGGAGGGGGTCGCCTCAATGGCTAGCCATATGGTCGACGATTTCTGGGAGGGGGGGGGGTTCCCATAG